>JALMQS010000127.1:4789103-4840615 GCA_024734495.1 Forficula auricularia
TGTGTCATCTGCAAACATTTTTATCGTGCATTCCTTTGGGCAAATCTGAATTATATCATTTATATACAACGAGAACAACAGTGGGCCCAATACAGATCCCTGTGGGACCCCGTACTCTGTTATAATAGATTTAGAGCATTGGTTATTAAATTTAACTTTTTGCGTTCTATTATTTAGATATGACTTTAACCATTTTAATACCATTCCTCTCATTCCATATTGATATAATTTATCTAATAATATTTCCCTATCTACTGTCTCAAATGCTCGTTTCAAGTCCAGAAATATGACTCCTATTATTTCTCCTTCACTTATTGTGAGTTTCCAATCATCAATAACAGTTTGTATTGCCGTTTCACAAGAGTGATTTTTTCTAAATCCCGATTGGTGTTCCGTTATTATTTTGTTGTTTTCTATATAGATTTCTATTTGGTTTTTTACCACCAATTCCAATACTTTTTCATAAATCGGCAATACATTTATTGGCCTATATTCACTTGCTTTGTTTGGTTTTGCTATTTTAGGAATTGGTATAATTGTTGATGTTTTCCATCCCTCAGGGCATATGCCCCTACTTAACGAATCATTTATTATACCCATTAATTCTCTCTTTATAACTAGGACGCTTGCTTTCATTAAGTCACTACTTATTCCTTCATCGGTTCCTTTCTTGTGTGGCAAGTTCATAATGATTCGTTCAACTTGGTGTACATCAACCAATTCAAAATTTTCTATCATTCCCTTGTTTTCTATAGTATAAATAGTTTTTTGACTGTTGCTTTCTCTATTTATTGTCTTAGTTATATCCTTAATACTCTTTGTATAATATAAATTAAATTTATCTGCTAACTCACATTCCTCTGTATTATTTAATATTTCAAAATCGACATTATGTATCTTCCTTGTCCCCGTATCTTCTCCTTTTATTATTTCTTTTAGAGTTTTCCACATCATTCTCGGATCATTTTTATTCTTGTCTATCATATCTTCATAATATTCTTTCCTTTTCCTTCTAATCAATTTGACTACCATATTTCTTTCAAATTTAAATTGAAGCCAAGCTTGTTCGGTATTCGTATTTAGCGCCGTAGTATATGATTCATCTCTTTTCTTCGTAGCTATTCTTATCTCCTCCGAGTACCATTTCTTCCCTTCCCATATTTTTGGTATCCTAAATTTTTTCTTAGGTGCAGTCGTGTCTAATGCACTCACTAGAGAGAGAGAGAGAGAGAGAAAGAGTGAGAGAAATGTATTATGGTTATAATGATAATAATTTACTCTTCAAAAAATAAATAAATACAAATTCGTGACAGTAATTAATCAAGTATTTATTCAAAATTTATATATATGTATATAGAGAGAGATTGGAGAGAGAGAGAAATGTTTTATGGTTATAATGGTATTAATTTACTCTTAAAACAAATAAATAAATACATATTCGTGACAGTAATTAATCAAGTATGTATTCAAAAAATTTGTTTTTAATGAGAGTTCAAAAAATAAATTAAAATATAGACATTTTGGGTTAGATTTGTGATTCTTCACTTGGGAGAAGTTTCTTAGAATGGTTTCGTGTTTAATTAAAGCTTTGGCGTTGTTTTAAATAAGAATCCGGGAAAGAAAGTGCTCTTGTTTATCATAGCATAGTTTTCATGGAATCCCTGTACTCGTTCAACTTCAAACTTTTAATTGTTATACCAATTGAAATGAAATTCATGACAATTTAAAATGTCGCTGCAATATCTTTAATTTCAATGTGACCCAAGAGTAACTTTTGAAAATAAATTCACATAACACAAGCTTTTCTGTCCAGGCCTTCGATCTAGACCACTGATTTCCACTTGGTACACGTACCGGTAATAAGGTGACCAATCGTCCTCCTTTAGGGAGGACAGTCCTTCATTTGTAAGCTTTGTCCTCCCCCGAAAAGTGTCATCCTACATGTCCTCCTTTTCGACATTTTAAGATCAATCTGTAAATCTCCTTATACGGTATACGATCGAGATTATACATATAGATATTATAGATAAATTCAATATGAAGACATTCCTTGTTCAGATATTTCCAATATATTCTTAAGAGATGATACATTGACAAAAAATATTCATTCAATGGAAAAGTACTCATTTAAATAAAAATTAATAAGCATGTCAACATAATTACAATATAAAATTCTTTTAATATGTATTTATCATATTATAGTTTATTATTGTAGCAATGAATAAAATTTTTCTTTTCTTTTCTTCGATTAATTTGTGTCCTCCTTTTCATTGTAAAAAAATTGGTCACCTTACGTAAGCCAATGTCCTGTATTTGTTACTTTTGTATCTCTTAAAGATGGGCTGATAACCCGAAATAATTATCGAGATAAAACTTAAAATATATTTGTTTTATCTATGTGAAACCTACAAAATATTTTTAATTAACTTTTATTTAAAATATTTCAATTAGAACTTTCGAACACGAGTTCCTTAAAAATTATCCAAAATATTTATCTAAAATAATAATAAGGTCATCACTTGAGAATTTATGAAATTTCTTTATTAATTTATATTTAATCTTATTATTAATCACTTCTAAAGGGCGTCTCTAGCTTGAATAAGTATTGTGTGAGCGATTCATTTATTAGATTTTTTACTTTACCAAACAGCAGGGTATGGTCAAGTATTGTAATCGTGCATGAAAAAAGTGTTTTTTTCTTCTTTTTTTCAAAATATCTAAAAAACGGCTTAAAATATTTTGATTAAAAAAATTGAGCAGAACCATGGCATTTCGCTCTACAAAAAAGCTCTAATAAGTGAATATCGAAAAAATTATATTTTTCGAGATAATAATTGTTTTGTCAAAATGTCTATTAGTCTGTCTGTCTGGTTGTCTGTTAGTTAGTCTGTGCATTAACAAATTTTTGTGGACGAGCTAGCTCAAAAACTAGTTTGAATATCGAAACCAAATTTCATACGTAGTTTTGGTCCATTGAGATTAAGAGCTGATTAGATTTTGGTGCATATCGACCCAAAATTAAGGGGGATGGGGAGGGCTTAAAAATTATTTAATCTAGGCCCTTTGAAGAAATTCAACCAAATTTTGTATATACAATCAATGGACCCCCAGAAGCCTAAAAATACAAAAACTAACCTCCCAAAATGGGGAGGGGGGGGGTAGGGTCATAAAATGAAAATCTTGGCCATTTACCAAACTCAACCAAATTTTGGACATATAATCGGTGGGACCCCAGAAGTATAAAAATGCAAAAACTAACCCCCCCCTACATGATTATAAATAATTTTAGGGCCCAGGTTGCATGGTAAAGTCAAATGGATGGCCACATCAGAACACGTCAGCTTATTTTATTTTTATTTATTTTCTAATCAAGGAAATTAACTAAAAAGATCGCAGATAGAATGATTCGATTTCCTTTAGACCTAGGGCATTGCGAGAACGCCAAATACAAGCTCAGACGTGTTTCAGACTAGAAAATATTAATTTCTTAATTTCAATTATTCTAGGAACGGCATTTTGACTCCAAATAAAAAAAATATTAAATCGAAGAATATAAGATTTCGATATTTATCATTTCAAATTATTAATTCACCATTCACCGAAACTACAAAGAGCGAACCGTCTTGAAAAAGTTTCACTTTTCCTCCCATTTTTTATTAGTAATATCGGAATAGTGAAAAAAAAATCTCAACATTTATCATGAATCAGTATGAATTGAGATGCTCACAATTATTTGTTAACTGAAGTTCCTGAAAAGCTTGTCTGTTTTGTTTGATCGATGAATTATTATCAATTCCTGTTAAGAGCGATTTCTCAGAGATTGCATCACTTGCAATTATTGAATGTTTCGCCCATGTGGTAAGTGGAAAGGGTGGAAATGGCACTTAATGTATGCAAGCAAGGTGGTTGGAAGGAAACGGGCTCTTCTATCGAGGTTTTTTTTATTTGCAGTGTGCTCGAGAACTCGAATGGTGGGTGAAGATACCAAAAATAAAAGCAAATCAAATCAGACAGGCTCAATCATTCGTTCTCTTGCACAGATAACCATGAGACCTTACCAGATGAATTAGGAGGCTCTGTTCGAAATTTATTAGGCTGACTGCAGTTTCAACAACTTAGAGGAAAATGCACTATTGGATTAGAGTTCAATTTAAAGCCAGCCATTCTCGACAAAAAGTTTTTTAATTCCATAGAAATGGCGAAAATTAAAATTTTATAAACAAATAATAAAAAATTGAAAAACACAAATGAACTGAATAATTTAGTAAATACTGCTCGATTATTTTATCACGTCATATCTAATAAAATTCTTAAAGAAAAATAAAATATTTTTATTGATTTTTATGAGGATAATAAATAGAAAAATTGAATTCATCCCTTCTTCTCATACAATCGACGTCCAAACTCTCTCGATCGCATTTATTATAAACGAGCAGTACCTGGCGTGCCTACGGCACGCCCGGCACCGCTCGGCCCTCCGGGCTGGTGGCCCTGGCGGGCAGCGTCTCGAGATGTGATTATTAGCTGTCCGTAATTATATGTTTTGAAAAAAATATTTTTTGAATAATGAATATTGATCAAAGAAAGATAAAAAAATATCATCAAATGCTTTATAAATATTTTATTAGAGCATGCAACCATTTCTCTCGAAGTTCCCGATCGGTTGGAAACATTTTTCTTTTTAATAATATATTTCAATATTTAAATTTATCTAAAAAGTGTCTCTAAATTAATTATATATAATAATTTTAAAATTAATTTATCTACTAAAATTTCAAATGACCCGCGCAGTAATAAATTAAGAATTAATCTCATTATCCCATATTAAATCATATCTCATTAAAACTTATATTATAAATTAAAAATATATACCTAATATATAGTATATATATTTTAAAATTAATTTGTCTACTAAAATTTTAAAAATTTATATTTTTCTTAAATTCAAAAAAAAAAAAATTAATTTCCTCGGTATGAATTATTTCCAAAAATTAAATATATATTAATATATAATATATTTAAAATTAATAAATTTGTCTACTAAAATTTGAATTGAGACACGCCGTAAATCTAATATTCTAAGCTATATAGAGGAATATATTAATATATAGAGATATTAAAGATATAATGTATATAGAGAATAGAGATGTTTTATTTGAAAAATTTGACAATCTAGCAACTGTCATTGAATATTAGTTCCTTTTTCTCCCACATGTTCACCTGACAGCGCCACGGGTACTGTCTGACAAGGGCTTTTATATATAAGATAAATATTTATTTTTTGTTAAATGTGCGAATGCTAGTTTAATTGAAAAGATTTTGTTTTGCCGAGAGTAGTAGAGTTGATTCATAAATGGAAATTTTAGCATCCTGTACATATTTATTTAAAAATGATAAAAGTTTACCCTACAATCTTCACCCCTTCATTTTAGGGATTGAAAGAGAAAAAGTCTGGGTTATTCATATTTTTCGTTTATTATTAATCCAAACTCTACTATTATGTAACATTTTAACATTTTAACATCCTAGATTAATTTAATATTTAATAGATTAAACTTTACACTACAATCTTCACCCCTTCATTTTAGGGGTTAATAGAAGTGAAGTTTTTGTGTAAATATTTTCACTTTTATTAATGCCCGAAACTCTACCATGATACCAAATTTTAACATCCTAGGATCATTGCATATATTTCTAATAGATGCAAATTTACACTAAAATCCACACCCCTTAATTTTATGGGTTGAAAAAAGGAAAGTGGCTTTTGGGATTTTTTCCTTTACTTATGTCCCAAACTCGACCAACATGCCAAATTTCATGATGCTGGAATGATTAGAAGTACCCTATATATTATATATAAGCGAAATACCACTGACTGACTGACTGACTCAACACGATTACCAAAACTACTAGACCTACTGAGATGAAAATTTGAATAGAGGTTCTTTATAGGGCGTATATGTCAGCTAACAAGTGATTTTACGAAAATCTATCTCTAAGGGGTGAATTAAATAAAGATCTGGGATTGGCTGATTCTAATGCCGTTTTTTTTTAA
Organism: Forficula auricularia; assembly: GCA_024734495.1. Taxonomy (NCBI): domain Eukaryota; kingdom Metazoa; phylum Arthropoda; class Insecta; order Dermaptera; family Forficulidae; genus Forficula; species Forficula auricularia. Next base: position 4,795,159 of record JALMQS010000127.1, read on the forward strand.
TTTCTATTGCTCATAAGAAAAGTTAAAATTTAAATTCTTCTTGAATGAACTCGAAATTTTCCAAAAATGCAATTTACCTAGATTTTTAAAAGTCTATATATTTTTTAAATATGTTTTCCCTTAGTTTAGTTTTTTAAATTTAAATTAGGCTATTTAAAACAATCCATTAAGCATATTTGAATTTGATATAGGGTAATTGATTTTCAACTTCACTATTAAATTTAATGAATTCAATTGAATCAATATAATACATTTAGAGATATGAACAAAAACAAAATCTCCTCTAATATAAAAAATGAATGTGTGTGTGTGTGTGTGTGTGTGTGTGTGTGTGTGTGTGTGTCTCTCTCTCTGTGTGTGTGTGTGTGTGTGTGTGTGTGTGTGTGTGTGTGTGTGTGTGTGTGTGTGTGTGTGTGTGTGTGTGTGTGTGTGTGTGTGTGTGTGTGTGTGTGTGTGTGTGTGTGTGTGTGTGTGTGTGTGTTCTTTTTTTTGCTATCTTAAAAATATAAGAGTTATAAAAGATTAGCGAAATATAAATATTCGGGTATATGGTTATTTGCATGAAACAGAGGACAGTCTCATTGATTTCCCTTTATTGAAGGTAATTTATTAATTGGTTAAAATATAGTCGATATTCTATTCCTATTTATTATTAATTATCGAACTTGATGAGTATTATTTTAGCTTTAGACTTTGTGTCTTTTTAGATGTACACAAAGTTTAATCAAAATACATATTTAATGAGAAATTTACTGCCGAGAAGCCTAAGAGGGAGGGTAGAAACACTCCACTGCCCCTGCCACTCCATTATAGGATAAATTGCAAACTTTCTTAATACGGAGGCTAAAATAAATAAATGGAAAATAAATTAACCTTTTGATTTATTTAAAAAATGAGATCTTAAAAAGGTAAGAGTTATAAAAGATTAGTGAAATTTTGGAGTAAATATCATTTGAAAAACTTATTTGTTTTAGATTCGGGGATTAAATGAGATCATTTAATATAACCGGAACGTTGCCAGGTTTTTTGGCTTATTGTAAATACCTGTATTATATTGGATCACCTCCCAGATGAAAATGAACTTGTAATGGATCTTTTCCAATTAACTTTGTCATTTGGATATTCATTAATCATTGTCTCTGGTCTCTGGAAATTTCATTTATAGATATGCTTTGCTTAAAATGGCTAAAAATAATAAATACAGTTTTTTATTATCAAAAGAGTGTTTGTAGGCTGAATATATCTTTACATTACGCTATGTGTTTTATAGAAATATGGACAATCCAAAAAAACATAGATTTAAAAATAAAAAAATTAGTTGAAAAGATTTTGTTCCGCCGTGAGTACCAGAGTTGTTAATTTATAAAGTGAAATCAATGAGGTTTTCATCTGCATGATGCAAATATAATTTATATACGAATAAATATAAATTTAAGTGGGAGATAAATTTAACCGAATTTATCGCGCGGAGAATTTACCACTGCTCGAAGCCCCTAAAACCTTAGTAAATTGGATATTGAATTGTATCTAAGTTTCTGAGATTGGCTCCGTGATCCCGGCTTCTTTTCCTTCTACTCTGTTCTTTTCACGATGGAGGGGCCAGCCCATACAGGCCTTTAGGGCTCCACCTTCTGGTGTATCTCCTTCTCTCATCAATATCATTAATAAAGTAAAAAAAAAATATATCGTCCCCTTGATTGTCCCATCTGAATGGGAAAAATCATAAAAAATTGAAAAATATTTTTTAATTCATAACAATTATTAGAAAATAGTCTATAGATATTTGAGACACAAAACTATATTATTATTGTTGGAGTGGGATAAATTTATATTTTCAAATTTCTAGGTAAAAAAATGCAAAATAAGTTGGATTTACTCATATATATTTAAAACTATTTAATGTAAAAACCCGTTAAAATTTCTACAATCCGTTTTCGGTTTTTCTTAAAATGGAAAACCGGTTAACCGGTTTTTTAGTCGGGTTTTTCAATTAAGTACAAAAATGAATGAAATGCGTATTATTACTTTAAATCTTATATTAATGTAATATATATATATAGAATCGGGTTCTTGAAAACGACTCTAACAATTTCGCTAAAAATTGGTTTACTTATCAAGTCTTATAAGTTATTAGTCGAGTATAAATTTTAATCCGATTGAAATAAATTGATTGTAAATTAGTCATGTCGTAAAATAAATATTTTAATCGTTCATATCCCGTCTTCGGTAAATCGCAGAGCCTTGACATTTGAAACTTAAGCTATATAGAGGCTACAAGAAGTACCACAAGATTTTGTCTAAAATAGAAGTACCGGAAGTTTACATTTACATGAAAGATTTTTCGTTTTTTTTTGTTTCTCAAAAATCGAATTAACGATTTTTTTAAAAATTGGTGTACTTATCAAGTATCATAAGTTATTAAGCTATTTAGAGGTAAAAAGTTACCGAGTATCGGTCGGTGCTCCAGGCACTCTATATTAATAAAATAGAGTGTTTGGTAGGTAGGGCCGGCTGACCAGCCAGAAACTTGATTTAGTTACATATAAATGGCAGTGGCACCGATTGAATCTTTTGCCAAGAAGCACATTTTTAAAAAGCCCGGAACAAGACGCTCCCCGCCAGATGCTAGGTGACATATATATATTATTTATTTATTTATTTACATCAAGTAGAGAACATCCTCATTGATTTATCTCTATGAATCAACAACTCTGCTACTCTCGATAATTCAAAATCTTTTCAATGAACTCAAGAGACCTTTATCTGTAAATGAATACACGGCAGTGGCGTAACTAGGATTTGGTGCCCCCCCCCCCACCCCTGCAAAACAAAATGTAGGCCCCGATAAACTTTTGAAAATTCAATGACAAGGAAAAAGTAATAAGTGCAATATTTTTTATAATTCTTAAAGGTAAAAAAATAACAAAAATATATAATAAACCACATACTTAATATAAAATTAAATTAAATATCAGTTCTTCGGGCTTTTTTATTAGAAAAATCCGTTATAAGAGTTTTTAAATTTAAATTTTCTGCTGCAGGATGTTCTATTGCCAAAAGAGCGAGATTACTCGATCTATCTTGATTTATGTTGTTTCTTCTTCTTTCTGCTGTATCCACAGTGACAGGAATTCTTAAAAATAGTAATAAGGCAGTGCAAACTTCACATAAATCACTTTCTACAAAGGAATAATGGATTAAAATAATATCTGTCATTTCCTCTATAGTTGTATTGGCATTAATGTTATTTTTAAGAAAATATACCGCATTAATTAATTGAATCGGAAAATTTTCTGATAAATCATTGGAATAAAGTTTTTGTAATTCTGTTGGCGACTTTAGAAGTTATTTTTCTGATAATATTAGCAAAGTTTTTGGCCCTAAAAATCCAAAAACATTTGCAATATTAACATTCCTTCAAATCTATTTTTAATTTGTGAATTGACTATGTCAACTGTTTTATGAACAACATTAACTTTAAATTTATGTTCGACATTAATAAAATCGTAGTCATCACATAATTCATCAAATTGACGTTTCTTTTTGATTTTCTTAAACTTTAAAACTCGGGTATTATTTCCTATTTTTTGCAAATACTTTCAGATTCGAATTTTATTTCACTATATTTTGACCTAAAATTATTTATTTTACTGTAGTTTTATGGCAAATTGTGTTGTGCCCTTTTAACTGCGCGGCACCCACGTATTGCTGGGTTTTGCGGACCCTATTTACGTCACTGATACACGGTCTAAACCAGTGTCTAGATGCACAATGCAAAAACTTTAAAGACGACAGTAACCACTTATTAGTTGTTTCGTGACAATCCACAGAACAAGTTTTAGCCTCGTAACAACTCTATACATATGAACAGTGCTAAAATTTTAGGTTATGTTTTTTTAATGTGACTGTACTTCTCACACTACTATATCATCTTTATGAATGGATCATTTCCAAGCCATTAATTTTATATCCCCTCCAATAAAAATAATCACCCAAATATGTTTTTTTTTTATTTTTTATCAAAACTACGAGGTAAATAATTTCAATTTTTTTTTACTCCAAAATATTATTCTAACAAATAATAGTTTTTCATCAAGATGGTAAAAGTCCTTCAATGAAAAAAAAATATTAATCATAATTTTCCCACACTTTCCCAATCTACCATATGTAAAATATTTCATTTTTAATTGCAATTATTTCATGTTTGATGTGGTAAATCGTCTTCAAACTTTAACAGTGTGATTATTATGCTTTTAATGACTTATATTCCAAGTTTTGAAGAATTCTTGAATTTTTGCAGTTGTGAAAGAACTGCCTTAAGGAATTAAATTGTCACTTCTCTTTTATGCAAAAATCAATGATGATAATTATAAAATGACTCATGAACATACTTCTAGATCGTCTCCCGATATCAATTAAATTTCATTCTCTTCTTGATGTTATTTAGAAGTATAAACATGAACTATAGCTAAATTGTAACTTTATTTGTTCTTGTCTCTAGCCGATGAAAACTTGTCTTTCAATTAAACTGCTTGCCATGCCCTTGTGGTTATCGCATTTATTCATCCATATAGGTATTTGTTCTATCTGTCTATCTTTTCGGGTTTAATTTTTTTTCCCACCTTGAATCTAGACTCGTCTGCTTCGCCTGTCTTCACCTATTGCATTTCCTAGCTGACAATTTTAGCCAATTCTAGCTTTTGAATAGGGAACGTCTCTGTTTATATTACTCAGCTAGGCGCCTTTTCTAGATCAAGGAACGCGCCGCTCAAATAACTTTCCTCTATGCACTCGTAAATTTCGCGTTCACTTGCACGAATGCGAATAATTCATAACTTCTCAGTCATTTCGAGATATTATTACTTACCTTGATCAGATTTTTTTTCACTCACAAATTTATATAATTTATTAATATTTTCATTTTCTCGTTTTCTCCGCACTCGTCGGGCATTTCGTCGTTATTTATTTTTCAATTGACTAAATTAACATATTAGATTAGATATTAAAAATTTAACGATATTTTTCATTAAAGGGAAACAAAGCTGTTCCGTTTGTGATTTGAGCCAAACCATAGAGTAAACTTGTTTTTGTTTTTTATCATTTTCAATCATTTTGTCCAACTTGAACATTCTTAGCGAGTCAGGTGGGCAGGTAGAGCATGCCTTCTAATCAAGCTAGCACGGGTTCAATCCCGACTCGATCTAAATATTTGACCGGTCCCACACAGAGCTACTTGATGTTTTATTAGAAAACTGAGTATGCTTTCTTTATTCATTCATCTTATTGAAAATTTAAATTTCGTAATTTTAATAAATTTTAATTGTCATGAACTATTAGTGGGTTTTGAAATTAAAAAAATCGTCGTCGCGCAAGCCGATTAAAATAAGTATAGATAGATAGATCATTTTCATTTTTACTTTCACATATATAATCTCTATATCATGTATTGATATAATGTGAACTATTGCGATCGCCTGCCTGGGTCCTGACACTTTGAGAGCTTCTATCTCCAAGCTGAAAATGTTAATTTAACTTTGTGACTTCTAGGAGAAAAGAATCGATGCCCTTAATAGTTTTACAGCGGATTTTGAAAACATAACCAGATATTGTGGTCTTCAGAGGCCAAAAAGTGGCCAAAAATACATTGATCAATGCGTTACTTATGTACGTATGTATGTACCACTCCTGCGTTTCGCAACCATAAGTCTCGGAGCTGCGAAATTTGAAACTTATCCTAAATATAGGCTAGAAGGAATAGAGAAAGCTTTTGGTTGAAATCGGAACACCCGGAAGTTGACATTTACATGAAATATTTTTGTTTTTTCTCAAAAACGGCTTTAACGATTTTTTTTTAATTGGTATACTTATTAAGTTTTATAACTTATTGGTCTTGTATAAATTTGAATCCGATTGAATTAAAGGAAGAGTGTGTAAATTAGGAGTGTAGCAAAATAAATATTTTTATCGTTCATATCTCGGCTACGGTAACTCGCAGAGCTATGAGATTTGATAATTAAGTTATCTAGAGTCTAGAGAAGTAACTCACTTGGTTAAAATCGAAGAACAGGAAGTACCTGTTTACTTGAGAATTTTTGGTATTTCGAATTTCGTCTTTTTTCTGGTTTTCTCTAAGCGGCTTGAGGAAACCCAAATTGAAGTAATTTGAATAAAGAAAATTGGTATGATGATTCCAAATAAGGGAGAAACTAATGTAAAAGTCGTGTGGTGCCCACACCAGTTGATTATCATTCTTTCCCCGTGTCGCAGAGTCGCTCACCACTTCTTAGCTAACAAGCAAACTTCGTTTCGAAGAATTATTGCTGTGACGTCAGAGGCCATTTTGGACTATTTCTCTTATATTTGAAACATTCTGAGAAATTATTAAATTTATAAATAAATAAACGTGTGAAATGTTGCTTTGATTTTCCACACATTTACTTGGTAATTCCTGTCAACATTTCAAATGGAAGAAAAGTGTCAAATAGGCCTCTGAAATCATGCCATTGAGTCAACTTCCAAAAATAAATTATTTTATCATTTTTGACAAAGCTCTGAAACAGTGGCGTGCGGTCCATGGATGCTGTGGATGCGGCGCATCCCTAAAATTTTAATAAATATATAAGGTCGACTTCAAAATTTCAGGAGGATCTTTAAATTTTCAAATTATTATCAGTTATTTCAAATATTTCTATAAAAAACATGTTTTGTTTTGAAGAATATATTGGTTCTCGAAATTAAATGAAATTGTTGCATAGTTTCAAGGGGCAATTAAAATGAATGATTTTTCCGAAAAGGGTATATCTTCAAGCATGTCAAAGACAAGTTCAGACGAGTTTTAGTCGAATAAAAATTGTTCTCGCTGAGGAACTATTAAAATATAAATAATCCAAAAAAGGAATAAATAAAGATGATTCGAGAATCTCTGGACTAATTCATTTCTATGAACTCTCAATAAATAATATCGGAAATAACTAAGAGTCCTATAGACAAGTCATATTAAATTGAAAGTTTTTGCCGAGAGTAGCAGAATTTTTATATATTGAAGGAGACAATAAAAGAGTGTGTCTTCTTCTGGAATTATAAATTTTATTTATTTATAACGAGACTATAGTTTCGAGGGCTTTGCCCTCTTCATCAGTCTATTACAATGTATTCACAGGAATTAATTTATGAATGAAAGTTTAAAATCATATCTTGCTTATAGCTATTGAATTACGAGAAATTTAAGATTTTCTTATAAGACAGGCTGATTCATTCTGAAAGATGTTCGATTTCCATCTCAGGGACTGTGGAGTTTAAGTCACAATAATTAATTTCTGACTCCTACCCTCACTCACATAAAGCAGTATCCGTTTGTGGGAAAGGTCCTAAAATATATTTTTTTAAAATCTATTGTTAAATTTGAAAAATATCGAAAATGATACCGTATTCGATGAAATTTGAAAAAAAGCGAAGATTAAAATAAAATTTCAAAAAATGAAGGGCAATTTTTTCGACATTATCCCCTGGTTGAAAAGTCATCAAGCGCCACTGCTCTGAAAGTATTTTTTTTTCTTCGAATATAATATAAGTATCTATGAATACTATAATAAAATAATGTGTCGAATGCTAAATTTTATCAAAATCACACAGCATTAATTTTAACTATTTATTATTCTGTGTTCCATTTTTTTATTTTTATTTTTTTATCTTATTTTGAGAACTATGAACTTATGTTTTTATTATCTAGAGAGAATATATACGATATGTATGAATAACATAATAACAATGTTGGAATAGTATCAAGGGAACTAAATGAACTTTCGAAGCTTATACCTCTATCGTATGTTAATCCTAGAATAATTTTCACTTTAACAAAAAACTATTGTCCCAAATACTTAAAAATATTTATTTTCTTGTTGAGGCTTTAGTGGTCAGGATGATGACATGGAAGATTGTTTTATGTTGGTCCACCCGTATTAAAAATTTAGTTCACATTTTCTAGTTCATTCACAACATTCTGACTTTCAGGTAGAAAAAAAATCTTCGAATCTAGAAATATGTATTTTGATCAGATGAGAATAAACTATTTATTACAAAAAGTAATTATTGTATCAACAGTTTTAAAAGGGGAAGAAATACGATAAGTATATAGTCATATATGTATGTGTGATAAGCGGGCGCTATTTGGTATAGTCACGTGAATTGAGATCGAGGTCGATGAGCAAAGGAAATTAAATGCGATTATCGATGCAATTCCAATTGGTAAGAAATCAGGAAATGAGAAATAGCATTAGGAGCGATACAGGGAGATACTCCGAGGAATAACCAAAGGGTTGAACCTACTGCCTCACTTACACCAAACCACTTGGCTAGTTAATACGTACAACCTAGAAAATATCCAGCCAAATGCAATCGAGGAAGGGAGATACACATACCGATAATTCTCTAGTTTTTACATCTATCAAACTTTCGTAAATTTTTACAAGTTAGATAAATATTTTCATATAAAAAAAAAAAACAAAAAAAAAAACGTTTTCAACTGAAACAGCTTTTAATACAGGTACAAGTATAGTCACGTAGCTCTCGGCTTGAAATAGAAGCTCCTTTACATGTTGCGGTGACATCAGTGAAGCCGAGGATTAGTAAAATAATTTTAAACCCAGAGCAGCAAATGTCGCAATAATTTTTAATAAATGGTACATTCATATTATTTATTATTACTCTTTTTGTGTTGACTTCAAATAAATGAAATTGAAATTATTAATATATAAATAAATATATAAGTACCAGGGAAAAAAGATTTATATATGGCCATTATATGATTTTTTCATATAATGAAATTGGCAAGGTATGGCCACATATGCCTATATATATATATGGCCATATATAATATCTAAGACAGAAAAAGGTGTGGTGCATTTCCATATATGGCTTTGTATATCCATATATTCCCATATATAATCATGTATGGTCATATATACTCATATATGCTGCATATATGGCCATATATAAATCTTTTTTCCTGACTATATCATACTTAGGGATTGCAAGCCCGCAAAGTGGGATCCCGCAATCCCGCGGGATCCAGCATCATTTGAAGACCTGTGGGATCCGGCACCAGCTTCGTGAACTGCTCGACGAATGGTCCAAAATCCAATAAAATCAAAGAATTGGTAATTGAGAGCCACCTTTAAATTGGGCGTCGAAATTTGTGTGAGAAGAGAGTCACAATTGATGCTATTTGTTTTTTGAGATCATTTTTCCAAAAGAGGAGTGATTTAATTATTTAAAATACTTTTATAATTATTTTTAAATTTGATTTTTAATACTATAAATTAATATGGAGACTGAAAAGACTGTTTAGTTACCCAAATCTTACTTACATACAAATTAATGTGATAATTATTGTGATTTAATTTAGTAACTATTTACATTTATTATAATTATCTCTTTTAGACAACTTATAGACTAGATAGAAGATATTAGATATATAAAAAAATAAGTTAATTCGCTCAATGTTACTTGCATTTAAAAAGCTAACAAAGTCCGAGTCATTATACACATTATGTTATCGGTTGTGGAGTTAACTAATAAGAAACCAAACTCTTAAACTAATTTTGTTAACTAGAGTAGAACCAATTTTTGATTTTTGTACTTTTTATTAAACTTGGTTTGATTATTTATTGACCAAATAAACGTTATATTTATTCAATTTCTTAAAATATAAAATACCTACGCGAGATCCCGCGGGATTGAAAACACTCCGGGATTGCAATCCCTAATCATACTCAATGTTCGAAAATAATTCATACCATTAATATTGGTCCGCGAAATTTTAAATTGTGCATTTAGGGGTCCGCAATAAGGTTGCCGACCGCTGCCCCAATTTAATCGAACTGAACGAAGTTTTTTTATCAGCCTTTTTTGTTTGTCAAACTACCCGAGTATTTTTCGACATTTTTTTATTGGACTATTTGTGAATAATCAATAATCAATTTGTTAATAACTTACCTATAAAGATAAAGTAAAATAGATATTTTATTTAATATGGATTTACTATGAGTTAAAGGATACTGGGTCACTTATTTCACATTAAAATTAAAAAATTAAAAGATATAAAAATTTTTTTTCTTTTTCAATATATATATTTCGGGCTATCAACTTACCTATATATATAAAATAACAAATATGCCTCTACACTTATCAACGCACAAAGCAAACCCCCTAACCTGCAAGCATGAAATTCGCGAGTATTCGTTCAGAAGCATAGCATCCACTAATTTTTACTTTCACATTTATATTCTATAGTATATAGCAGTGTTTCCCAAAGTGGGGCGTACGCCCCACAGGGGCAATTTTCTAGTTGGGGGGGCAATTTGAAAATATGAGATATGAAATTTGTAAAAAAAAACATTTATTTTTTTAAAAATTTTAAAATTGAAAATAAAGTTCTATGTGTGTGTGGGTGGGCGGCGGCGTCTCTGACCCCCCCCCCCCGCTTGGACAATTCGATCGCGACACACTTTCGAGATAAAAAGTAGATCTTATATACATCGGGCACCTTATATACATTCTCCCCCCCCCCCATAAAAAATTCCTGGATCCGCCCTTGCATATTTTGAACTGAATATATATTAACCGAAGCGGAGTCCTTTGCACATATTCGGTTCTATTACGTGGTTTGATTTAATAAAAATATTTGAGACTTAAGCTAACTAAGCTTGAGCCAGATATAAAATCGCTGTGTAAAAAGCATCAAGTCCACAAATCACATTAAATTAAGTTTTAAAAATATATTATTTTTATTTATTAAAAGTTCGTTTCTTTGTTTTGACAACAGTTGTAAGAAATCGCTTTCAAAATTATTATTCATATTACTAAAAAGAACAAAAATAAATTTTTTAACTAAAATTATTATATGGGGGGACATGATGATTTTAGAAATGTTAAAGTGGGGCATGGACTAAAAAAGTTTGGGAAACACTGGTATATAGTAATGTAAAGTACTGCGATCGACTGGTTGGGTCCTGACTCTTTGAGAGCTTCTATCTCAGAGATGAAAAAAGTTAATTTCATTTTGTGACAACTAGGTGGAAAGATTCAATGCTCTTAATAGTTGGAAACCGGATTTAGGACATAAATCCGGATACTATGATTCCCGGAGGTCAAAAAGGGGCCAAAAATTCATTGATCAATATGTATGTACGTATGTACCCCCCCCCCCTGCGTTTCGCAACCATAAGTCTCAGAGCTACGAAATTCGAAACTTAAGCTCGATATAGGCTAGAAGGAGTACACTCACTCACTCTCTATTATACATTCTATGTGATAGCTTAAGGAGCCTAAGGCTTATCACTACCCCAAGTCCCTATTGAATTTAACTATCATTGGAAGGTTAATATGAATCACTTAGCCGGACGGAGGGAATGTCAAATTGGATTTCCTTCACTGACTTTTCATAACCATGAAAAAGTATGGAATAAACCTCCGAAACTTCGAGGGAGATATCCATGAAGATCGCAAGGATCATATAAAAAGGTGAGCATAAGAGTAATGGATTTGGAAGAGGAGGTGAATAAATTAAAAATGAATTCGAAAAAATAATAAAAAAATTAAAAGATGATTTGGAAGAAGGGAAAAAAACAAGAGGATAGAGTTGGAAGAAATAATAAAAAGGAAGGAAAATTCGGAAAAGGGAAGTGATTTCGAGATTAATAGGAATATTCAGTGTGAGCTGCCCGGGAAAATTCCTTCCGGTGTTTAGAGCTCTCCCAGAGGAAGATCCGAAGTTATTTTTAAAAAAGGTCGAGAATACTCTATTAAAATATAAAGTACCGGAAGATGTTTGGCTCGTGGTGGTTTCGGGTCAGTTGTTAGGCAAGGCCAAGACATGGTGGCGGGTGGTCAATCCAATTTCCAGCGTTGGATTGGAAAGATTTTAAAAATGAAATTTCTCCGAGAATACGATAGTTTTAATCGTAGTCTCAAAGTTAAAGGTTATGTTTGATGAGCGAGAAACAAAGAAAAGACGAACCTATAAGGTTATTTATTGAGAATAAGATGGCTTTATATAAGAGAGTTTTTCGGACGAAGATGCTGGTTCAATCCTTCAAGTTTTAGTGGAGATGATTACTCCTACGTGTTAGATCGTCCATTAAGGGGAATGAAATTCACTGATATTGAAGGAGTTTATGCAGACGGTAGAAGAAATAGAAGGGATTTAAAGGATATGGATAAAGAAGAGAAGACAAGTCCCACTCGGATAGAAGTTGCATTCCGGAATGGACGTTTTTGTGGATTCTGTAGGCGGGAAGGACATGGGGAAGACACTTGCTTCGAAGGGAAGCGAGTGGAGGGGCAAGGAAAAAGGGAGTTCCTTGTCAAAAGCCGTAGGATTCCCTAAGAAAGTAGGAATAGAAAGTGAGATCGGTAGTCATATTATTTGTTGTGTGAATAAATTTTCGGAAATCATTAGTCCATCAATGGAATTACAAATAGAGGAAAGTAGAAGGGCATTAACTAATGAAGATGATTTAATTCCGTACTGGTTGAAGGAAGTCAAGGAGGATGAGTTGAATATAATGGAAGAGGAGAAACTAGATGCTGGTCAGATGAAATTAAATCAAAATAAGGAAGAGTTACTTCATCAAATAAAATTATATTTAGAAAAATCGATGGATGGAGCAAAAATTATTGAAAACAGTCAAGAAAGGGGAAGGTTAGTTAAATATCATTCGAGTTATTTTAAACCTAGGAAGAAAGAAGAATGATCCTGTGGGAAGCTGCGTCCGTGTTCTAAGGAGGGGAGAATTGATGCGTACAAAAGCTTACTTGATGTATTGTTAATCTTTCTATTGTTTATATTTATATTTATATATTGTTGTTAAATAAATGTTTTAAATGAGATTGCGAGTTCTTAATTAAAATGATCAGCAATCGGAGGCATACAGACCGACGAAATTATAAAACTTCAATAAATAAATAAATAAAATTTAAAAAAAAAACAAGCATTTTGGAACTGGAGAGGAAAAAATTTACACGAAGGACTTTGTTGGATTGTTTGCGAAATATCTGTGACAGCTGCTGATCGCCGATCCACTGAAATAGAAATCGAACTAAGATACGTTCGTATTTAATTTTCGCCTAAGTGTATTTGCCGTTGAGAATGCTCGAGGGAATCCAGCAAATTGATTTCACTCACTTTTTTCAAGTAGACTTCAACTGTTTTCCATTTAAATGTTTATTGAAACAAGGCAAATAATTTGATTTTTTTAAAGGGCGACACCAACGAATAACCGCATTGCGTTTGGGATGAGAATTGGAAACTAACCCCCCCCCCAAAAAAAAAAAAAAACTTGGATAAAATAATCATTTAATACAATCGCTCCAATCAATAGGCAATAATTTTCTATCTTTTACATATTTTAAATATTCATGGATCTGACGGGAAATGGGAGATTGATTCAATTCTAATAGAATTTTCGCGCTCTCTCACTCTCTCTCTCTCCAAGAAGCTTTTAACTAATTTTTTACTAAAGGGGACGATCTTGGTTAATAAGTTAACTGACACGAAAAACGACAGGCATTGTTTTTTAAATTTTGTTATATAAATATAGAGATGCTATTCCAAAAGAATTTTATTAAATTGAAAGTTTCTTTTTGCCGAGAGTAGCAGAATTTTTATAAATTGAAGAAGACAATAAAAGTGTGTGTCTTCTACAGGAAAAATAAATGTTTAATTTATTTATAACGAGACTATAGTTTCGAGCGGTTTGCGTCTTCATCAGTCTATTAGAATTGATTCACATGAATTCTTAATAATTCATTAATGATTGATAAATTGGGTATTCTGTCAAAAAACAGTTAATTTCAAGGGTTTCTAGCTAGTCTCCTAAGACCTTGTCATTCCGTCATATATTTCCACCTGTGTCATAGTACACTATTTCCTGGTTTGGCTATCCTCTGTTTTACTTTTTCTTTCAAGTGTGTCATCATGTAGTTCAGGTTACATAATAAAATTTGAAGGTCGTCAATTTATTTATTTATATTTTGTTCCAGCATTGAACACCCTATTTCTAATATGGATTGAAGAGAGGTTTTATGGTTTAATTAATTGCTAGATCACCCGGATTAATAATAAATAATCGTTTAGTTGGATTCCAAAACCCTGTGAATTGAAACATTACTTTCAATTAGATAAGCAGAAATATAAATGGTATTAATGACTATTTTATTCTTAAAAATGAATTTAAAAATAGTAGAACAATATTAAGGTGACCAATAATCCTCCTTTAGGAGGAGAGTCCTTCTTTTTGTAAGCTCTGTCCTCACCCGAAAAGTGTCCACCTACATGTCCTACTTTTCGATATTTTAAAATCAATCTGTAAATCTCCGTATTCGATAGAGATTATAGATATATATTATAGGTACATAGATAAATTCAATATAAAGATATTCCCAATATATTGTATTAGATGAAGGAGGAGGTATCAGCCAAAGATGGAATCACTGGGTTCAATAAAACACCTTTAATAAAACGTTTCGGCCTGAATTTATTTGGCCATCTTCAGTTAGTTGGTAGTTATACAGAGAGAAATCCGGTACACATATGTAGGTCGAACCAAGCCTTGTCAAAATATAATTTTTATCTTCATCTAAATTTATAACGATGCCTGGAGCCAAAAGTTTCAGAATGAAAGTAATCTTTAAGGTCCAGGCGACGTCATCAATTTACATGAAGCTAAAAATTTTTGTCAAAATATTCGATTGACTTTATATTGCCGCACTTGTGTATAACTCCTGATATTAGCTGAGATGTCTTCGGGCCAAAAGCGATAAAGGTGTTTGAATTCAGTGCTTTGGCTGATGCCTTCGTCTAATACAGTTTCATCACAGCCACGAACTCTAATAATGTTCCCAATATATTGTTAAGAGATGATACGTTGACAAAAAATATGCATTCAATGGAAAAGTAGGTACTCATTTAAATAAAAATTGATAAGCATGTCAAAATAATTACAATATTGATGCTACAACTATGCAATTTATCATATTATGTTTATTATTGTTGCAATGAATAAACTGTTTCTTTTCCTTATGACATTTTTTCTTCAATTAATTTGTGTCCTAATTTTCATTGTAAAAAATTGGTCACCTTAACAACTTACGAGTAAATGATTTAACATAAGATACGTTAACATTCGAGCTGATATCCTTTTTCGATTTGAATTTTAAAAGGAAATGTTATGATTGTTTTAGAATAACAAATAAAAAAGACATCATTATTTGATTAAATATGCAACGATAGAATTGTATTGGGTGATTAAATAATTAACTTATTAAGCTAAAGAATTGCTCGATTGACAGCAAGTCCAATGAAGCATTTATTTAGAGCTATAACGATCAAATGATTCGATGAACTGAAATTTTTTGACCTATATTAGAATCCACTCTACACACACACACTCTGATACATACTACAAATGGCCTAGAAGCGTGAGACTCATCTTTCTGCATGCAAACAAACATTCCCTTTCATATTCTTCGTGGAAGTTGTAAGGGCCATTTTACCATGCGTCACCGCAAGGAGATGAGCTCCTTTTGAGAATGCTAGTTGTAAAAACTTTTTAATAATAATGTTGTTAGAAGACTTTTGCTCTCAACTACTTGTATGTGTTCAGGTAGAGATGTTAAAATATCAATTTTTCCAATACCGATATCAATGCCGGTTTTAATAAAAATATGCATTTTTCACAGGTACCTAGAAGTGTCAAAAAAACTGAACTATGTATATATATATATATATATATATGGTATATTATTAATTCAATATAGTGAATTTGTAATGAAAATGAAGATTTAAGTTAAGGGTTAAAATTAAAAAAAAAAAATAATATGAAGTATAAATACATATAATTAAACGTAATATTATAAAATTATCTTTCTGCTTGTATTAAATTAAACGTGTGTATGCGATTGTGCCAGACAATAAATAATAAACTTTGTAAAAAAGATTATTTATTAAAGCATACCAAATCATTTTTAAAACTTATCATTACTGGCTGATTCCTCTTGTATGTGCTGAGTTATTTAGCTGTCCACATACACCAATACAAATACACACAAACACACACACCGTTGTATTTTTGAGTTAGTTTTAGCCCTAAAGCTCACAAAAATGTTTTATTTTTCTAAGCTGATTTTATTTATTGTAAGGGCACCGAATACTACCCCTTGGAGTGGTCCGAGTCAAATTAACTTACAAAAATGAATGTGTAAGTAATTCAATGTTTTGCTATTTGAGGTAAAGTAATTACAAGATTATGTCTAAATTTACACTTGTGAAAGTGAAAATTATCTCAAGACTCGGTACCTAAGGTATTCACACACTTTAGTGATTTGAAATTTTTTTTTATTGTTTATTATTGTTTGTGAGGAGGTAAATTTTTGTTGAAGAGAAGAAAAATTTAGAAAATAGTATTGAGGAATACTAGGAAAAATTTACTTAAATTTAATGATTTCTAATCAGTAAGGGTTAGAGTGATTTGAATGTTTTTAGGAAGCGAATCAATTGATATTGATAAAATTTAAGTAAACTCAAAAGGGGTGGTTAAGTGTGTGAGAAAAAATTTTGATGAAAAAATCATTTATTTTGACTCGAAACGTCGAAACATTGGTTAAGGGGTTGGAAAATTTTTTTGATAAAAAATAATTTATTTTACCAGAAATGTTGTAAATTAGCAAATTATATTGTAAAAATTTGAGAAGATTCAAAAGGGGTGTTTAGAGAATGGAAAATTTTTCTGACGAAAAAATAATTTATTTTGACTCAAAACGTTGTAAAAATCAAATTATATTGATAAAATTGAGCAAATTCAGAAGGGGTGGTTAGGGGTAGGGGAGATTCCGAAAGGGTTGGTCGAAAGAGCAGGAACTATATTTAGTCAAAGGGGAAAATTTTCAATGGATAGGGGTTGATGTGTAGTTAATTAATTCAGAATTAAATAATTAATAATATATGAAATGTTCTTGATGTGTACACATTGCCAGTCAGGCATGAAATGACCTCTCGATTGATATCTTACTATGGTATATAAATAGATAGATTTTGAATGGTTCCAGCCCACGACCCCGTACAACCTTAAAATTCCATAAAGATTATTATACTCGATTTCATTTATGAAAAACTCTTTTTTATTTTTCTAATCCTAATGAAAAATACATCCAGTAAATAAACCCTTTCTCATATCTAGGTATAGCAATATGGTAGTTCATTATTTTGCTCAGCCATAGTCAGGTATTTAGAACGCGTTAATTTTATTTTTCTCTATCATGTATTTTGAATTTTTTTTTATTGAATCAACAAGTAATTTTTTTTTAATTCTCATTTATTTTCAATTTAATTCTTCTTTCAAATTTGAATCAATGAAAAATATGAATAAGCTTTGATTTCATTCAATTTTTCTCGATTGGTTCATTTACTAACTGGTTAGTGCATTAAAAAACAAAAGATGTTGTCTGTCAATTAGAATTTTATTTTCACTTCAAGAAAATAATCTGTTTCGATAGAATTAGATCAGTGGCGTGCGGTCCATAGATACTGTGGATGCGGCGCATTCCAAAAATTTCTAAACATCTATAGTATTTTCATACCGTGTGTTATAAAAAATTATAATATTAAATTTGAAAAATAGCGAAATATTCTATGATACTGTAGTGGATGAAATTTGGAAAAAAAAGCGAATAATAAAAGAAAATTTTAAAAAATGAAGGGTATTTTTTGGACAGCATCCCCTGGATTAAAAGTCATCGTCCACCACTGAATTATCGATAGATATACGGTAGAATGAGACATCCGGTCTTAAGTTTATACCTATTTGCGAATTAAAAATAAAAAAAAGTAAAAAACGTTTCGTTAAAAAAATACTTTTAATGTAATTAAAAAAGTTATATTTGCTCTTTTTGTTTTGTTTTGTTTTTTATTGAACAGCGATAATTCACTAATAAAGAGACGTTTTTTCTCCAATTTATAAGAAATAATTCGAAGAGTGGTTCATCTGATTAAAGAACATATAATCTATGATTTGTTCTATATAAGTTAAACAACTATACTACTTTCGGCAAAATAACATTCTAATATTTCTAAAATATTTAAAATATTGTTACGTTATAGAGAGTGAAGAACTCTTAATAGAAGTGTAGGTGAATGTACTTACTCTATTTGTTGCTAGATACCCTGGAAAATAGCGAATATTAATCTCTAATAAACGATAGAATCGAACTTACTCCCAGGAAGGCTCACTTGCAACTGAAAATAAATTAGATAAATTAGTCGATGTTTTCAATTTTATCAAATTCGTGAAAAATGGTAATTTCATTGCAAAGAAAGAATTATAAAGAAAATAAAAAATAAAAATCAGGGCAAAATATTTTTTTTCAGAGAAACTTTATTTCACCTTTTTAATTTGGAGTCTATTTCAATCTCCCATTCAAAATTATTTTACTGTTCGCGAAATTTAGAAGCTATATGCTGTCGTTAGTTGTTAAATATATTAAATAATTTTTTATGTTCAAATCATTCTCTAGATACAAAGCTAAAATAGAAAGAGCATCTCAAGTTAAAAAAAAGAAGAGCTTAGCATCAAATATCGAAAATTGTACTGACTGCTTAGATACAATTCGGAGATGTCTGTCCAAAATAAAATTTTGATGTATAAACAGATTTTAAAGCCTGTATGGAATTCAAATGGGAGTTGTTCCAAAAAATCCACTATTGAACTTATTCAAAA
The DNA here is from genome assembly GCA_024734495.1 of Forficula auricularia. Classification (NCBI taxonomy): domain Eukaryota; kingdom Metazoa; phylum Arthropoda; class Insecta; order Dermaptera; family Forficulidae; genus Forficula; species Forficula auricularia. The sequence continues at coordinate 4,813,929 of JALMQS010000127.1, forward strand.
ATTCAAAAATAAAGTACTAAGAAGTATAGGGAAAGCTCCTTGGTATATTAGAAACAGTGATCTTCATCCTAACCTACACATGGATACAGTCAATGAAGAGATTGTAAATCTTGCAGTAAGACATAACCATGACAATGATGAAATGAAACAATCTCTAAACATAAGTTGACAATGTTCTTTGATTCAAAAGAAAAAAAACATATGAACTTTTAGTGTTATTTATTTATAGTATTATTTGAAAATTATGTCTATTATACGAGTATATATTGAAAGAAGGAATCTATTTTTTTGTAAAATATTTTTTGAAAATTGTTAATTTTAATTACATATTATAGTTAAATCATTTGACAATTATTGTAATTGGTATTGATTAAATAAAGCTTGACTTTAAATGAAAAAAAAATAACGTTCAAATCATCAATGATTCAAACAAATTTTTTTTATATTGTATAATGTAAAACAATAGGTTTCAAAGGGTTGAATGGATTTACTTTATGGCCCCTTAATCCCTCATTACTATTTCTTTGTTTTGATCAGGATTATTGGAATGCGAAAAAATGCGCATTCATAAAGAGAAGTCATTCAGGTTGTCCTCTGCTTGATGTAAATAAACCTATACATATAATACATAACAAATATGTTATATATATATATATATATATATATATATATATATATATATATATATATATATATATATATATATATATAAATTCATAATTTATATGTTAAAGACTATAGTTTCTAAAATTTGAACTTATTCATGAGTCTTTTTAATTAGAAATATTTTATCTTTTATTTCTCATGGGTTCAATCACCCGATTGGAAATAGATGAATTCGTTTTGTTGTTAAAGCAAGCCTGCCACATACAACAATTAAATTCGCAGCTTGTTTATTGATGTTAGGTATATTAGTTATCAGAGAATAAATATGATTTTTTATTTTTCTATAATAAAGTCTTAAATAGGTATGTTTAATTGAAGATTCTTTTTGACTGCAACATATAGTTAGATAGATAGAAAGAAAGACATTGGTTGCTTAAGATAGAGGAGGGTGGCCATGGAAGTAGTTACTAATCAATTTCACCCCCTCCCTCCCTACTGGTGCCAGAGGTGTCTAAACCCCCCATTGTTTTTCCTCAGATAGTAAATAATAGGTATATCAAATTTGGTTGTAATTTCTCTAGGTGTTCAAAAGTGTATAAAGAAAATCGTACATACATACAAACATTGAGTTTTATTAACTAGAGTTAAAGAGATTAATGCCGTTTCCCCATGTGAATGAAATAAAACTTCAAGAGGTTCTCTACAAACTCAATATATTTCGGATTATTGGTCCATCGTCAGGAGTTTAAACTCCTGATGATGGACTAATAATCCGAAATTATATTGAGTTTGTATAAACCTCTTTTGAGTTTTATTTCATTCGCTGTGAGAACTACACCTTACTCTATTAACTAACATCATGTTTCTGCCTAAAACCTACACCACTTTCCATAAGTAAGAAATTGAGTTTTATATATATAGATGTTTATTTGCATCAAGCAGAGGTCAACCTGAATGATTTATCTTTATGAATCAACAAGTCGGCTACTCTTGGCAAAACAAAATCTTTTCAAATAAAAATGGCATACTTAATTTATTCATTCATAAAAAATCGATTAAATCATACGAATACATTTTTTAATAAATATTATGTGCGAAAATTCGCAACACAGATTCAAATCAACTCTTTTTCTTCAAAAGATATTGCCATGGAATTATTAATGAATAGAAAAGAGTTTGCGGTTCGAGATAGCCAATTCAAATTTCTAAATTTTTTGATCGTCTGTTAGTTGAACTGGCATAATAAACCAAACTTGACATGAATCGAAAGCAGATTTTACTACAGATATTATATGATCATTCTACAAAAGTGAAAGTCCAACTATGACACCTAATAGTGACAATACGAGGGCTTAGCTGACCCATTTGCTGAGAGTCAATTTAAATAACTGATAAGCTTTGATTACTTGCCGCTGTTCGCTCAATGGTTATCACTGGCTTTAAATATTTTTGCTAGAATCTATTCCAAAAAATGAGTTTAGATTGTTCTGTGGGCTTAAAACAACAATTTTATTTTTGTGAACTAAGTGTAGTTAACCCTTTTAGAAAGTGAACAGAGAAAACGCTTTTCAATATGAGGTGTAAAGTTTAAAAGTGATTGTCACCGAAATTGCTATCAATTTAATTAAAAAATTAGTTAGGAATCCAATTCGTTTTTATTTCTAATATTTGCATTAAATACGTAATTAATGAACTCTGGCGTTTTGAAAACGGATATTAACGAGGAAAAGAGAAAAATAATTTAATGTCCAAAAATGCACCACCCCATTCCACTATGCTTAATTTTATGTTAAATACTCTAGCAGCGTTTCTCTTTCCATATTTATCGATGGCTCATGAATTTTGAGATTTTACCTTTCAATGGATTTCCAATATTTAATTTGAACGCCGGTAGCGCCATCTGCGAATCATTCGAATAAACTTGCTTGGGATAAATAAATGAAGGGAAGAAATGGTAATCTAACTTATGGCAGGCCCAATAAAAGATTATATGTAGGTAAGTTCGAATTGAATCCTGCGCTTTTGAATACCCTAATAAATTGGCAATTTGTTATCAGCCTGGCGGGAAGACAGGAATCGATGCCGGAGAGGTTTCGGTATTGATGGCCAGCTTTCGGACTACTAATGTTATCTGGAGAACCAAGCTCAAATAAATTTAGCCTTTCGGTTTACTAAAAAAGAACTCCATTCTATTTGTCCTCCATTATATAAATTATTCTCCAAAGATCAATCCAGAAAGAATCTTTGTGGCGGTAATCAAGTTGGCATATTTGTTTTTTAATGAGAGACCATAAGTGAGAAGTTTCTATCTCTACTAGCAACCTTTAGAAGGTAAAAGATAGTTAAGTGAAATAATTAATAAATTTATCAAGAACAAACATCTTCCACAGTGCACACACGATTTGAAAAATTTCACTGTTTTTATAAAACAGTTACCTATTTCGTTTTTAGATATTACAAAGAAAAATCGATCGTCAATCAGTTAAAAATTCTTAAGCAAAAAATTGTTAAATTAGGTTTAAATAAGAATTTGTTAATTCAAATTAACCTACTCAAATTGTTATTCAAATTCGAAATTATTAAAACAGTGAATTAACAAATAAATAAACTTTGCAAAAATTGTTAACATATTATAAAGAGAAAACCAATGAGTTTGTTCTATGCCTGATCGAAATAAATAAACAAATAAATGAATATATTTATGTATATATATATTGTATAACGCAGAGGACAACCACATTGATCGAATCGACTTAAAATCAAAAAGACTAAACTCTTTTTTGGTAAACAACTCAAAGTTGAGTTGAGTCATTGCAACACGGTTTACCGTTGTGCAATTAAGTTGACTTTGCCAATCTTATTTTGTAACCAATTGTCAACTATTATGGGGGTCAGCACCACAAAAATTCGAAGAGTGGTTTCTTGTGATCACCTAAAATGAGCTTAATTCACTTTTCCGCCAAGTTGGTAAAAATTGCCTATATTTGACGATCGATTGAGGCTAAAAAAACTGAATCGATTCTAAATTTTAAGTACTTTATTCGACGCGAAATTTTTCGTTCTTTCATTTTAGTAAGAGTGAACTATCTGTAGGACGCTTGATTTTCGAGTTATTAGCCCTCAACAATTTAGCACAAGCCAGAAACCGTTGAAAACTCATATAACTCTTATTTGGGATGCCTAACGTCGATTAAAATTATTTCCAACTTGTGCAAATTTATTGGCTAGCAGAAGTCTAATTTGACTTTTTGGGTAAAAAAATAAAATCGATTATTATTAATAATTAATATTGTTATTACAGGGAGAATATTGAAATGCCAAGTGCTTGGTCGCTGGCAGTATTTCATTAGTCATTACATTAGATACATTTTAAAGGGATCGTGGTGTAGTGGTTAGTATGACTTGTTTTATAGCTACTTTGATTATTTTGAGTGCTGATGTTGAATGAATCGATAGAGATTTATTTAATTAATCCTATAGTAATTGCAAATGGTTTTACTCTCAAGTGACATAACTAAGGCTCTTCCAACATTAATAATGAAGTGCATTGAAGAAATTTTTGAGCAGCTATCTATTTCAGTTGATATTAAGTTTAAATATGGATAATGGCGAGGGTTCGGGGGTTTGGAATTGTTTCAAAGTCTTGCAGAGGCAGTTTATCAGAAACAACAGCTTTTAAGCTAAATAATGGATGCTACGATGGTTAAGAGTTATCTAAAGTTCTGACTAGAAACAAGATAGTGGTTATGAAGATTTAGGCGGGAGCTATTAACTGAGAAAGTCAAGATGGAAAAAACGAATTCTCTGGACTGAGTTTAACCGGACTGCACCTAATCCTTTCTCCACGGAACAATTATTTTCCATATTCTGTTAATATTTAAAGATATCCTTAGTTGCTAAGGCATATAGCCAACCCTTATAAGCCTTTGATATCCAATAATTTACACTGGAATAGGATTTTTATTGATTCTGAAAATAAATATTTTATAGGAATTGAAAGTTGTCGGAGAAGATTACTGTTCTTTTCATCGAAGAATATCAAGACATTATTTGGTGATGTTGGAATTTTTAATATTTGCAAAATATATATTTCTTTCTTTTTAGATAATTGCAATTTGTTTTGAAGTTACGAACAAAAATTTCGATTTTTTTAAATTATTTTTTATTTAATATCTTTGGGTACTAATCCCTTTGGATATGATAGATTAATTTTTGTGTGAGACCTTAGATATGTGTGTTATGTGTGTATGTGTATAAAAAAATACAAATCTTTTATAAAAACAATCTGAAAACGTTTAATTGAAATCCAAACGTTTCGGGAGAAATTCTCATTTTACCAACGTAATATTAAGAAGTTTGGAAAAAAAGGAATAAAAATATAGTATGAAATTTTTGCCGAGGAAAAAATTTGAAAAGTTCAAATGAAACATAATGATGACTTAAGAGATGAAAATGTCAAATGTTTGATTTTTTTCATATTTCTTAAAACTTCTTTGCTAAACGGAAAATTTCTCCCGAAACGTTTGGATTTCAAATAATCTTTTTCAAATTGTTTTTTATAAAAGATTTGCATTTATTTATATAGCATTAAACAATCAATAAAATTATTTTCATTGTGTGTATGTGTTCAGTTAACTTAAGTAGTACTAGCCATATTATTAGCTGGTTAAATTTATATAGTGTCCCCTAGCATAGAAAGATCAAAGACTAAACTCTTAGATCCATTCGGTCCCTATAATAAAAGTAAAAAATAAATAAAATGAGAAATTTAAGACTCTAAATTCGAAAAATATCGGCATTATATTATTAGAATTTTAAGTAGTTTGAATTTCATCTTCTAATTATATAACCCAAACACATCTTTTTACTAAAAAATTGAAAATATTTTTTCCTTGCTGAGAGTATCAGAATTGTTGATTCTTAAGGAGAACTCGATGCGATTGTCCTCTTATAAACATATGCCTAAATATAAATAAATATTTATCATTGATTTGTTAAATACTATAGCTTCGAAGGTTTTATCTTAATCTTGTTAATTAGAAATATTCTATTTGTTGTTTCTCGTGGGTTCAAATATCCGATTGAATAGATGGATGTAAATTCGTTTTGTTAGTAAGCTGGACACTTTCTAAACGAATACATGTTTATTTGCATCAAGCAGAGAACAGCTTCATTGATTTGTTCTAAAAATATCTTTTACAATCCACCATACAGTTTGAACCCATGAGAAACAAAAGATAGAATATTGATAATTGAAAAGACTGATCAATGCTGATCAAACCTTCGAAACTATAGTCTTTAACAAATCAATGATAAATATTTACTTATATTTAGGTATGTTTATTTATATCAAGAGGACAATCGCATTGAGTTCTCCATAGAGCAAATAGAAGAAATCCGCAACGAGGTGTTCGAGGCTCACGAATAGACTGAGCAAAAGTTCAAATTATTTTTCTACATATTTTGCTCAGAGTAAAATTTTTTACGAGACTTAAACTGGAATTTCTATCTTAAAGTAATAGTTATTTTATCACAGATTTTCTTCAACTTAGCCCATGATCAGATTTCAATGTCTCATCGTTTAATGAAAATATTCTTTTTATGAACTTCCCGATCTTTCATCCCGAAATTTTGAAAACTTGAGCCTAAGATGTTTTTCAATTAATTGATTAAAAAGATAAGATCTCAACTTGAAATTTGATTCCTTACCTAAATTCCGATAAATAGATTTTTGACTTTCCCGAAAGTTTTTGGAATTCCTAAATAGTACTTTTCTAAAGTACGCATTGATGATAAATTAAAATTGATTCTGCATCATGTAAATGTTTGATGGGCTGATTTATTCTTATTTAATCTTTATTATTAATCATTTTAAATACTTTTTTAATATTATCTGCGACCGATCTCTTTGAATGTGAATTGAGTGTTTTTACCATTTTAATTATTTTTATTAAACGACATGCTAGCTTTTTTCACTCACGAGAGCAAGATAGCAACGCTATCAAAGGGCGAAGGTGTAATTCCCCGGACGATTGTCCTTTCAACAGCAGCTATCTTCACACCTAGTAGGAGCGAGATTTCAAGTGCCCTTGAGGGACAAACATCACGAGGAGCCGTCTCATTACAAAGTAGAACTGAATTGAAATATTTTAACACACGTGAAACTTCAGTCATTGGAGGAAGGTGTCGCAGTACTTGCTCGTTATTTCCGTTACACTTAATATATAATAAATATACTTCATCGAGAGTATTCGCATTCTAATTTAAATTCATCAAAATTGTAAAACAAGTGAGATTCGAGTTGGTCAAAAAATGGAAAAAAAGCATTTTAATTATGATTTAAAAAAAAATGTTTCTTCCCTGTTCTTATTCTCAACATCTCGCTTTTAAAACTTTTTCTTTTTCCATTTAGGCCGAAGACCCGGTCGTCAGCTATTATATATAATATATATCTATATATATAAAAGCCATTGTCAGACAGTACCAGTGGCGCAGCAAGGAGAACATGTGGGAGAAAAAGCAACTAATATTCAATGACAGTTGTTATATTGTCAAATTTTACAAATAAAACATCTCTATTCTCTATATTATATATCTATAATATCTCTATATATTAATATATTCCTCTATATAGCTTAGAATATTAGATTTACGGCGTGTCTCATTTGAAATTTTAGTAGACAAATTTATTAATTTTAAATATATTATATATTAATATATATTTAATTTTTTGGAAATAATTCATACCGCGAAATTTTTTTTTTTGAATTTAAGAAAAATATAAATTCTTAAAATTTTAGTAGACAAATTAATTTTAATATATATATATATATATATATATATATATTTAATTTATAATATAAGTTTTAATGAGATATGATTTAATGGGATAATGAGATTAATTCTTAATTTATTACTGCGCGGGTCATTTGAAATTTTAGTAGATAAATTAATTTTAAAACTATTATATATAATTAATTTAGAGACACTTTTTAGATAAATTTAAATATAGAAATGTATTATTAAAAAATAAATAGGTTTCCAAACGATCGGGAACTTCGAGAGAAATGGTTGCAAGCTCTAATAAAGTATTTATAAAGCATTTAATGATATTTTTTCATCTTTCTTTGATCAATATTCATTATTCAAAAAAAATTTTTCAAAACATATAATTACGGACAGCTAATAATCACATCTCGAGACGCTGCCCGCCAGGGCCACCAGCCCGGAGGCCGAGCTGTGCCGGGCGTGCCGTAGGCACGCCAGGTACTGCTCGTATATATATAGAAGACAATCTCATTGTTTTTCTTTAGAATCTTTCATTTCACGTTGTAGTGATAAATACGACATGATGGAGATCCAATTTCATTCTCGATCCCTTCTTTTTTATATTCATAATTTAAAATAATATTTTGCAATTTGAAATCAATTTAAATGTTTTAATTTGAATTTGTTTCCTGGGTATCTTTGCCACGAAACTTGTTATCAATTAATTAATTTCTTCTTATCTTAGAATTCGTTAATAATGCCTTATGATTCCATCGGTTTGAAACGATGGGATGATTTTCTAAATTAAAAAAGTAATTGGGGCACATTATAAATGATTTAAGAGCTGCATAAAAAAATGGTGAAAAAGTTGTCGGTATCGAGAGCCCGGCTGATGAAGGAAATAAGGCAAGATGGTTCCCTCCCACCTCTCCATTAAGCGTATTGAGCTAGGCTCATTTTATCTAACCAGTGCGTATCTATAATCGAGTCGCAAATGTAACCTCTAATCACAAACTAGCTTAGCTTGAAGCATCCAAATGATGTTCGACTCTTTTGCTTTTTAAAGATGAAGATGGACGGAAATATTGGTCTAAATCTAAACACGAGCCGCCACATTATAAGTGGATTAATTTCTAGCACTCTTCAAATATAATTAATGTATGTTATATTTCTTTTTAATCACACCGACCAATGAATAATTTATTTTTTATGTTTAGCATATAATACTAAAATGTAACAATTTTCAACCCCCAAACCCTCCAGAAATTTCAATGACTCACTCTTGTGGGCACCCCTGCTTCACTTTCAAATGAAATCAAATCAAATATTTATAAAAAAAAAAACAAACAAACAAACAAAAAACACTAAAGATAATAACCAAGCCTTCGAAGCTATAATCTCTAATATATATACTAGATGACGGCAGGGCCTTCGGCCAGGCGTTACCTGAGACCCTGGCGGGAGCGTCTCTTTATTCAGGGTGGGGCATAAAGATCTCCAACATTTTGAAGAGGTATAAAATAATGAAAAGATGTAACTAGAAAAAAACTGAATATATTTTTGAGAAGAACATAAAATAATTTTTTTAATGTGTTTTAAGGAGGTTCTTTCGCGACAATCCACACAAAAAGTTTTAGCCTCGTAACAACTCTATAAATATGAACGGTGCTAAAATTTTAGGATATGTTTTTTAACGTGACTGTACTTTTTACACTACTGTATTCTCTTTATGAATGGATCGTTTCCAAGCCATTGATATTATATCCCCTCCACTAAAAATAATCGCCCAAATTTTTTTTTTTAATTTTTTTTTCAAAACTACGAGGTAAATAATTTCAATTTTTTTTTAAGTTACTCCGAATATATTATTCTAACAAATATTAGTTTTTCATCAAGATGGTGAAAGTCCTTCGAAAATAAAATAATGATCATTTTCCCACCCTTTCCCAATCTACCATATGTAAAAAATTCCATTTTTAATTGCAATAATTTCATGTTTGGTGTGGTAAATCGTCTTCAAATTTTAACAGTGTGTTTATTATACTTTTAATGACTTATATTCCAAGTTTCGAAGACTTCTTGAATTTTTGCATTTATGAAAGAACTACCTTAAATATTATATCAGACAAATGGCGGTCGTCGTTGTTAATAAATTCCTGGAGACGTTCCCGGAAGTTTATCATCACTCTCCGCGTTAGTTCAGGCGGAATATCGTCTATTTCCTTTCGGATCCTTTCTTTCAAATCCTCAAGAGATTCAGGCCAACGTTTGAAAACCTTTTCCTTTAGACTTCATCGATACTCAGAACAATAGCAGCAGCGGGAACCTGTTCAAGAATTTCCGCACTTATGGTTCTACTGTTGACATGATCTCTTTCACTTAGTTCTTGAGCAAAAATCATCTTGGCGTTCTAACGGTCCTAAGTCTACCAGGTGATTTCATTTTCAGTGTGGATCCAGTTGCTCAAAGATTAGAATTCCATAGCAAAATTGTTTTTCGATCTGGTACAGATTTTGCACCGAGCGCGAAATGTATACGAAACGCTCTCTGCGTCACTATCACATAGCGATTATTCTCATAAAACGCTTCAACAACGAAGCCTCGATGTTCAACGACCCAAAGCATTATGGGTATTGAAAATGTTTGAGAGTAACCAACCGAATGAGCCTCACTTCCCTTCTCACTATTCAATTTTTAAAAATTCTATAATTGAAGAGTGTGGGCTGTTGCATCAATGTTTATTAGTACCTATACTATAAAGCAACAGCAAAAGATTTTTAATTGCGTTCTAAAATGTATAAATAACCGTGGTATCAAAAAATAAAATGTTGTCTGTTATCACAGATGCAAACAACTGTAACGATTTTGATTAAACTCGCTGTATTTATGTCAAAATAGGTGGTCTTTAATATGTATATGGTTTTTTTGTGCGAAAATTAATGGAGGTTTTTCAAAATGGCGCCCTAGAGAATAAGGTAAATAAAAAAAAACAGTAGGTAACCAAATGGTTAATAATGAAATTCCTATTATATAGATGATCGTAAGGGAAATGCTTGAGGTGAACAGTCTTGATTTTTTTTTACTTAGCCCCTTCATGAGGTCCTTGGTCCTTCTGAAAGGCAAACAATTCGAATTCGCACTGTTTCGGAATTGTTGACCGAGTTCCCTCCCCCAATCGTTCGGTTGCTTTTTTTGCTGCCTCTCTGCAGAAATGATAGATTGTTTTAATCTGCCGACGCGATCAAATGAGTATAGCGTAGTATCGGACCCCCTAGGAGGTCATGGGAGCCCATGGGGGGGCAAGCCGGCCGAAAAACACAAGCTCATTAACGCTGCTGCTTCTGAAATTGATTCTGAAACTTCCATTAGATCTAATCAAGTTGCTGTTAACAAAGACAATATCAACGGATATGAAATTTTTTCCATGGCTTGAAATTTCGTTGATAAATATAAAAATTTTCCCATTCATTAATTTAATATGAGGCCCTTGAGAGTCACGCACAGCAACTACATTGGAATTATGTAAAATGGATGGCGATTAGATTGTATTTACTCTCAAATAACTACTTATAAATCAAGCGAGAATTTGACAAAATTTTTTATTAATATCCTCCTATTAGGAACGAACGAATTAATCAGATACGGTTTCATGTTTTTTTCGCTCATTTTGTCGATTGATTTTCTCCAGTCAAAGATTCATTGAAAAATTGCACACGCTCCCTAAAATAAATAACCAAATACAATTTGGCTGCTCACACACGAAAACTCGCACAAAAACCTATTTTAAAACTAATTATTTTAAAAGTAGCTTAATGAATAATGCGATTTTTACGTGTTTCAAACAATTAACCGCAAAACTGAATCATTTTAATCTGTGCTCTCAAGTAGAGATCATTTAGGATTTTCATTTTATATCAAAGATAAAAATGAAAATAAAATAAATGCCAAGAAAAGTGTCTTATTTCTTTTTATGAAAATTATCAGATTTTGATCTTTTTACAACATTTATCGTACATTTAGTGGAAAATTTTTTAAACCAATCGATACAGTATTTTTTTGCTCTACCATAGAGGGTATGGTCAAGTAATGTAATCGTGTATGAAAAAAGTGTTTTTTTGCTTCGTTTTTTCGAAATATCTCAAAAACGTCTGAAACTATTATTTTGATTAAAAAAATTGTGCAAAACCACGGCGTTTTGGTCTACAAAAAGCCCTAACTTATTAGTGAACATTGAAAAAATTATATTTTTCGAGAAATTAATTATTTTGTCAAAATGTCTGTAAGTACATTAGTACATACCAAATTTTTGTGGACGTACTAGCTCCAAATCTAGTGTGAATATCAAATCGAAATTTCACATGTAGTTTTGGAGCATTGAGATTAAGAGCTGATTAGATTTTGGTTGAAATCAAACCCAAAATTAAGGGGGGAGTTTAAAAATTATAATTATAAGATTTTCAAACTAAAAAAAGAAAAAAAAGAAATATATTAAGTATTATAAAATGAACCTATAATAAAAAAGAGAGTTATTATTTGCTTCGGCGGTCAAAATTGGGTGGGGGGGGGGTTCAAAAAATTAGAATTATCAATATAAGTTGTAGAACCTTTAATCGATTTGTAAGAAATTTCACATATGCACCTTATGAAAAGGACTCACTATGTGAAATTAATAGTGACCAAAAAAGGAAGGGGGGGGGGCTTAAAAATATTTTCAAATAAAAATCGAAGAAAGCTGATATTTCTAATAAAATAGTCTCATAATTAAAATGAAATATTATTAATTGCTAATTGACCCAAAATTAATGAGGGAGGAATTATTTCGTAAATAATTATAAATTTTTTAATTCAATATTAAATATAAGAGGGGACCCAGGTGTATGATCAAGTCAGGTGGATGGCCACATCCATTTATTTCTGATTCTGGTGATATATAAAAATGATTTTTGCATTTTTTCGAGATAGGTACAGCAAAATTGCTCTCTCTCTCTATTTAAATATAATTATATATATATATATATTTAAATATATATAACAACAATTCCAAGCGCAGATTTATTCTAGAAAATACTTGCTGCTCTGGCACGTCTTTAGAGCTTGATTTCGAGCTAACCCAAACAAGCTACAAATGTTAAGTTTGTTAAGCTGTTGAATAGAATTCTTCAACTTCCGTGATATATCTCCTTCATGTTTGGAGCAATTAATCATAACTAAGCTTCGCCAAGCGTAATCCTAGTAAGATAAAGTTGTATATAATTCTGGCTAAAATTTTATATACAGCAAGAGAATGTGAGATAGGAGAGGATTCAAAAAAAAAAAACTATTATGTACCATATAGGTATAAAAAATTGAAAACGCTCGCGGGCTAAAAGAAGGTTTTACATATCTTAGTATCTGACTCACTTAACGTAAGTTTTTTCTAATAAATATCAATATTAGAATCCCTGAAGTGACATTTGTTCATGAGAAAGAAGTAACACAAAGAAGACAGTCGAAGGAAGTGTAAAAAGCTTTTCGTCTCCCAATATTTCAATGCTTACTCAACGAAAATATGAATAAAACTATTACATTGAAAGTTTCTTTTTGCCGAGAGTAGCAGAATTTTTAAAAATTGAAGGAGACAATAAAAGAGTGTGGAAAAATAAATTTTTAATTTATTTATAACGAAACTAGTTTCGATGGTTTTGCCCTCTTCTTCAGTATATTACATTACTGTGAATCAATTGTAATATACTGATGAAGAGGGCAAAGCCCTTGAAACTATAGTCTCTTTATAAATAAATTTAAAATCTATTTTTCCAGCAGAAGACACACTCTTTTATTGTCTCCTTCAAATAAAACTATTGGTGAAGTTGTTGAATGGAATTTCATAATGAAACTTAATTTTTGTTAAATAGATTATGTTACTATAACGCGCTTTGGATATTTTTCACACGAATGTGATTAATTATGCATAAGTATTATAGAGATCCCATTTAATCCATCAAATATGTTTCACACTGACCCAATCCGAATTCATTCTGAGAGATTATCGCATTTAATGATCTGATTATGATTCGGCGATGGATTTCATTAATCGAATATTATGTAGACAAATAGGAAAGGTAGAAGTGATTCATTTGCTCTCCCTGTCTGTATCCAGCTTAGAGGAGGAAGCTGCGACTACTGATTTCTCATGAAAAACAGATTAACCTGTAGACAGAATAATGGGACTTTAGTTTTTTAATTTTAAAAATTAGAATATTAGCTAGGATTATTATTTTTTTTTTCATATCCCCTAATAGTAAATATGATCCCACCCAAAACATTTCTGTAAAAAAGCAGGCCAAGTTCGAAAATATAGTGAAATCTTGGGTACAGCCAAGTTAAATTCGTCAAGAATAATTAAGTCTAGACAATAGTAGTTTCAATTAAAACGCCTAATTTACATTTTAAATGATGCCCTTTTATTTATTTATTTATGGATTCTATATTTTTAATTTAAACTATTATCCTGAAACTTAGCTGTTAAAAATTATGCCATTAGGTTAAATTAATTAAATTTCTAACCAGCACAGTTCCAGGAAAATAGCGAGTCTAGTATTGAATTCACCAAAAAAAAAAAAATAAAAAAAAATCCTCATTGTGTTGAAAAATGTTTGCAACGAGTAGAAATCTGCCCCCTCGGCGATTTCTATTAGCACTTTGGGGATCGTTTTGGTCCCAAATAAAAATAATTTAACCAAATTTTCAGCTCTTAATCTTAAGCAGTTTTCGATTTTATTTATTTTTTTTCAATAATAAAATTGAAAATTAACAAATGGCCACTTTTTTCAATTACTTGCGAGTAAAAGATATGAAACAACACTTTCATTATGATTCCCAGATGGAAAACCGATTTTTAAGAAAATAAATAAAACTAAAATAGTTTTTTTGACCATGTTTTTTAAAAGTGTCCATCACCAAATTTTGTCAGAAAATGTCTTTTATACTCCTTTAGGTATAGATACTCAGAAATTTTATCTTTTTTTTTTTTTGAAAAAAAAAATTAAAAACGATTTTTTTTTTAAACTTTGCTCGTAGACAAATATATAAAAAAATAATTTTTCAACCTAAAATACCAGAAATACTAAGAAAATTAAGAAATACACAATTAGAAAAAATTAAGGGAGTAAAATTTTTTTTGAAGTGACGTTAAAATTTTTTCATTTTTTTCACTCACACACAAAGCAGTATCCTTTTGGTGCGAAGCGAGGGGTAAACCGTGATTGGAATTAGGTGTACACCTTCTTTGAAATTATTTGGAATTACTTTGGAATTAATTAGATAATCTATTGTCATATATTGTCTTCTAATTGGAAATGAAAGTGGAAGTGGAAGTAGGTGTACACGATTTTAGGTCGCGGTTCACCCCTCGGAGCGAAGGTCCCAAAATATATTTTTTAAAAATCTTATGTTAAATTTGAAAAATAACGAAAAATTATATGATGAATGAAATTTGCAAAAAGGAATAAAATACAATTTCCAAAAATGAAGAGTACTTTTTGGACAGCATCCCCTGGCTGAAAAGTCACCAACCGCCACTGATCAACTATAACTAATGTCACATTTCCTACAAATTTCATGTAATGAAAAATAACACTTTTTGGAATTGTTAATGTTTATTTTCTGATTTTATAAAATAGTACAATTTTACAGCTCCAATTTTTCAAACAAATTTTAAACATTTTAATTCTATGTATCCAATCTCAACTTTTTACCATTAATTCTTTAAATGATATTTTCCGCCCACCGCCCGGTATTTTCTTTTACTTGCTTAATTTGATATATCATTAATTCTAAATTCTATACTATAACTTATAACACAACAATATAATTTCATGAGAAAATACCTGTTTATTATATAAAATTATATAAGACCTCACAAAATAATTCTGCGATCCATCAGGCAGCGTATAATGAGTGCTAAGGGACACCTGGTTTCCCAGTAGTTGAAAAAATATATATCTATTATAAAAAAATATTTATATAATAATAAAAAAATGATTTTCGACATCCGCTATCAAGTCTTTTTGTATTACTTTGTTCTGTCATGCATGGATTTCACCTTACCTCTGACCTTAATTATATAATTCATAAATAAATACTTCTTTCAGATAAGTTTATTATTATTATATTATTTTTTTTTTTTTTTATTCAAGACTATTTGATCTTTCTGTAAATGTTGGGGTTTAAGAAATTTTTGCATGTGAACGGTTGTAACACAAAAATGCAAGTAAATAATTCTAACAAGTGTATAAGTTTCATCTCATTAGCTATAGTTAGTTCTCTGAATGCTCTCCGTAGTCTATATTTTTTGCAATATTTTATTTGGAAGCTAAAAAGCCTAAATTTAAAAAGTTCTTTGTATTATAAATAAAGCAGTTGCGAAGTCCGCCTTTGACGGGCATCTTGTTGGCCAGTGGAGTAATTTATTTTTTATTTTTTAACCGACTTCAAAAAAGGAGGAGGTTCTCAATTCAACTGAGTTTTTTTTGTGTCTATGTTACCTGATATCTTCGCCAATTGCGAACCGATTTGATGATTTTTTTTGCATTGGGTTCAGTCTAGTTTCCGATTGGTAAAAATATAAATTTCATTGGTATTGGACCTTTTTTGTTATGTTTGTTCAGGAATAACTTCTTTGTTTATGAACTGATTTTAATCATTCTTTCTGCGTTTGGATCACTATACCCCCAAGATAATCAAGATACCTAACTGTTTATTTATTTATTTATTTTATGTTTGTTCAGCGAGAACTTTTTGCCACGTGGACTGATTTCGATGATTCTTTTTTTATTGAAAAGAGGGTGCCTTAGGGATGGTCCCATATTAATTTGGTCAAGTTCTGATGATATGATCAATGATGAATCTCCAATTCTTATGAACAAATAATCGAAATTATAATAAATAAAATCTTTTATAAAAAAATATTAAAACATTCATTTAAAACCCGCAAACGTTTCGAGAGAATTTCTATATTTATAAATTGAATTTTTTTATCATTTTCTGATTCATTCGCCAGACGCTTTCTCTTACGAGATGCATGCAAGGTATTATATTAACTCACTATTAATAACATCACTAAAAAGAGAAAAATAAAAATAATTTTTATAAAAAAAAATAAAACCGACTTCAAAAAAATTAAATGCATCAAATAAAATGCACTAAAAGGTATAAAATAATTATCTAATTTAGTTACAATTAAACGAGATTAAATCACTTTTTGAAGTCAGTGCTAATCAAACTATATAAGCGACCGTACCCGCCAAACGTACTAAGTAAGATCCATCGAGTGCGATTCATAAAATCTATATGTTTGGTACCGACTTGAAAAAGTGATTTAATGTAAATATTTCGCCGCTTAGTTGTAACTAAATTAGATAATTATTTTAAACCTTTTAGTGCATTTTATTTGTTGCATTTAATTTTTTTGAAGTCGGTTTTATAAAAATTATTTTTATTTTTTATGAATTAAATTTAACAATGCTTAGCTTAATTCTTCTTAAAGAGATCCAGGGATATCTCACACACCATGTTAAAAAAATATCTTTATTTTTGATCTTCCAATAAATTTGACGCTCCAAAATAATGATTCGATTAAACTTTAAATACGACTTTTTATTCAGAAAAAATAAATACATATATTTGGAAATTTCAATTTGTATCTTATTTAGTTCACACTTATGCTTTGACAGACGGACAGACAAACAGACAGTCACTGTAACGAGTTCAGAGCCTGGCATCTGATTGGCCATCCCAGTCCCTCCATTTACCATCTACCCTGTGTTAGTGGTAAAAAGCATTTACTTTGCGACATACAACCGGCCCTAAGAGTCAGGGATTATTATATCCGTGACCCTTTTAAAAAATAAATTTTCATTCATGTCCTTCTTTAATCCCATTTGATTTAAACCAGGGCTGTCCAACACGTGGCCCAATATAAAGTCACATAATTTCTTAAAACATTGAGATTTATATTTAGATACTGGAAAACACACAACAATTTGGCCTGATAATTTTTTTTCTCTAAAATAAGAAATCTGAAAATCTACTGTGAAGTTTTCGAAAAATAAAATTGCTGATTTTAAATTTTGAATTTGGAACTAGATTTCAAGATTTACGAAAAAATAATCATCATTTTGGTCTATTTTCGACTCCATTTTCATTAGAAATAAATTTTATACTTGCATACTTTCTGAACAACAATTAGATACCGATCTGAAAGAAAAATTGAATATTGTCTCTTAATTAGAATTTTATATTAATTATCTAGCCAGAAAAAAATATAAACAAATACTAATACATGATATCACTTTTTGGAAGTATGTAGGTACGTATTTACACAATTATACGAGAAGCTATTTTCAAGTATAAAATTTACGAAAAGTAAAATTAGAAGCTCACTCTATGAGCTGAAAAAATAATAAAGTTCCTATTTCTACATTATTAACTATTTTTTTTTTTTAACAAATATAAATAGAATTATAATATTTTATCCGCAGTCCGAGACAATTTTTTTTCTTCAAATGTGGCCCGTGTAAGCCAAAAATTTGGACACCTTTGGACTAGAGTAATGGTGTACTATTACCAATAGGTTGTCCAATTTCAACCAAAATCTTGAGTTATTATCTCTAGTCATTACTTAGCTTAAATTTCAAATCTCACTGTTCTACAACATACTATTTCAGAGATAATGTCATTTCAAATACATATTTTCAAGACAGGCCTAATTAACTGTCCTTTACCATAATTTCAACTGGGATAAATAAATTTGTTGAGTGCCAAAGAAGATATAAATCTTAGTGAACAAATCAATTTTGAATCACGCCTAATCAACCCCATATCCTTAATTTCAATCTGAATAAAAGTTACACGGATTGAAGAAATTAATATAATTGATAAGTAGGTTCACCGATTAAGGAAAACAATCATTAGAGGTGCTTTTGATGAAATTTCATAAAACCAATAATCTTTAACGTAAAAAAAGGTTACTTTGTGTCGCCAATTTCAATTAAAAGTTTGCTGAACAACTTCTAGCTCATAACTAGCTTAACTTTAGAATTTCGTTGCCCGCGACTTAATAAATATTACTAAATGCAGGGGTTCCCCACAAACGCACATTAACCAATGGATGTTTGGTCACTTTTTGGACTCTAGTAACTACAAAACTTTTTTTCTTAATCCTATATCAATGTATAAATGGCATCGTTTATTTTCATTTAGAAATGACAATACTATATACTTTTATAAACTTGACAATAGAAGCCCTCAAAGTGTCAAAACTACGGTAGAGGAATGCAATACTTCTACATTTACCTAATATATCATTATTATAATATGAAAATTTGCAATAAATCATGGACCTAATCATTTTTTGAACTAGAGATTGATTTTTGGGTTATATGTAGCGGAAGGGTGGGCATAGTGGCCACTGCGGGTAATGTGGCTACTAGCTATTTTTGCTCTCTAGAAGCGGCAAACGCATCAATTATTCCGCTAGCATTGTCATACTGAAATTTGGAGCTGTTCTGATCACTACTTATTTGAAAATTATTCAAGATTTTCGTGTTTTTCAAGGTGCTGATCTAAGGGAAGCCTATTTCAAAAATTATTATAACTGAATATAAGTTCCTAATACATATGATTAGCAGTAACCCCTTAAAACAATCTGA
Source organism: Forficula auricularia (assembly GCA_024734495.1). Classification (NCBI taxonomy): domain Eukaryota; kingdom Metazoa; phylum Arthropoda; class Insecta; order Dermaptera; family Forficulidae; genus Forficula; species Forficula auricularia. The sequence continues at coordinate 4,832,993 of JALMQS010000127.1, forward strand.
TTGAAGCTTTAAATATATGTGTCGATGTAAGAGCTAGAGCTACTTGTTTAACCTGCAGAGTCGCATTTACGTAATGGCGTCAAAGAGGGCACAGTGGCCACGGGTAAATAAATTCAGAAAAGGAGGGTGGGATATGCTTATCTGTGAGAAAGCGTATAGAGGTCAAGAAATGCATTCGATAGCACTGTAATACGGAGAAAGTAATTATTTTGAGAAAATGAAAATCATCCGATATTCACATTAGTCTATTTTTAATGAAAATAAAAAATCCTATTTGTTACTATTTGGTTGTTTTTGACGTGAGAAATGGCTTCGATTTATAAATCACTGTTGATTCAATATCTGATTCAGTGAATGGAAATAAATGTAATATAAAATTATTTTAATCACTGGTTTAGCGGCTGGGGTGGCTGGGACGCGTATTCAAAACACAGAGATTTTCCAAAGATAACATTATTAAATAAATAAAATAAAACATTTCATTTTATGGCCTACTAATTAAATTCGTATTTTATTATCTTGTGTCGCTTAAATTTTCCCGCAGATATATTTGCTAGTCGGGGGCGAAGGGGGCAGATCCACTAGCAATAATAAAATCAATTTTTAAGGGTAAATCAAAGAACACAAGTAGTTTTTAAGAGCTAATCACTTTACGAAGAATTAAGAAAACATATCGCTTCGAATCTTTAGAAGGAATTCTATTAATACTCTATTTAAACAATCACTGATCTTAAACTGACAACCATCAACTGGACTACTATTTTTTATTTATTTATTTAATCCATATTCAGGAATTTCTTCCCTTTTAGATAAAGAGAAGCATAATTTAAGAATATGACATAATATAAGCAGTACCTATATCACAAATTAAGTGAATCAATAATTATTATCATTTCTCAAAGAGAAACAAAGAGGTTGTCCTCTTCTTGATGCAAATAAACATACACACATATATATCGAGATGATATATCTGTATATATATTATTTATTTGTTTGAGACTATAGTTTCGAAGACTTGGTCTTCATCATCAGTCTTTTTTAATTATAAATGTTTTTCATGGAGTCAATATCGTATGGATATTGAAAATTTGGTGTTCCTTCTTCACTGGTGGTCAGCTTAGAACTAAAGAACATTCTTTTGGTTCACATTCAAAGCTGATTAGATTTTGGTGCATATCGACCCAAAATTAAGGGGGGATGGAGGGGGGTTAAAAATTAAAAATCTAGGTCGTTTGAGCAAACTCAACCAAATTTTGTATACATAATCAGTGGACCCCTAGAAGTCTAAAAATGCAAAATCTAACCCCACGAAATGGGGAGGGGGGGTCAAAAAATGAAAATCTTGCCCATTTACCAAACTCAACCAAATTTTGTATACATAATCACCGGGTCCCAGGAGTCTAAAAATGCAAAAACTAACCCCCCTCCCCTACATGATTATAAATAATTTTATTAAATATTAAATATAAGTGAGGGGCCAGGTTGTATGGTAAAGTCAAGTGGATGGCCACATCAGAACACGTCAGCTTATTTTAGTCACATATAATAAATAAATACAATAATTTTTATAGATTGTTATTATTTATTTGATTAATTTACCAAAAAGTTTCTCTCACCTCTGGTTGACCATCTTCAGTAGTACTCATCATACATAATAATATTGTTGAATGTTCCATCTGTCACTTAAGTTTTGGAAGAATCTTAGAAGAAACAAATTGGGTTTCCAGTATCTTTCCTCAAAGAAACATGGAACATTCAACAATATATGATGACTACCTACTACTGAAGATGGTCAACCAGATGTGAGAGAAATTGTCTGGTAAATTGATCAAATAAATAATAATAATCGACAATTGTATTTATTTATTATATGTGACTAAAAAAAAAACTTTAAATTATTAAATTTAGATCTGTGATATCTGACGGAGAAGTGTATGTTATTGTTTCTTGATTTGGAATTTCGAGGAACTTGGATGTTGATCTTGCAATGGAGTTCCTGGGTGTCTATCATGCTGTTCATGCTTCTCTTTTTATACGTCTAAAACTTAGATTTTTCATATTTAGATTATTTGCTATCGTGTCATAGTCAACTACCTAATTGCACTGCAACAGATCCCCGTCCTCTTAGAAAAATACACTCCTAATGAATTTATGTTGAACACCTTCTATGAGTTTTGTGTTCGTAATGGTATGAGGAGACCAGATCATTGAACAATATTCGTGAAGTAGTACAAGTGATTTAAAAACCAGCTTGAAAGTTAATGGTTAAAATCTTTTGTAATCCTAAAATTGAATCCTAATTGACTGATAGCTTTGTTACGAATATAATAAAAATAAATCAATTTTAATCTGGATATATCATCGTTCGTTATTTTTAACGTTTAATTTGTTTTTAAATAATAATTACTCTTTTTAAGTCATGTTTTAGAAATAGCGTGCAAAAGAAATTTAGAATTATATTTGCATTGAATAAAATTGAGAATAGGTAATCTAGATGGTTTCGAACGGAAACTGTTGAACTGAGAAAATTAAGGGCGCTTTAGTTAGCTTGGACAGCCTAGAAAGCATTAGGAACATAATATTCTCTAAAATTGTATTCTTATGCGATGACGTTTTATTGAGCCAGCTTAGACGAGTCAAGTCTTTTGTGAATTTTCAAAATCGAGTCTCTATTGCCAATGCTTTGTCTTCTTTCTTATCGACACTACTTAAGAGTATCTTCCCTTAAGAAATGCTGATCGACCAACAAGTTAAGGAAGCAAACTGCAATGAGAGTGTCGCAACAAGCACCTCGCCTTTGATATCCGAATGGAGAGGACACTCCATTAAAAATTAATTTCCTTTGCAGAAGAAGCTCATAGAAAAGGCTTATAAAGAATTTAAATTTGATTAATGTTTCTAGATTGACCAAATATAATCCATCGGATCACTTTATAATCGAATAAAGATTTCACCGTCAATTACTTAATCAATCCATATTTATCTCTCCGTCAATGAGACTTTGTAAATTAATTCTTTAAGGAAATGACTTAAAAATACTCGAAGTAGTTGAAAGATATACTGAGTTGATATCTTTTGCTTTGCTGTTCCGAGTTCAGAAGTCTTTCTTGTAAAGGGGTAGAAATAGTATTGTTTGTATACAACAATACGATTAACACAGAATATTTTATTTAATGAATTATTAAGAAAATACATGATTCACAGTTATTGAATAATTTAACATAACTATTAATTTTTTGGTGAAGAATATGTTTCTTGAATAATAAAATGATTGATTAATTTTTTTGGTTAAAATAATTTTTTATCTTTTTTTTTTTTTTTTTTGGAGAGATGGAGAAATATTTCATGAACATAGAGCCGGACTCCTACCGACTAAAAACCCCACCTCATGGGCCATGTTATCATCCTCTCCGAAATCGCCTATAAGGCATACCTTCAGAGAGGAAGGCCATCTGCAGTCACCAAGCCTTGTTTGCTAATATGTTTTCCACATTTGGGCCACCTTTGCCCATTTTCTGTCGCTTTCGATCATGATTTTTACCATATTATATTTATTTGGACAGGTCTTCACCCAGTTGTTCTTCAGCCAGGGTCCTTTCTTCCACCAATCTAATGCAGCTGAATATACTAAGCTCCTTCATGTCCGGGACTCGGCTTTGAGCACAAATTTCGTCCTCCCGTTTGCCGATTTTGTTGAGATAGGAACCAAAATTCCCATACACACTAAGCGCCTGTGTAAGGTAGAAACTTAGTTCCACATGTGGACGATCGTACCATACTTTGGCGTCAAGAATCAGGGTCCATCCACGTCCATCTACCCTCCTCAGCTCTATTCCAGCGCTCCTGCCACTTGTTAACAAGACACTCCCTGTTCAGCTTTTTTGACTGATCGTCAGCGCCAAATATCTAGATAATTTATTAAGAAATCGATTGCATCTATAAGAAAAATAAAACATAGAGCAAATAAACTGGTGTGTGAACCACACAACTTTCACTTACAGCCTTCCCTTCTACGAAATTATCTTATCAATTTTCCTCTTTTAAATTACTCCAGGTGAAACCCAAAGGGGTATTTTCAGTGATTTTCTTTGAATAGAAGACTTGTAATCCTTCTGAGAACCAACTTGAAGCTAAAATTTCATTGCTTTACGACTTAGCATCATTAGCGAAACTAGGAGTGATAATGGGGCGTCAGCCTCGATAAGTATGAGGCAGTGAAAAAGGGGATGTCACTCAATGCCATATCTTTGGAACGAATATTTATATACGTGGATATTTTAAATAAATAAATTTTATATAGTTATGCTTATATAAAGAAATAGATTTAATTATTTTATAATTCTTTTAATTTTTCAATTCAATGGGTGGCGAGTTGAACCGCTAGCCCTGGCTACGCCTCTACTTGTACCATCACTGAGATATAGGAGTTTTACAAATTTTCCAACACGTCTAATTTCAACTCAGCTCCCTTAATTCCCTTGATTTATGCATATTAAGAATTCTGCTAACTGGCTTCTCGGCTCAGTAAGAGCAAAACAATTTTCAATATCCACTCGATACTGACCCCATGAAAAATAATATTTATAAAAAAAAAAAAAAAAACGACTGATGATGAAGACTAAGCTTTAGAAACTATAGTACAAATATAAACAAATATAAATACAAATAAATATAAATATAAATACAAAATAAATACAAATACAAATATAAACAAATATAAACAAATAAATAGTATAAATCTGATATAATTTATGTGTGTATGTTTATTTGCATCAAGCAAAGGACAACAATATATAAAATTCTTTGCCCGATTCACTCACTCACTCATTCATCATCAAAACAGCCAGAACCACTGAACATAGAAACATGAAATTTGGAGACGATATTACATCTATGACATAGGGGCTCACTAACAAAGGATTTTTCGAAATTCGACCTCTAAGGGGGTGAAAGGGGGCAAAATAACTTTGCAATGTATTTATACTAATTATGCATTTTCAATTAAGAACGATAAGATATCTACTTGATTTTTACTTAATAAAATTCTAAATACAAATATCTAAAAAGTGAATTCAGGATTTTTTGAAATTCGACTCCCAACTATCCAAAATGTGAGTGGGGGCAAAAATTAAAACTTTCTCCTATCTTGATCAAATTTTGTAGAGTTATTCTTAATTACTTTAAGAAAATATTCCTGTAAAAATCAAGTATCAAAATTGACTGTATGGGGGGAAAGGGGGGGGGGGGGATATCTAAAAAATAATTTCAACCTCCCAAAATGTGAGTGGGGTCAAAAAATTAATACTCTCTCCGATATAGATCAAATTTTGTAATGTTAGTTTTTAAGACTATACAAAATGTATACTGTAAAAATCAATAGCCAAAATGAGTGCGTGGGGGGGGGGGAGAGGGGGCAAAATATTACAAATATATATTACAGACCTAATAATCACATGCCGAGATGCCGCCCGCCAGGGCCACCTGGCCTTCGGCACGCCCTCTACAGCTCGTATATATATATATATAGAGAGAGAAAGTGATATGTTTAATTGCATCAACCAGAAGACAACCTTATTGATTTCCATTAACAATCTTTTACTATTGTAATTTTTGTAACCCTAGCTTCTACTTTATAGTTGATATAGGCCTATATTGAAATAAAAATATCGCTACCATATTTTATTGCTGGCGGTTTATCAGATAACATTTGAGATTTATAATAATTTCTCAGTGCGGTTGGCATTCTCTCATGCAGAGTTAAGCGTTCCGTGAAAATGTCTGATGTGGCAAAGTAGGCCAAGGCAGACAAAAAGTTACTAACTATAACAAGAAGCAAATTAACATTCGCTTTTTATTTATTTCTACTCCTTCTGAAAATGGATGCTTCGATTTGTCAATTTCACTTTTGGGCACTCCATATATTGTTAATCAGATCAAAACGGATTCAACGGCATAGAGGTTGCTTGATTGGTCTAGTTCAGCTCAAGAGGAAAATAAAAAGAAGTGTAGTAGTAAATATTTTTCTCTGCCAATTATTTAACCTCAAAATTCTCTCTGCCAATTATTTAACCTCAAAATTGGAATTTACGCCAGATTTCATCAAGCAAACACAAACTAAGTGTGATGTCACCCTTTTCCTTCAACTGTCAAAATATATTTCAAGCAAAACTCAAATTGAATAGTCCATAAATATATATACATTTCTATATCCATGTATAAATTTTCAGATGAGCTCAATGATGACTTATTTATCTTCCCGCAGTATTTACAGTCATATAATTTTAGTTGAATTATATTTTAACTTTAAAATCTCTATAAATAGATATTAGATTGATTAATTAATTAATGCTATAGAAAAACAAAAAGTCTAGATTAGATTACAAACTGCAGATACTGGAAGCAATGTACCTTGTATTAAAAAAATCCACCTATGTATGTAAACTATAATATTTTTAATATGTCGATTAATTGTTAATAATTTAATATATCATGAATTAATTTTCATTTATTATTATTATTTGATTTGTCAATATTTTTCATTTTGTGGTTTTAAAAACAACGATTACAACATCTTAAAATTCAAATCTTGCCTAATAAAAGTTAATAATTTTGGAAACCCCTTTTATCCCTGACATTTGATTTTAAATTTAATACAATTATATAAATAAATAAATAAATCTTTATTCCTCGACCTGTGTAGAGGCACAAGTCCTCGGTGGCTAGGTCCTCCAAACATCGATACAATCTAGCTACAATACATTAACAAACATTAATATAAATAAATGTATGCTCATTAACAAATATCACCATAGATTTCCATCAAAAGACAAAAAGTAATTTAAAAATTCCCCGCAAAAACCCGATACCAGGAGCAATCGACGCATTAGCCATCCCGGTCTTTGCCATAAGTTGTTAAGGAAACTTGGTCAAAACCTTAACAAGGATGGTATGACCTCTCTCTACCTCAGATAATCTCTTCTTGTGAGATCTAAATAAAATTTTGTACAACTCTAGGACTTTAGGACTTGACAAAATTTATAATAGATTTAATCATAGGGGACAGAGGACTATAATCCCAAGAAGTAATAAATAGACTGTTCCACAAATCAATGCCAGATCCTACAAATGAATGCAAACCTACATATTAATATCTGAAAACTTGTAGGAACCAGACCTATATAAATTAATACCATTCTTCCCTAAATCCTTATAATCTAAATAAACATCTGAATCATCCTCATAACAAAAACCATCACAGGTTTCAACATCTATACTTCTAGTCCCAACCCTGGATTGACTACCCCTTTCAACCATATTATCTAAAAAAAAAAAAAAAAAAAATTTAATAAACAAAATATTTACTTTAGCAACGCAGATATTTCCTTATTCCAGCCTAATTTCAAAACCAACCCTTGCTTTTCCTATCTCTAAATGGAAAGAAGAGTTAACAAACCCCCCTCCCTAAAAGAGACAAAAAAAAGAACTAATAAAAACCTACCAAATTCAAATTTGTAAGACTGCTTTTTGTTTACCCAACAGACTTCAAAGAGACCTAACCCTAATAATATATATAGGGAGTTAAAATTAAAAGAAGTTGCAAACACATACAGTATATTGAAACAG
>JALMQS010000127.1:4840625-4905584 GCA_024734495.1 Forficula auricularia
CCTGTCCAGGATAAATCGTAGGGGGTGAAACCACCCCGCCCCCTACATATTTTTGCACTTTTGAATCCAATTTTAAAAGAACTTTATTTCAAATTATATATTTTTTATCAAAATTAAATAGAAAATATATTATATATGTATTGAACAATTAGGATTTTTATTCTTTATCTCTATTTCTATAAAGAATGTCAGTTTAATGTGGGATTTTTGGAATAGACCGTTCACCATGATGTAACTAGAAAATTAATTCAAAATGTCAAGTTAAATCAGACCTGATAAAAAATATCAGTTATCTTTGAATTTCCAATTATTTTAAAATAATTGAATTGTAATTTCCGGGTTGAGTAATATGAAATTTGCATTTGTTTGTTTCATTTTATATTGTCCAGATATTCCCTACCGAGGTTCCGCGGGGTTTAATAAGTTTAAGTCGCGTGGGTCACATATTAGTTTATTTTTCACCTCATTTTTCTGCTATTGAAGAATCATTACTAGAAATCTATAGCACTAATTTTAACTCTTGAAAAAGTTTCACTTTTACCGCCAATTTCTTATTGTATTTTTGTAACTGGAATATCGAGAATGTTGAAAAGAATTGTCGAATATATGATTATCCTTCCTGCTGGCTGATAAAATTCATTTCAATCGAGAAAACATCAGCTAACCAAAGAGCTATAGAGTCCTCTCTCTACTCAAATCTGTCAACTCTTCTCCTGCCTTTTCTCCCCTTTTTATTTTTATTTATACAGCTCTCATTTTCCCCTTCTCTGCCTCTTTCTCTTTTTCTATCTCTTTCTTTCATTTGAGATAAATCTTCATGAAAGTCCTGGAAGGTTTAATTATGTTATCTGGAAAAATTAGTTTATTTGTTTTGATTTCAAAATGCATTCTATTTCACCTCTAATATTCATATTTATATAATGCACCTTCTTGGCAATGTTGCATCCCAGATTTTATTTGGTGTTTTAAGCATCCATGATATATTTCTCAAAATGTTCCAGTCAAAATAAAATATTTTAAGAAACATAAATTCAACTCAAAAAACATTTTATTGTAATTTTAATCAGTCAATCCTTCAATCATTCAATCAATGACTTCCGACAAAAATACATATGTTTGAAATTCAATATTTTTCCATAAGCCCCTGAATAGATGCTGTATATATTTAAAACACTTTAATAAATATACTGGGGAGTTGGGTTAGCCGAGCCAGCTAACGCGCTGGCGTCGCTTCGGCATCGATCGATTATGACGATGTTGGAGCGAAAGGCCGGGGATCGATCCTGGCTGGCAAATAAAATTTTCTACTGGCTAAAAACTCGGCTCCTCACTAACCCTACTAACACTTTACTTATGTGCTGTCTAAATGGGGTTTGTTCCCGGTGACAATAAATAAAAAAAAAAAAAAAAATATACTATTTAAAACAAGTTTAGTTTTTTGTAAATTAATATCTTATTTTCCGTAGAAATTATCAATTAAGTTGATAAAGGTCCCTCCTTTGCATTAATGTCCCTTTTAAGAGAGGTTTCAAAAAGTAATTTTTTTCGAGATATTCAAACGAAAGTATATATTTTAAACTCTTTAATAAATATACTATTTAAAATAAGTTTATATTTTTGAAAATTAATATCTTATTTTCCCTAGAAATTCTCAATTAAGTTGATAGGGGTCCCCCCTTTGCATCAATGTCCCTTTTAAGAGAGGTTCAAAAAGTAATTTTTTCGAGATATTCAAACGAAAGTATATATTTTAAACTCTTTAATAAATATACTATTTAAAATAAGTTTAGATTTTTGAAAATTAATATTTTATTTTCCGAAGAAATTCTCAATTAAGTTGATAAGGGACAACCTCCTGGTTTCTCTTTACGATTCAGTCGTTTTAATTAGAAAACAGAGTTCAACCTCATTGATTTCTCTTTATGAATCAACAATTCTCCTACTCTCAGCGAAATAAAACATTTTTCTATTGTTTATTTGATTTTTTTTAACGATTTGTTTAATTTTTCTATAATAGCAAAACGAATTTCTCTATATCCATTCGGGTAATTGAACTGATATGATATAACAGATAAAATATTTATAATTAAAAGACTGATAATGAAGGTCAAACTTTCAAAACTACTGTCTTTAACAAATTAAATTATATATATGTTTATTTGCATCATCAAGCAGAGGACAACCTTTATAAATAAACAACTCTAGCACTCTAAGCAAAACAAAATCTTTTCAATTAAATTATTCTCATATTATTTACTGAAAAGTAGTAAAAACTTCCGCAATACGTTAGTTCTTTTCTTATTTCTTGTTCTAATGTATAAATAAATGGTTAATTACCTACGTCCTTATATGAATGAGTGTCTAACTTTTCATTGAGAAAGAGAGAGAGAAGACGCAGAAAAAAAAAGAAAAGAATACACGTAGACTTTTTTCAGTAACCCGAAGAAGAAATATTACTAAAAAGACAAGAGCAATAAGAGCTGTGTAAACTAATATAAAACAGACAACAAGGTCCGAGGTGAGAGAATGTTTCCAAATAACCGGAGGACAGATATGTTGTTAAAGCGTCCAGGTAACCAACCACATTTTAGTATTAAACGGGCAACGGGCATATTTCCTTGAAAGCACTTACTTGCCTGCGCTTACTTCCACTTGCAGCTAATTAAACCAACAAAATACACAAATCACCCGACAACTTGCAAACATTTCCGAGCTGAAAATTAAAACTATTTCGCAAATTTTTCGACGAATAATTCGCTTAAACGTGAGGTAAACTTATATTTAAAAAAAGCTACTAATAGCGAGTTTTCCAAAGTGACTCGGACCCATTGCGAGGCGACTTTTGTTTGCCAAACACCATCTTGAGGAACGCACAGAAGAGGCAATAATTTTACAAACCTTTCTCATAGTTTCTCAAATGAAGATTGCCCGGAGCGAGGGGTGAACCGCTAACTAATATCGTGTACACCTACTTTCACTTCCATTTCCAAGTAGAAAACAATAGATGAAGGGACATTATCTAATGAATTCCAAAATAATTCCATATAATTCCAAAGACGTGTACATCTAATTCCAATCGCGGTTCACCCCACGTCCCGGATCAACTTGGGGGCTAGGTTAATTTCCTTTCCACATCGAACCAACCTAATCCCTAAAAAGATCTAAAAGGATAGGCGAAATTTTTCCACCGCAAGCTGAAAAAGTGCATTAGCTTTGATTTTGTAGAAAAAATTAGAAAAGTAAATAATATTCCCTTTGGCTTTAAGTTGATATCATTTGATATTGAGTCATTATACACCAATATTAAAAATAACAAGGTGCTAGAAGTAATATCCAAGAGGTGGCCTTTGATTCAATCTTTTACAAATATGAATTAGGAAACCCAATACTAATTAATGTTCGTCTTCCCCTCAATTATATAGACCCTGAAGAAGGAGAGAATAACTCTCCGAAACGTCGGTTTAACAAATAAATGTAAAATAATAAAACCTCTATAGTCTTATTTTTTTACAACCATCGTGGAATGCTTTCATCAACATCCATTTGCATATTTATACCAGTCCGTCTCCTAAAGAAAATCTCTATCAATTAGGAAACTTTTTTGAGTAGAATAAAGATTATTTTTGAGGCAATTTTTTTCCTATTCAATGGTGAAATTTTCCAATTGCGCAGTGGACAAACCATGGGATGTTCAACCTCGGGTTACTTCGCGAGCTCGGTACTTGAAGATTTAGAGGAGGATTTAGTTGCTAGTCTAAAACCTGGGATTTTTCTTCAGGTATATCGATGATTCCATTATTGCATAGAAACATAAAAAATTGATGAAACACTCATCATTTTAAATAACTACTAAAAACATTTAAAATTTACCTATGAAAGGAGAAAAACAATAGTATATGTACATTTTTTGAACACAACACCAATTAGAGACAATAATGGTTGTATACAATTAAATTGGTACAGAAAACCTTCCAAACTTAAATTATCACTCAACACACCCACTAAAATACAAAATTAATAGCATTTAAAATCTAATAATTAGAATATCTCAAATCACTGACAACGTATTTTGGAATAAAAATATAAATATTATTCATGAGATCGCTACTAGTAGTAACTATCCTGTATGCATGGTCAAGTCTATCGTCCGACGTACACACAATTGTAACAAATCTATATCAATAACATAAAATGAAACAAAAATATATGTCAGCGTAACGTATTATCCACAAATCTGTGACTAATTAAAAAAACTTCTCCGAGTTAGTGTCGCCCTAAAACCAACGAATACTATCAACTGATTATTCAATAAAAAAGACAAGTTAGATTTAAAGATGAGTACTGGCGTGGTCTATATGATTGAATATAACGTGAACGGTATGTTGCCATGTAATAAAATTTACATAGGTCAAACAAAACAACACTTGGGTGAGAGAATACGTGAACATGAACTGTCTATCTCAAAAATAACTGGAAACAATACGTCCCTTCCAAATAATGACCAAGATAAAAAACATCGATTTAATTTTGACAATTTCAAAGTTCAATTCTATGAGTGAAATTATTTTAAAACAATAAATTTGGAAATGATATGCATAAAAATTCTCTCACATCGCACTGTAAATGATAGGTCGGACGTTTTGGAACTGAATATATGTTATGATGGAATTGTAAATAATTTAAAATTGGTTTAAAATTATAAAAAGGTGTAAAAAAAATGAATGAATTGATCAATAAATGAATTAGGTGTAAATACTAGAATTGTGTTGCCTGCACATTTGTATATTGTGTATATACTGGTACACAATTATTTGAATCAACAATATTATGTATAAATATTGATAATGACTAATCACACAGTACGCACTCTCTGTGCGCATTTGTCTTGGAAGGGGTATGGTCCATATAATTTATTAAAAGTAAAGCCATTTATCTATAATTAATGAAACAATTTTTTTCTTCTATTTTAATGGTTCTGCTAATGAAGGTAAAAATTTCAAACTCTGCTGAGGAGAAAGGAAGGAAGAATCTTGTTTCCTTCCTTCATTGACCATTTGATTTAAGTGAATTGTTATTTCTTTTGATAATCTGGCTGTTTGTTTTGTATATGTATTTAATAAGTGTATTATTGTGAATGAATTGAATGATGACCAACGCCGTTTTTTATAATCCTCCGAAAAAGGAGGAAAAAAAAGAAAGGAATTACAATCAAATAAATACACTTCTTTGGAAATGGGATAATTTTTTCTTTCTTCTCTACCCCTGGACTGCCTCCCATTACTTTCAGCTGATAATAAATTATAGGTATTAAAAACGTTTTCCTCGTTCAAAAAAATTAGTATTAATTGAATAATTCGATATAATTTAATATACAAATATTATTCTTTTAATTATATAAATTAATATTTATTTAAAAGAAAATAAAAAAAAACCTTAATCTCTAAAAGGTTACCTATTCAAATCTACTCCAACTGGTTGGAGCGTCCCATATTTTTTAAATATATGTAAATATATTATGTGTATTTTAAATTATATGTATAGTCACCAAAACAATTTCCTCAGATCTAATATGTTTAAAAATGAGAGTTCAATAAATATAGATGGACAAGTTAAATAAAAAACATGCGTTTTAATTGAAGTTACTTTATTATATAATAAATTGGTGATGTTGAACTTGGCAGCACATTAGATCTCACTGCTTTTTTTTTATTAATCGAACTTGGTCCTTTTTACACATGTGTTTTTGTTGAGATTCAATTCTACTTCAACTGGTTTCTTTAACTAATTATATGTATAGTCACCAAAACAATTTCCTCAGATCTAACATGTTTAAAAATGAGAATTTAATAAATATAGATGGACAAGTTAAATGAAAAACATGTGTTTTATTTGAAGTTACTATATTATTTAATAAATTGATGATGTTTAACTTAGCAGCACATTAGATCTCACTACTTTTTTTGGCAAACGGTTTTTATTAATCGAAATTGTCCTTTTTTTACACATGTGTTTTTGTTGATATTCAATTTTACTTCAACTGGTTGGAGCGACCAATATTTTTTCTTTGACTAATTATAATTAGATGTATAGTCACCAAAACAATTTCCTCAGATCTAACATTTTTAATAATATGATTTCTAACAATTTATTCAACACTCGATGGGGTGTCCGGATTTTTTGAATCAACATTTTCATGTTGTCTGAGGCGCCTTAAATTATTATTATTTATTTGTTTTTTAACTTAAACTCTTGTAAGATAAATACGAGAGATTATCTTCAACTGAATCCGAGCTGCAATAGATAATATTTATTACATGGTATTTTCTTTAGAAATCTTAAGTCCGCTATCATCGACAAAATGAATTTTAATATTTTACTATTCTACTCTTTGCGGATTAAACTAAACTGCCTGCAAAATTTCAAATTTCCATGTTTAATAGATATGAATTTATAGACAACTATATGGTAGCCTGTCACATAAAAGACCGACATACACAAGACGGAGAATTCCCTTTTGTATCTACTTTGGCACGGAATCATACAAATTGCATTCATCATTATAAAGAGAATGCTGCAACAACAGTGGTTGTTTCAGGAGATGCACTAGCATTAGTTTGCATTGCTCAAGGAATTGTTATATTCTATACTGGTGTGACCATACGTCCCTTTTTGAAATCGACTTCTACTAAAGCCAATTGTCCGAGATAGCAGACCCAAAGTTATTACAACGCTCAGTAAATTTCTTAAGAGAATGATTCATTCAGAAGATTACTGGGATTACTTAAAAGGGTAAGTAAGCTCACAACAAATTATTACATGCACTTAACCAACTAAAGATCATTAGTGAAAAAGCTTTCATAAAAATTAAAAATTCAGTCTCTAACTTTGAAAAAAAGTAGAGAGACACAGATCAAAAAGTACTTTTAAGTATTAAGGAAGATCTCGGTCACTTGTAGCACTACTGTTGCAATTATGGAATTTTTTATAGGAATATTATTTTATTCTCTTATTTTATATGGTCCATCTGTTTGCTGGAATACTTCTCTCCATGTAATTGTACCCCCACCTCCTTCGCGCGACAAGGCCTAACCGATTGAATTGATGATTCACCCTTGACTCATTCTCCAAAAAGACACCCTAGGCTTTCTCGCAATCTCAGAGGATGTTTTCAGTTTGGGATCGATTTTATGCATTCTTCTTACTTTGGGGAACAGATGAGAACAGGTGGATTCTAGTTGAAATTACAATTGGTCAACTATCGTCATCTAATGGAAATCCTGGTTATTGCTGTGTCGAGGAAATTTTCGAATGATGCTGCACGTATAGTCATTCGTTTGGTAAGTGTATTTCTCATTAAAAAGACTGATGATGAGGGTCAAACCTTGGAAACTATATACATATATATGTTTATTTGCATCAAGTAGAGGACTTAATTTACATTAATGGTTATTACATTCTTGATGTTTTGTATTTTTTGAAGTGAAACTTCTTTAACGAAGTTTCTGTTTGAAATTTTTGTTACAATAAAGGGGAAATGAATCAATAGAGGGAAAAAGAATAGCCTAGAAATATTTGAAGGTTAGCAAGTAATTTAAAAAAATGACAACAGCCGGATTTGAAATTGAGCCTAAAGCATTTTAACGACCAGACCACCGAAGCACTTATAATAAACTCTTTAAAATATATACATACTGAGCTTCAAAAAAATTATATTTTAAGAGAATTACTGATTTTGTCAAAATGTTGTACATTACCAAATTTGGTGTATGGTCTAACTCAAAAACTAGTGTGAATATCAAAACAAAATTTCAGATGTAGATTCTTTATATTAAGATTAAATTCTGATTAGATTTTGGTTGAAATCGAAAGAAAAGTTAAGGGGGGGTTCAAAAAATATCCATATAAGTCTTAGATACTTTGATCGATTTGTAAGAGATTTTGCTTATGAACTCTTTACGCTCTTATGAAAATGACTCACTATGTGAAATTGATAATGACCAAAAAGCGGGGAGAGAGGGGCAAAATATTTTCAAACAAAAATCGAAGAAAACTGATATTTCTAAAGAATAGTCTCATAATTAAAAGGAGATATTATTAATTGATAATGGGCCCAAAATTAAGAGGGGGGGATTCTTTCTTAAATAATTAAAAATCATTTTATTATATATAAGAGATGGGCCAGGTCTATGGTAATGTGGATGGCCACATCAGTTTATTGACTTATATTTTGCATCCCTGTTCCGACTCTGGGAACGCCTGTAGGGTATGCAACCGGAAGTGAAGTAGGGGAGTATGCATGCCAGACTGGCCAAGAGGGAGGGAACCCTTTTGCTACGAATTGGTGAGAATGAAAAAACAAAACTAAGTTTCTAATTTAATTCAGAGACAAAATGTAATCCAATAGACAAAGAGTAGAGCTTTTTTAAGCTTCCCTACTTACTAGAAACTTTTTAGTTTCGACAGGTTCTTCTGTCAGTCTTTCTGTCTGTTTATTCATAGTGTGATAAAGTTTTATAGAGATAGAATTTTAATATTCTCTATGTCACATACTTAGTTAAATTGAAAATACCCGTTCAAGTCACACCGCATTCCGAATAAAACATCTGCGAGCAAACTTTTTTATGTCCACTCCCACCATTATGTAAAATTTGATCACCACCCATTAATAAATAATGAACTCAAAATTAAGAGGGAGCGGGATTTTTTCATAAATAATTAAAAATCATTTTATTAAATATTAAATATATGAGAGGGGCCAGGTGTATGGTAAAGTCATTCGGATGGCCACATCAGTTTATTTAATATGTGATTATTTTTTTTCAGTCAATTCAATATTCTTCTTACCCAGCAAGTCATTTTATTTATAAAGAAATTTATAATAATATATTGTATGGCAAGGCGTAAGTGAAATTGAATATTCTCTCTCTTTATAACGAGTATTGTTTTGGTCGGAGTGCAAAAGGCCATTCCTAGAATAGAGATTAAGAAATTAATCTCTAATAGTCAGAACCAGGTTTGAACTTGTATTTGGTATCCATGCAATTCACCTAACCTCTAAAGAGAAATGATTCTATTCGCGCTCTTTGTAGTCATTTTCATCGACCAGATTCTAATGAAAGAATCGCTCACCCGCATATTAGATAATAAAAAAGTGAAAACTTTTTCAAGACTCGGTACACACGCTGCCCTAGTAATAATTAATAAACTTAAATATAAATTGTTCATTTATTATAATAGTTGCATTTTGACCAGTGGACCAAGCAGATATTAAAATTTTGTTGATTAAAATATATATTGAGCTTAAAAATATATGTCGTGTGTCTCTGCGGTGTGATTTTTTAAGGGGGATACAGTTTTTTGCCGTAATATACAAATAACATCTACGGCTAGACACGTTTCGCTTCCCCTTGAGTTTATGTGGATGAGGCTCACACAATTTTTTTTCTTTTCAGTTTGGTAGATATTAATATAATTAATAAATAATACGAACTTTCGATTGTTGATTATGATGTTAAAAACGAATTTATCACCTGAGGAATTGGCTTAGCACTGACCATAAAGTTAGGGATAGCTCCTTTGCATTTTTGGTTTGCCATAATCGCAGAAAACATAGTTTGGAGGAATTCGGCAATTTTGTTGACTTGCCAAAAAATTCCACCTTTGAGTTTGCTAAGAGGATTGCATGGGGGATAAGATGTTTCCTTAGTTGTCTATGAACGATGAGCATGAATGAACACGACAGCAGTAGAAATTAATTTGTATTATTTAAGCTTTGATTTTTTTAACTGTAAATTATAATAATAATTATAGATTTAATTAGCCTAAATGACATTTTAATTTTAATTACATCTCGTATATTAAAATAATAATGATAAATTTAATAAGCTAATCTGATATTTGAATAATTTTCTTTTTTTTTATCTAAACCTAAATGTTATGGATGCAGGGAATCTTTTTTACTTTACCATACGGGTATAGTCAAGTATTGTAATCATCCATGAAAAAAGTGTTATTTTTTTGCTTCTATTTGTCGAAATATCTTAAAAACGGCTGAAACTATTTGGATTAAAAAAATGGACGAAACCAATGCATTTCGGTCTATAAAAAAAGCACTTTTAAGTGAAAATCGAAAAAATTATATTTTTCGAGATAATAACTATTTAGTCAAAATGTTTTTTAGTATTAGTACGTGCATTATCAAATTTTTGTGGACACACTAGTTCGAAAACTAGTGTGAATATCAAAACCAAATTTCACATGTAGTTTAGGTGCATTGATAGGTATTACGAGCTGATTAGATTTTGGTTGTAATCGCACCCAAAATTAAGAAGGGTGGGGGGGAGGAGAGTAAATAAAAATTATAAGATTTTCAAGTCTAAAAATCAAGGAAAATGAAATATACTATAAAATGAGCCTATAATAAAAAATAAAGTTATTATTTTCTTCGGGGGCTATAATTGGGGGGTTGGAAAAAATTAAACTATCAATATAAGTTGTAGACCCTTTAATCGATTTGTAAGGAATTTCGCATATGCTCCCATATACTTGGACGGTGTTTTCATTAAAATGACTCTCTATGTGAAATTGATAGTGACAAAAAAGAGCGGGGGGGGGGGGTTTCAAAAATATTTACAAACAAAAATCGAAGAAAGGTGATTTTTCTAATAAAATAATCTCATAATTAAAAGGAGATATTATTAATAATAGATAATAGACCCAAAATCAAGAGGTTGAAGGGCGTTCTTTCGTAAATAATTATAATTATTTTAATTCAATATAAGAGAGGACCCAGGTGTATGATAAAGTCATGTGAATGGCCACATCAGTTTATTTATTTATTGTTAAATATACAGTTTTCTTAGTGTCGATCAGACATTGTCATCACCATAATATTTTAAACCGGGAAAATTTCGAGGTTTGTTTGAAATAGAAAATGAGCACCCTCTATGTTATTTTAGACAGAGAGAAGCATATTTATAGTAAGGTATATATGATTCAAAAAGATTAAGTAATTAAGTAGCTAACAAAAACAAAAATTATCTAGTAATTAGTTACTCTTAACGGAACATAACTTATTATCAAAAAGCTATTACTTTTATCACTAGCATGAACTTTTTTAAGAACTACACCACGCCCTCGTAGTGAATCTACTCAAAAAATACTTGCTCTGTGTTTAAAAATAACTGGAACCCGGAGAAAAGTATTTCTCTTTCACAAAAGTTAATTTTCATGCCAAAAAATGTTTGGATTTTCAATACAGAGAACTAATTAAATTTTGGGTTGTTTATCTGATCTAAAAATGCAAAAAACATGATTTTTTGAAAAATTTTATTGATATTTTAAGACAATATCATAATATACGCATAAATGTATAAATGAACAATTTATATTTAACTTGATTATTAATTACTAGGGTGGCTCTAGCGTGCCGAGGCTTTAAAAAGTTTTCACTTTTTTTTATTATTTAATGAATAGACGTGCTTGTGCTTGTGGACGATGTTTTGATTAAATTCTCACAGAGGAAAATGACTAAAAGGGGCACGGATTGAATGGTATCTCTTCCTATAGAGTTAAAAGGTGCCAAATACAAGTCCAGACCTGTTTCAGGTTACTTGATTGTTCTAGGAATGGCCTTTTGACTTTTGGATTTGGAACAAAACGATACTCGTGGAATGGACTTCACTAAAAGTCAAGAACAAATGCACAAAAGGAATTATTTGCTGCCGCTCTAACTGGCGAGCATACGGAGCCCTGACATTTTTTTTTACTTTTCTTCTATTTATTTGCTATTTTTAATCACGTCCAAAATTCACTACAATTTGGTTTGGTTCACAATTAGCTTTGCTGAGGATGAACTTTATAATTTTTTCCATATAACCGAAACAGAATATGAAACTACCGTGGACTCCGAGACCATATAGTTTCAAACCGAGACAATCCCAGTTAAACCGAAACTTCTGACAAGCCTAATCATTGAGTATGCAATACAGTTCTAAGACTGCTTTGACCCAACCACTCGCTTCAACTGAATTCTCTACTAACATTATACCATCTAAAATTGTATATGGTAAATTTAATCATATTTTCTTAGGAGTACATGACGTTTAGAATCTATCAGCTAATTCAAAATTTTCAAATCGTCATATATGATATATCGCAGATATTACCTAAAACATTTTTTCGGTCCGAGAAGTCATTTTTTTTTTATAAAAAATCAGAATTTTTATAAAAATTTTGAACATATTAACTAGTGGATAACCAAGCGTTGATCGAAATTATTTGCTTTATAGTTAAAAGCGATATATTAATATTATTTTTAATTTTAAATTCAGGAAAAAAAGTCGATTTTTCTTTGCATCTAGAATTAAATAAAATGTAATTTTTTCAACGTTTTTACCCGCTTTGGCCATCATCATCAAAGAAAGTTTTGAACTGGATTACAATTAAAAATAATATTAATATAGACGAAATTTCTTTCGTTGATCCTTTTAAATCCTGAAAAAGAAGGACGATCCTCTGAATCGTCGGGGTTTTTAAGAGAATGGAAATGACGTTCTAATGAATATTTTTATTCTGAATTTTATTTTCCTTGGGCTGCCTTTGGATCATTTCAGAATTGAGTTCTACCTTTACATCTTCAATAGATGATATCTCTAATTAATTAAATTTCATAATTTTATGCCTTCTAATCAAGCTAACGCGGGTTCAAGCCCGACTCACTGCAAATATTTGACCGGCTATATAATCTGATTCCTTTAGGGGAAGGCAATGGGAAACCAGCCCTGTGAAAAATTTCCCCAGGAAAACTGCGATGGAGAGGATACACTCCAGAGTAATCGCCGAAGCTCGGAATCGAGTATGACGCTTGAAGAAAAAGAAGAATTTTAGTATTTATGGTAAGTACATTTATGATGAACTATTAGTGTGTTTTAAAATTAAAAAACTAAAATAAAAGAAAAATGAAAAAAAAATTTAATTAAACATTTTTTATTGACACACTCACCTGCTAATTATTAATTTAATTAAGAAAAAAACTTATCATATTAAAATTAGCAGAAGAGCCCTGCCCACTAGGTTCGACTCTGATATTTTGAATCTATTAAAAAGGAGATTCAAATGGGCATTATTCTCTCATTGTGTGAACCAACGACAATTTCTTACGCTGGCCGAAATATGCTTGGTTTTCCATTTCACAAATCGAGACTGCCATGTCAAACACATATTCTGTATCAAATCCATTCCACCCCCCCCCCTCCCCCTCCCTCTTCTACCCCTTTAATTTCCAGTTGGATAATTTTTAAACATGCACACACAACAAATATATTTTACAATTTGACCACACTTTACAACGGCTTCCACAATATATTCCCAGAAAATTATCACTGCCCATTATTTTTTAATTTGTCCCTTTCAATGATCTGATGATTCAATGATTTATGGATTGAAACATAAAAGTAAGAAAATCTAAAAAGCAAATTTACTGAAAATCGTGGAAATATTTCAAGGATATATTTATTATGTAACGTCATTAATGAAAGATGTCATTGTATATTAAAATAAAATAATACTCATTATTTTTTTCTTAATTTTATTTTATTCAAGTCTTAGTAGTCACGATATATGGAAATCTTAGAATTTTCATATATACTTAAAATTCTTTATAAAAAACATTCGCAAAACTTTAGTTGAAAAAATAACCTTCAAAGACTTGTCGTTGATGCCCCCTAAAACACCTATATAATACAACCTTCAAATTTAATATTCATCCATTACATTTAATATTTTTATTTCGTGAAATAGTTTTAAAGGACATTCTATTTATCATTTTTAATTACTCTTCCTAGATATTTTACATTATAAAATATCCAAACTGAATAGTCAAGGTACTTTTGGGAAACAAACTTTTAATAAACCTTTTATTCATTTCTAGAGAGAGCTTGCTTATCACTCCGTATAATATGACTATCTTAGCTTGAAATTTTAATAGAGAAATGAAGCGGCTGGATTAAATTATCGTTTTATTTATTCTGTCAACGTTCCCATCCCTTGAAAGCTATAATTCTGTGGTGGAATTTTGAATCAGGAATATTATAGTTTAAAATTTAACATGGATTCATTTCCACTTTATCATATTGACCAACCAGTTGTAAAATATATATTTACGTATTTCTAAAAGTCCATTTTGAGTAGAAAATCAAATGGAAAGGAAACCCGAGGACACATCTAGCCCAATCCTCGTCTCATTTAAATGATTATTTTGAAATTCAATAAAAACATCTGTACTTATCTACTAACTTTGAAGTGGAATTCAAAGAAGGAAAGTTCCTGAATTCAGGAAAGTTTGAAACAGAGTGAAAATCCCAGTTTATAAAAGTTATAGGGACAACAAAGTTGATAAATATGGGGGTTGGTGCTATTAGCTTCTAATTTGAACGCAAAGTGTTGTGTTTGGAGGTGGCCGATGGCATTTTATCTGCTAAGAATGTTTGCTTTTGAAGGAACAAACCGTTTCATATTCCATCAAGGAATCTCTCTTCTTCTGTGAAAATATCAATTCTACATTTTGCATCGCATATCACCTTTCTTAAATTCAGTGCACTCACTAGTTAACATTTAATAATTCCTTTGATCTCTAATCTAGTAATATCTAATGGGGATTTGACTTTTCATTTCATTTCTATATTTAGAATCATTAAATACAGAGGTTTCTAAACTGTGCGCCGCGGCCTCTTCACAGGTACGCCCGAAGCTTAATAATTAATTGAACAAGACATTTGGCCTAACTAGACAAAAAACAAAGTGAGAAGCTAAATATTTATTTATTATTCATTTTTATCTCATACTTACGTTTAGACATACATAAACCGAAAAAAATTTATCTTTGACACCCTCGAAAAAATCTGAAATGTATCAAAGGGTTCCCCCTGTAGTCTGAATTTTTGAATTTCAGAGAAAAATAATCTATCAATTCCGAAGATATTTTTATCGATTCTAATACAAGAGTATTTAGTGAGAAGGAATACCGTATTTGTTTTGATACAAAGCGAAAAAAAATTAACTTTGACACCCTCGAAAAAATCTGAAATGTATATAAAAGGGTCCCCCCCTGTGGTCTGAATTTTTGATTATCATAAAAAATATATATTAATTCCGAAGATATTTTTATCGATTCTAATATAAGAGTATAGAGAGACCTAATACGGTATTTTTTTGATGTACCGTATGTACTTTTACCAAGGCTAGGGCGTCATGGTAAAATTTTATTTGAAAAAAGGCGCCACGACTAGGAAAAGATTGGGAACCCCTGGTGAAATCGGGCTTAAGACACTCTGTATATTGGTGGCATATTTTC
Source organism: Forficula auricularia (assembly GCA_024734495.1). NCBI lineage: Eukaryota > Metazoa > Arthropoda > Insecta > Dermaptera > Forficulidae > Forficula > Forficula auricularia. The sequence goes on from JALMQS010000127.1 coordinate 4,855,978, forward strand.
ACACCAGACTATGTTCCGAATGATTCCTCGCGCCTGGTTGCCGATAGGTTATGCATTCGAATAGAACCTTATGTGCTGCTGGTGGCGTCTTTAGGCGTTGGATAGAATTCTTAAGAGGATTGAGGAACGAATGAAATAGTTTCAAAACCTCTGATCTGACTTACTGAAAAAATGTATTTCCGTTTGATTTATAATTGGTTAACAAGGCACTGATATTTTGTACCTAAATCACTTATTAGCGTGCTGCTATATAAACAATAGTTGAAAACTACTTTTGTGAGCATTTCTGCTTCCCACTTATGTCGATTTGGAATTTTGCGAATGAAAAATGTGTCAGAAAACAACGGGAAATTTGAGACACCTAATAAGAAGCTTAAGACGATAGTTGGAGCAGAGAGATATTTCGGCTGTGCAAAAATTGAAAAATTCGAACAACAAATGATATTTAATAGATACAATATAATAGGACAGAACTTTGGAACTTATGATACACGTATATAGACGGAGCACTTCACTCAGCGATGAGAACGTTTTACCAAATTTTTTTTATACAAGTATATATCTTAAAGTTGCTAGATTTCATCTTAAGAATAAAAAAAAAAATTAATATATATTTTTTTTAAATTCTTACATTTTCGTAAAATTTTTAAACTTTCATATCAAAAAGATAAAACAACGGGAAATTAATAGTTAGAATTGTGGTAGTTTGTACAGCTGTTCGATCTGTCATATACATTTAGTTTTTAAATCTTTAAAGCTAGGAACTTGAAGAATAATGTACAGTTAGAGATTTGTGACCAACTTAGTTGACGAAGTTAAAAAAATCCCAAAGTGGCCATTTTTAGGTAAGTTTTGTACCTTTCGGCGTTTATAAATGACACGGATTATTAAAAAAATTACAATATTAACTATTCTCTCCTTATCAACGATAAATATGAACCCACTTAATTTTCACTATTGCTGCCTAACACTTTGAGGTAAACAAATTCGAATATGGACCTTTAATAAAGTACATTTAATTTATATCTGAAAAGTTAATATGAGAGAAATGTCTAAAATCAATAGTTTACGAGTTATGTAAATGTAAATATTTCTCAACATAAAAATTCAAACCATCAAATTTGATTCAGTACTTTTTGAGAAAATCGCCAAAAACCCCAAAAACCAACTATGAAAGGCCGTTTTAGAAACATTTTAAAATGTTTTGTTGACTTTTTTCAAATCCATCTCGTGCTTTCAAAAAACATCGTTTTTTGACGGTTCAGATGGTTTTTGACGATTTTCTCAAAAAGTACTTAATCAATTTCGATCAAAATGGTATTAAATTATTTATAATTTATTGTTTTATAATATCTATTAATTTCATATTTAAAAAAAATTTCAACGGAGTTATAAGCTGATTTTTGAATTGGACTTCAAATAAACTACCCTTTAAAATTCAAATTTCCTAATAATAATTATATGATATAAAAGTTAAATGACAATAACATATAGAAATGAAATTTCAATAGATTTAGATAAATATCTAATGAGAAAAAAAAACATTTTACAATTTCTAGTTGATTCTCTCCCGGAGAGAAGAAATTGAATCTTTTCATACAATTTCTTTTAAACTACAAAATTCTTAATCAAAATGCTATTTTCTTATATAATAGACATACTTCGAAACTTCAGATAGATGAAATCGATAAAATAAGATCGTTTTCTTTTTCATTTATAATTCTTTTGGTCTATTTTTTCAAGAGGCTGGGTCGCTATCAATTTCGTTCGTCGTGAATATAATTATTAATAATCGATTGTTTTATAACATTTATTAATTTCATATTTTTAAAAAAAATTTCAAAGTAGTAATTAATTAGTGTTTTTTCAAATTAGACTTCAAATAAACTACCCTTTAAATTCAAATATTCTAATAAAAACTATTTGAAATAAAAGATAAAATAAAATACTTCATAGATATGAAATTTCAATAGATTTAATTCAATATCTGATGAGGAAAAAATTAAACCCTTTTGCCATTTCAAGTCGACTCGCTGCCCCAGTGAAGAAACTTAGCTCTTAAGAAAGCAAGATCATTGTATCCGCTATTTTTTTTAGTAATTTCTTTGATTAAAGAATAATGAACGAATCGCTCATCCGCACATTTGTTAAATAATTAAAAAAGTTAAAATTTATTTACCCTAGCCTATTCTAGAAACGGCACTGCATTTTATTATTTTTCTAGACTATAACTTTATGTTTTTTATATTATGTTTATTTATTTTATTTTATTTTTTTATTTTATTTTATGTTTTGTTTTTTATTTTTTTATACATATCAGTGAGCTACACAAAACTAAAAATGCAAAAACTAACCGCCCAAAATGGGGGGGGGGGGCGTAGGGTCAAAAAATGAAAATCTAGGTCCTTGGACCCAACTCAATTCAATTTTGTATACATAAACAGCGGGCCTCCAGAAGACTAAAAATGCAAAAACAAACCTCCCAAAATGGGGGGTGGTCAAAAAATGTGGATGGCCACATCAGTTTATTTTATCAAATATCGGATATTTATCTATATAAAAACAAAGCTCTATTTATCGAAATAGAATGTCTCTAATAGGATGTTGGGAAATTGGATTTTCTTGTGAAACTTAATTCATTAAATCTACATAAATTACTTTAAAATGTTATAGATTGAACGAGCCTACTTTATTGGCTATAAGCTTAGATGATAAATACGCCGTCATATTGAGCCGAAATATCGCTAATTTGCACTGGCGTTCATTAAAATGTCAATGTTAATGGATGTTCATGTGATTAACATAAATTAATATCAAGAGTTTAACTTGATATTAAAATTTATTATGGTATTAAATTAATATAAGCATTATTTTTCATAGCGGGAGAATAAATTGGTTTATAATAAGTTTTGTTTGTATTTATCGAATCAATAGAAAGATCTATTGGCCCATCTTAGGCGAGATCCTTATCTTTGAGGGCTTTCATCTCGAGAAAACAATTTTCAAAAACGAAATAAGAAATAGAAAATTAAGCTGAGGGTTCAATTCAATTGATTTCATTAACAGAGAATTTAACAGAATTGGAAATCTTGTACCATCGCCGGCGACTTGATACAAAACGCTCTCTTAGGCTAAGAATGCCACAAGTGAAAATTTGCCTACACAAATTCCTTTCTTTAGAAGAAATTTCCCTCCTTGCCGATAAGCACACATTATCATTAAAGCTTTTTCAAAACTCTGTACCTTGTTTGCAGTTTCGGTGAATTAATCAATTTCTAAATTTGAAATTCATTTCAATTAAACATTTTCTTACCTAGAGTCAAAAGGCCATTCATAAAATAATAGAAATTAATAATTTAATCTATAATAATGTGAAAAAGGTCTTGATTTGTATTTGCTATTCTGGAAATGCCTTCATGCGATCATTCTGCGCTTTTTTTAGTCAGTTTCCTCGCTAGATTCTATTGAAAGAATCGCTCCCACACATTTATTAAATAAAAAAAAAAGTGAAAACTTTTTTAGGCTAGAGACGCCCCCTTATAAGGAATTAATAATAAACTTAAATTGTTAACCTATATGGTATTATAAATACATCGCCTTAAAATCTCAATAAAATAATTCAAAAATTGATGTTTTCTGCATTTTGAAGCCAGAAATTCTAAAAACTTCTCTGCATTGAAAATAAAATATTTTAGTACGAGAATGAATTTTCTACTATTTTTCGTTCTTAAGTTATCCTGGGTATCTGAACCCAGACACAGAGACAGAAAAAAATAATGATTAAAATGATTATTCTCTATGTTCCAGACATTTTTCAACATAAAGACCAAAAAAATAAATAATTTTTTTTCGTAATTCAATACTAGGCTCTCTAGGCAGGTACCGCAGTCGCCACCGGCCACTGATATATCAAATTTCTATGGAAATTCTAAAATTCTAATTCAGAAAAATTAGTACTTCAAGTCATTTTTAAATCTTTATGATTTAATTAGATTCTATCTCACTCAAATTTTATTTTTAAATTCAAAATTGATTTACGTATTTCATTGATGATGATGAATAAATAAATTTAAAATATTTGAATCCAAAAAATAATTCAAATATTTTTTATAATGAAAATCTATCCTACAAAGTGTACTCGTGTTTATGTTTTTTTTTATTATTCCACTTTCTCTCTCGCTAGCAAAAGCTGATATGCTGATTGAAATTCGATTTAGTTTGCTTCTTAAAAAAAGTCAATTTCATTCCCTTGACCTTTTTCTCCACTCAATGACCCTACTAGAGACCTCTTGCCCTTCTCCCAAAACTGTTTTAAATGGAATCGAAAGTCTTCTCGTTAAATGAATTAATACCTTTTTAACTTTTCGTGATTTCAGATAATTGAAAATTTAAGGGCATAAAAGTGATAGTACCCTAAATTGTAGGAAAATCAAAAATCTTGAAAAAAATTTTATGTTGAAAATTTATAGGGGATTTCCAAAATAGTTAAATGAAGCACTTTTAATCACTGTAGAAAGTTGAAATTTAAGTTTCTTAAAGGTTTTCTCCCAATATCAATAAAAATTCCAAATTTATATTTTTTTGTAGGGGGCCAATTCATGAAAAGATATTTGAAAAAGAGGCATTTAATACAAATGAGTTAATGAAGAACTTCCTGTTTTCGTAGAATCCTGAAATTTCGACGACAATACAGCTAATGTGATCTAGATCCCAATAAAATTCAGAAATTGCAAAAATCTATTTATTGGGTCGACCTATGAGGGATAAATTTATTAATGAAACAGGCAAAAACAATACATTTATTTTCAAAAACTTGCATTCTCATCAGAAAGTTAAAAACTACTCTAATAAAAGCTCATTTTGTCCTTAATTAATAAAATATCTCAATTAAAAAAAAAAAATTATATGGGGTCTAGTTAGTACATAAAATGGGAAAGACCAAAGCAATTTACAAATGAGGCTTTTTCCTTTATCTTAGAAAATGTAAAATTGATACCCTTAAAACTTCGAAAAAATGTAATAATCACCAAATTCTTATTATTGTGCCGGCGGGTTCTAAAAAACTATACTATCTAACATAGTAAGGGTCGAACAAAGACATGAATTTATGAAACACTTTCCATTAGAGTAGATAATTGAAAATTTCAGGCCATAAATGTGGTAGTTCCCTAAATTCTAAAAAATTAGTAAATCTTTAAAAAGGGGGCGAAAATGAACAAAATAGGCTACATTACTTTTGGAACATTTGTAGAATTTTTCGTCTTAGTCATTTTTCATAATTTAAAAACAAAATATATTCAATTTTGAGCTCAGCGATTATTTGGGATGTAATCAATTTTGGAGACCTAATAATTCCATCCCAAGACGGTGCCCACCAGAGCCACCCACCCGGAGACCCGAGCTCTGAGGGCGTGCCTTCGGCATTCCCTAACAGCTCGTATATATTTAAGATCAGGCCCTATATTTCAATTCAAAGATCTAAATTCATTTCAAAATTTTGCAGATGAATTATTTATAGGATAGGGTGGGTTTCTCGCATTAAATTTTTTTTTTTTTTTAATAATTAATCTCAAGATTTAAGCATCTTTTTTTTAAGTATATTTTTTTTGAAAAAAGATGGAATTTTTCAAAAATCAACTCAGATCCTTTAACCACAATTACATTAAGAAACGAATTTATCTTATTTAGAGACTAATCTAAGATTTTATTATAAATATTTTTACATTTCATATCAGAGAGGTTCGTCCCCCCAGGAATCGAACCTAAGCGCTAACTTCGTTACCGGACAGTTAGCCAAACCCTTAAGACAAATCTCTCTCCGATATGCAACATATATAAGAAATATAGCTAAAGAGTTGAAAGAAGTGAAAAATCTTTAGCTATATTTCTTATATATGTTGCATATCGGAGAGAGATTTGTCTTAAAGGTTTGTCTAACTGCTCGGCAAGCAAGTTAGCGCTTGAGTTCGATTCCTGAGGGGACGAAGCCCTCTGATATGCAATGTAAAAATATTTCTACTAAAATCTTAGATTCTTCCCTAAATAAAATAAATACGTTTCTTAATATTTTTTAAAATTTCACGATGGCGATGGAGTGATTATTCCGATGAATTGAACAAAAGAATTGTTTTGCCAAAGGTACCAGAGTCGATTTTATAAGATATAATCAGAGAGATTGTCTTCTCTTTTTCTCTCTGTCTTCTGCTGTAAAACCACTTTCTAGTGCAATTTCCTAGCTCTTTGTCTGTTCTCTTTCCTTATTTTTATCCACTCACGCCTTCTTTCCTCTCTTTTCCTACAAATTAATTCATTAGTCTTGGTCTTATTTATTTTTCTTTAAACATCCTCTGCTGAAGTGGTCCCGTTCAAAGAGTCCTCTATTCTTTTTTTATTACTTCTTAGAAGAGCGAAGCTACCAGCAATATTAACCATAGGTATATTTTGCCCCTGAATTGAAAATTCCTCTATCTAGCTCACTATTCAGTTCTTTGATTGCTTATTCTATGTATAAATTAAAATTCATCAATGGGTATTTCTAATTTCTAAATAAGCTATTAAAGATTTTCAGATTTGTTTTCGGAGCTGTCTGTCCATTGCTAGATTCCAAAAGCGAAAATTATTCGAATAAAATTAAAGGAAAAAAATTGGGATTGCTAGAAGTATAATTGGAAATAAAATAAATGGGGTTTTGTGGGCGAATTAATCTTTGAATTAATTTTCAAATCTTAGTGAATAAAAGTTGCCCTCTTTTTTTACAGATTTCTTAATTTAGCTTTCCATAAAATATGTTTGTCGAACAAACCAATAACGAAGAGAATCGCTTCCAGTCAAGCATAGCTTAATCATCGCAAGAGCGAATAGTTCTCACTTGAGATCCTCTAGAATGGATGGCAAGATTGCAAACAGAATAAGTGAATTGTGAATTCCGATAACGGTTGCTGCCTAATGAAAATCATAAAAGAATGGCAGATTGCATCCGATTTGGGTGGAGCCAGAAGCAAGCCGAAATGTCGTTAAAGAAACGTGCGACTTGAGCCTAGACACTAGACTAGGGTGACCAGATATTGACATAATCAAAGTAGGACATTTGAAGTTTTATAACTCATCTCAGTAAGACATTTGACAACCAGCTCAAAACAATAAAAATCGGTAGTAAAAAAGCACAAAACACTAAAAATTGATAAGTAAATAATGTTGAATTGATATAAGATAACATACTACTCTTGTTGTTTTAAATACTACTCTTTGTTGCAATTGTACCCATTATTTAATATAAAAATATGAAAAAAAAAGTTTATTGTTATTATTAATGACTACTTATACTAAATTGTGTAAGTATGACATTTCCGTTAGGCGGTAAGAAGTAGGACAAAAGGTTTAATTGTAGGACATCTCTTCCTAAGGTAGGACGGGTGGTCACCCTAGCCAAGACCCGTACCGTGGCTGGCTGGCCATTTAAACGTGATCGTTCTAGTCCCATGGTTAATTGAACCGAACCGTTCCTCCAGCTCTCCAGTACTCTGGTCAACTCACTTGGGCCCACCCAACTTCTCCAGCCACGCAGCACATTCATTTCGATATTGTTTACAAGCAAATTACATAATAATAATAATAATAATAGTAACATATTATGCTGGTCCGATGCGTGCCTTTGACCATTGCGTGATCCCTAACAAGGTCACGTGACACTCGATGCTCTGCATGCCTGCAAGTGGTCTTGGGCAGCCAGCCAGCTTATTCCGATTCATTAATTATTTGAATAAAAACTTAATTCCAAGGCCCTCCCTGCCCCCTCAAATTGCCGACGATACAAGTTTATTCAGTGGAACTGTTTTATTCACAGCTCGAGAGCTTTTTCTATTTTTCCATCCTAGATTATTCAACGGAATTCACTCTTACGAAGGAATCTCAAAAAATTCTCAACCCTTATTTTATCTCTCCAACGAGTATTTTTATTTAAAAGAAATAAAAGTCTCGGCTTATTTATTGCTTAAATCCAAACTCGATAAAATTCAATTAAAAATTTTCCTCTTTATCCTGAAATCTCTACTTTATTAATGGAAAATAAAATAACCAATATTCAATAATCGAAAACATATATAAAATTTATGAGAAATAAATTAATTGAGTTGAATAAATTAAGCCTATTAATTTATTTATTTATTTTTTATAAGCTCGAACAATAAAAAAAATATCAAATAAAATGATTTTTATTAATATCTAATAATAATAAATAATAATTGTTTAATAATAAATAAATAAATAATAATAATTATTTTATTTATTTATAAGATTAATTTCGAAGGCTTTGGAGCCTTCCATAAATTACGTCACACAGTAAGGGGGGAGTGGGCATCACAGATTTATGACAAAATGTGACAGAAGGGCCCTGGGATCTTACAAATTGTGATGTCACAAAAGTCAAATTAAAAATTTAAAATGTGGCATGCCACTAATTGAAAATTTCAAGGATTGGTGCGCTTGTCCATGGACTGAAGAAAAATAATATATTTTTTATTAATAATAAAAATTTATTTATAAAGCAATAATAATAGTAATAGTGAATAATGTGTTAATGATATGAATAAAAATAAAGTTAAACTTAAAATATATTAAATCCCTTGAGTTTTTAATTTATAAAAAAAATTATACAATAATTATATAAAAGTGATAGTGTGACGTCACAATACAGGAGGAGATTCAATTAAAATGTGACAGAATTTGACACAGTCTAAAAATATTGAAATTCGTGTGACGTAATTTATGGACGGCCCCCTCGTCTTTAATTACCTTATTTCATATCATTGTCTATTTTCAAAATTTTTTTTTTTTTTTACAATGATACAATTTTTACATTGATACAAGAAGAAATTGCACCAAGAAGGTACAACCTCTGTAGTCCGCGGTGGACCCTTGTATCGCGAAGATAAAAAGAGATTTAGGAATTGGGTAGGAGTCGAAGGTATCTGTGGATGCTGGTCTTGAAAAATTGAAGGTTATAATTTGCTGGAAAGACGGTCGGGGGAAGAGAGTTTCAGTCTCTAGATGTCATAGGGATAAAGGAATTGGCGAATGCGTTTGATCGCTTAGTATCCAGTTTAAATGTGTAGGGGTCTTGAATCTTAGAAAATTGTATATTTCGCGCAAATGAAGCCCTTGGTGGGATTATCGATTTTATTTCGTCAGAACAAACGCCATGGTAATATCTATAAAAAAGGGAAAGGGCGGAGACAGATCTACGATGGGCTAGGGAGTCGAGAGTGTCAGTTAATGCGGGATCGCCTAAGTCTGATAGCCCGCCTCTGAATTGCATCTAAGGTATTAAGTTAATGCTTGGATGCCCCTCTCCACAGATGAGAGCAATATTCAAGACAGGGGCGAATTTGAGCCTTGTATAATATAAGGAGTTGAGTGGGGGTTAAAAATCGTTTGGCTCGGAAAAGAAAGCTTATATGCTGCAGCTTTTGCTACTGAGATAATATGGCTATTCCAAGAAATGTCAGAACCTAAGGTGACACCTAACATTGATATTTTATCACGGAATTCCAATGAGCTCGAATCAAAGGAAATGTCAGGAAGGTTCCTATCTACGCGCCTAGAAATTAGACAGCACTGCATTTTGCCAGTTTTAAAGTTTACCAAGTTGTGAGATCCCCATTTTTTTAAGCCGGCTTAGATCTAAATTTATCGAGGAAGCTATGTTTGCGCGATTGTTTAGCAAGGATTGAGCATTACGGAGGGTGCTATCGTCAGCGTAACAATGTATAGGATTGGAGGGTAAGTTTAAAAGGTCATTAATATAAATAATAAAGAGTGTAGGAGAAATTACTAAGCCCTGAAGGACTCCAGAATTAGTATTGAAGGACAAGGATGATATTCCATCAACCTCGACTTTAATAGAGCGGTTTGAGAGAAAGCTCTCAAGCAACTTGCAGAGGCTTGGGAGGAGGCCAAATGCAGGTAATTTTGTAAGAAGATTTTTGTGCCAGACTTGAGCGAAGGCCCTTGAAATGTCTAAGCCTATTACGAAAGTCTCTTTTCCAGTCTCTAGTGCTTTATTTCATATTTGAGATATATATGCTAAAATATCGCCGGTGGACCGAAATTGTCTAAAGCCCTATTGACTATCGTGGATTAATTTATTAGATTCTAAATGGTGAAGAACTTGCTCATTAATTATTTTTTCCATGATTTTGGAAAGAACCGAAGAAGTTTTGTTTATAGTAGCTTTATATTTCTTTCTTAAAGCAACTATTTTTTCAAATTTCTTAAATTTTCCATCTATGTATAAAGAGAAGATTTCTCCCGAAACGCTTGAATTTCAAAAAAACGTTTTCATTTTTATTAAATAATGTTTCCCCTTGAACCAACACATAACTCTATAAAAACTATCGTTTTCATATTGTTTTTCTATAAAACTTAACTATATTATTCATCAAATTTTGAAAATTGTTTTTTTTTTTTTTTTTTTTGAAAGCTACCTCCAAAATATAATTCATATAAAACAACAATCAACTATAAATACAAAGCTATATACTAGACTTGTATCTATCTATTTTGAAATAATTGCGAAATTGTCTGCTTAGAAGAGACCTCGAGGCTCCATGCTGGCGTTGAGAGAATCTCTCTACAAAATAGTAGGTAATCACATAATCATCAAAAGAGTTAGAACTAGAGAGAGAAACATTTGGGCTAAGGGAAAAGCCACAATGGACCTTGATTTCATTTAAAATATTGTTGTTATTACAGTTACAAAATCATGTAAGGGAATTATTTAACTTAAGAGAATTTTTTTTTTGAAAATCAAACTTTTGATACTGAATTTCTTAAAAAAAAAAAAAAAAAAGGAGAGAAAAGTCTACTAAAGATACTTTTATAATTATAAATATAATACTGATATGGTTCCGTGTAAAGAATTTAAAAATTTAATTCTTATTGTAACTCTTCGTTGTTTGAGAATTCTTTTTATCTGCACCGACACTTACAAATTTGTGTAATAAAGCTAGAAAATTAAAATTTGGCTCATCGTTAAAGTTTTATTATAGTACATTTGTAAAAACAGAAAAAAAAAATTAGAAGCACCTTTTTAAACAAGTCCTAAGGGGCCGTCCATAAATTAGGTCACACAGTAAAAGGGGGAGATGGCAACTCAAATTTGTGACAAAATGTGACAGGAGACCCCGGGGATCTTAAAAATTGTAATGTCACAAAGTCAAATTAAAAAAATTTCAAATATATTTTTTTAGATTTTAGGTTATTATTATTCCAACCTGAAAATGTTCGTGAAATAGATCAAAATTGTAAGCAAGCAATTTTTAGCAAAAACACTTAAATTTTCTACAATTATTAAATTATAGGGTATAAAAGTGATAGTGTGACGTCACAATACAGTGAGGGGGGCTCTATAAAAATGTGACAGAATGTGACTCAGGGGAAGGGGGGCTAAAAATCTTGAAATTCGTGTGACGTAATTTATGGCCCGCCCCTAATGAAAAACAAATTGTGCAGCCCATCGATTTGTGTACCGGTGAATTTAGTCTTTCAAAATTATCCTATGCATATTTTCTTATTATTTGTATTTTGGTGCGCTATAAACCTAAAAATGATTCCGTTTTAGCAACTTATTGATTTGAAAATCTGTAAAAAATTTTGAAATATAATTTCTAATCTAGTATTATATATTGCTATACTAATATATTATATTACATATTATATTATAACTGTATTAATCCTATTAATTCACTAATTGTTACACTATCCTTTCCCTACAGGTACTTTATACAAATCAAGAAGATGATAGATTAAATGATAAAAAAAAAGAAAAAAAAATTGCCCTGGGTAAAATCATTGTCCAATTTTCTCAGGTCTCCCGAATATTGCAAAATATTTCCAAGTTTACCAATCTAAATTGGCGTTCAGTTGCTTTTATCATCTTCTCATTATCCTATAATTCTTTCTTTTCACAATCTTATTCTATTTTCTAAGATTCAACACCCCTACGCGCTTAAATGGGATACTAACCGAACAAACGCATTTCTTTAGCGGTCAAATTAGAAAAGTGCCGGACCACTTCATTCGCCAATACGTATAACCCCATGACTTCAAGGAACTGGAACTCTCTCCCCGCCTCCATCTTTCCCATCACTTATAATATTCAAACCTTCAAAATCCGAGTGAATAAACACCTACGTCTCCACCCTCTCACTTAATCAACTTTCCCTTCTCTTCGGTAATGAAAGGGTCTTTCTAGATCCATAGGGGCTGCATCTTTACTGGTGCGCCCCTTCTTGCATTGGATTGCATTTAAAAAAAATCCTCAAGTCGGTTATCCGTCTGACTTCTAGAGACTGGAACTCTCTTCCCTTGACCTTCTTCCCAGCAACATATAACCTTCAGTCTTTCATGACCCGCACCCACAGATACCTTCGACTCCTACCCAATCCCTAAATCTCTTCATATTTTCACGATACAAGGGTCCACCCCGGACTACAGAGGTTGTACCTTTTTGGTGCAACATCTTCTTGTATCAATATTATTATAAAAAAGCTCCAGGGCTCCGTCTTTTTTAGTCCTTCTAAGCTTCAAACCTTCAAGACCCGGGTGCGTGCACAGACCAACCTTTCGCTTTACCACTTTCTTCTCTTCTTCGCTAGTGCAAGGGTTTTTCGAGATCCATAGAGGCTCTATATTCTTGGTGCGCCTCTTTTTACATTCGAAGGCATTATAAAAAAAAAGTAACTTAACTTGAACAGCGAACGGTAACATTCTCCACGATATTCCTGCCCATGTGTCCACCTTATAAGGCGGAGGAAAAGTTTTCGTACCAGCGAGCGTGTTCTGAGGACACACTTCCTATTTTTATATATTCTTTTAAGCTCTAACTCTCGTTGATATTTTAATTTTGATGTGTGCATCTAATCAATCACTTGTTTTGCAATTTCCTTGTAGTAAACATTGTTTGAATGGTTGATCGACTAAACTGTCGCAACTTCGGTTAATTGAAGGAAGAAAGAATGTTCAATCAGGTGGGGGTGTTGGCGGGGAAGAGAGGGGATGTCACGTAACCTCAATTCGGCAACGGGAGGGGAGCCTAATGCACCTCGACTAATGAATTTATTTCCAAGGGGTCGAGCCAGGGGATGGGGGGAGGCAGGCCGAGGGGCTAATCCCGCAAGCCTTTTCAATAATTTAGTTAATGTTAATGAATAGGAATGCAGGTCACTGAGCAGCTGAACACTCCGCCACTACACCATTAAACCATACACTACACTAGCACCCTTAGCTCTAGTCCCTGTTTTCTTTTCCGTTTATATTTATCATTTTGATTTAAAAGATTAAAATTGCCAAAAAGAAGAAACGTTTTTCCTTGAATGTATTTTATTCCGCCTGTTTCTTAATAAAAGACCTTTATATTTGAATGAAAAAATAAAAAAAGACATAAATTTTAGAACATTGATCCAGAAATTCCTTTACACAGGGCTATTCGTATGGAAGATCGTTCGTAGTATATTCTCCATGACTTTGGAATATACCATATCAAGTAAAATCAGAAGTTCGAGATCACTTGCTGTTTTTAAGAGTAGATATTATGATTATTTGTTAATCATTCAGAAGTATGTGAAATAAATTTGTTCATCATATGGTATTGAAATGGAATTAGATACTATATATATCTATCGGTGTTTTTGTGTTTTTGCAGCTGTCAATTTTTTTTTATTGATATAATTAACTCTCATTATTCACTCTGTATTCAATGAAGTCTATATTTCAACTATTTTCTATTATTTTACAACATTTAGACAATATTTTTCTGTATTAACATCGAGGTTAGTTTCAATGTCTGTTTTTCCAGCTCGGTTTTTGTCTGAAATATCTGCTCGGGGTTGGTTGTCTCAAGAATTCTGAGGATGATTGTCACAAGCAACCCGAAGAAAAAATGGATCCAGTGTATAAACTGTAAGAGGTGGGCTCATGAATTATGTACTCCTGGACCAAATAACTTTTATACATGTCAAAATAATTGTGAGAGTTCGGTCGAAAGTAACTAGGCTAATATAGGACATTTTCTAAAATATTTATCTAGATTACTATTTTAGTGTTTAAATTGGTCTTAAATATATATTAGCGCTTTATCAATAGCATTGTTTGATTTTTCTAATCTTAGTACAAATTTTTTTTGAATAATTTTTTTTCTTTTTTTACTCCATCTAAATAACCCCAAACAACCAATCCCAATGCCTGTGATAACCAACCCGGAGTCGGGGCAGGTTTTCACAAAATTTTACTCTGTCAGAACTTTCTTTTCTGGAAAGCCAAATGCTGTTATGGTCTCAAATGCGTGGGGAAAATATAGCCAAGGAAAGATATTACGAGATACAATAATGATAGAAAGGGAAACTGTAAACACTGCCTCTTCAAAAATTAAAAACCATAAAATGTGACCACCAGTCCCGGTCACCCCTATATTTATTTCATTCATTAAGTTGTAAGAGCCACCACAAAGATCTTTACGAACTACTAAATTTTATTCCGACGAATCCCATTACAAATACCTACAGTCTGAATTGGAGCCATTTTCATATACATGATGTTTCTGTGATAACTAGTTTCAATTAAATTTCAGTATCTGCTACATACAAGCGACGAATTGATTTTGTTTTCCTAAATCGAACATCTTAGACAGGCGGGAATCTAGCCTCAGAAAATCGATCTCTATAAAGTCAATGAAGTTTTATTATTATTATTTTTATTTTTTTCCCATAACCAAATTAGGAAGATCTAAACAGGCTAATAAAAAAACCTAAATATATCTAAAGTACCTACATACATATAACGAGCTGCTCCAGGCGTGCCTTCGGCACGCCCTCTACAGCTCGACCCTCCGGGCAGGTGGCACTGGCGGACTGCGTCTCGGCATGTGTTTATCAGGTCTCCAAAATTCATTTAAAAAAAAAGCTCCATTCCCAAAAAAGTATTTTTTTTTTTTTTTTTTTTTTTTTAATTATAAAACCTGGCCAAAAATTAACTTTTTCATTAAATTTAGCACGTAGAATTTTAACATTTTATTGTAGTTTAATAGATAGAAGACGCCCACTCACATTTTGGGAGGCTGAAATTATTTTTTAGATATTTGCAAATAAATAACTCTCAGTTTTCTAAAGAGTAAATGTACAAAAAAGCTAAAAATTTCTATATATTCCCCCTTCACCCCCCATAAGTCAATTGTGATAGATAGTTGATTTTTACAGGAATAGATTCTTAAAGTAATAAAGAATAACTCTATAAAATTTGATCAAGATAGGAGAGTGTTTTAATTTTTGCCCCCACTCACATTTTGGATAGTTGGGAGTCGAATTTCAAAAAATCCTGAAATTAGTTTTTAGATATTTTAATTTAGTATTTTTATAAGTAAAAAGCAAGTAGATATTTTATCGTCCTTAAGGGATATCGCATAATAAATGAAAACACACTTTGGCCCCTTTGACCCTCTTAGAGGTCGAATTTCGAAAAACCCTTTCTTAGTGAACCCCTATGTCATAGATGTAATATTCTCTCCAAATTTCATGTTTCTATCTCCAGTGGTTCTGGTTGTTTTGATGATGAGTGAGTGAGTGTATCGGGCAAAGCATTTTATATATATATAATTTTTCTGGTCTGATTCTATTCGTGACGATACTTTTAGCTCAATATATGAATATTCATCATTCGAAGGAAAAATTGACTTTTTTATAATAATTCCATTCATTAAAAGAAATATTCAAATTTATCAAATGATTAAAACTTTTGAATGAACTATTTGAGAACTGCTGTTTTCTTTACTTTGAAGTAAATATTAAATGGACAAAATATTGTCATCCTTGAGAGGTACGATTGAACTATCTGAATCTGGTGGTTTTCTTCTCATCAGAGACAGGAATTAATATTGCAAAGCTAATTTTTGGACGGGGACCTGTGATTTGCATTCACATTTCTCCTTTGTATTTTCTTAATACAATGAGCCGAGAATCGAGCTTAATTTCTGAAAGTTTTCAGCTCAAGTTTCGCTTCTTGATTCCAAACTCATTTCACAAATATTCTCACTTGGCATCTCTCAATCTTAGATTAATAAATATCATAACAATTAGTCTATAACTAAGGCCTATTACCGCACTTGGAAAGTAATCTTATTAACTATATATTAGCAATTTGATATTTCAAAATTAGGCTAAGGAGGAATGGGCTGCCTAGATTTAGGGGCAGGATTGAGGAAATTTCGGCATAGCAGTCTCGGGTCGTAACCAGCTTGGGATATGCGAATTGTAGCCCGCAGTTATGTCGTTTGCAGATATCTTAAAAACAACAAGGCAGCCAGAGACTGGGAATTTATCATGCGGAAATAAACGCTACTTTCATTTGCCTTTGCAATTAGCAAAACGTTAAAATAAATGCCAGCATGTGAGTGCATATCTTTGTGTGGCCAAAAAGGCCGGCCTGAACCCTGATAGAGCCATTGTGTGCAAACAATTCTTTAAAAGCAACTCAAGCGCTAAAACCTCAACACTTGTTGAATGGCCGGCCACTATCTCTTTCAAACGAACAATACATCGCCATTTTGAGGTTAATTTTGTTCCTTTATCTATTCAGCATAGAAGAGCCAACATTTGAATAATTATATGTCCAATTCCGTCATTTCAATTGGGACTCAGACAAAGTGTTCTGTGCGAAATCCAATAAATTGCACGATTTAACGGGACTCGTCTCCCTCCGTACTCAGCCACGCCCTCACCTCTTAATCATCATAATCATAATCATTGTTATTTGGCCCCAAGTGAATTCATTAAATGATTTATCATTTTCATAACTATCAATTATTTTAGAAAATTCTTATTAAATAGGAGATTGGAGATATCCCGACAACAATATCGATTTCTGCCTACCTAGGCGTGTTTAAGGAACGTTATAGTTATCAAAACAAACAAAATAATTTGATGAAGGAATAAGGCTTTGCATTTTTATTGTTTTTTAACGGAAATAAAAAGACCCGAGCAAGCCAGTAAGACGAAAATATTATTTACTAGCCATCGGCAATTTAGTAATCGGATTGGTCTGGTGGACCAGAGAGACAATCAACCGTGCCCTAAAGGGACACATCCAATTCAATCGAACCAAAAAAGAGGATATATAGGGAGAAGTCAACAGCGTTGACATGCTGAAAGCACCAATTCTTGTACTATACGATCCTCTAAGCATGTAGAACGGCCGCCTCTTAAGTGAATGAGTAGCTGACTTAGAGCATACCTATTTGTATAGCGTTCCTAAATCAGTCAGGCTGCTTACATGCCAATGAAATTTATTGAACTGTTCAAAAGTGAAATATATAATAATATTTGAACCCTATAATATAGCATCTTAGAACTCCATTATGCACTTAACAACTAAATATTAATAAATTATGTTCAAATATTATTATTTATTAAATTAAATTAGGGAATTAAATAAAAAACAAAAAAACAAAAGAGAAATAAATCAACTGGTGTGCTCACCACACGACTATCACATTCTCACTTTATTGAAATCATTGCGACACTCCTAATTTACACCCACTTCCTTTATTTCAATCGGATTAAAATGTATACTAATAGCTCATGAATAGAGACCGAATTTTTTTGCAGTAAAAACTGCCAAAATATGTAGTTAAAAATGCTGAAATATGCAAGTATATGCCCAATACTTTGAAATATTTAAAGATATGCAGCAAAAGATGGCAAAATAAATTTTTTTATGCACTAAAAATTTAAAATTGAATACAAAAAGACTATATATTTTAAGGAGTGTTATGAAATAAATAAAATTATCAATTAAGCTATAGACACCAAGTGTCAAATATGTACTTTTATTGTATAAAAAATTGCACAAAATTCTCATTAAATCTTATATATTAAAAAATCTTTAAACACAAAGAAATAATAGGTGCACTTGAATAAAATCAACACAATAGATATAATAATGTTTCAAAAATGTGAACGAAAAAAATAGGGGAATGTAATTTTTTTTAACAGACAAAATTGTATTGCTTTTATTTTTTATATTAACACTCTTTTCTTATTAACGTACAAATAATAAATAAATAAAGAAATAATTAACAAAGAATCTCAAAAATAATTAAACTTTGATTATAATTGTGAATAATTCATGTTTACAACAAGTATTCTTCTAAATTATCTTCAGGTTATTATGTCTACTCACTTAAAATTGATTTATACGATGGAAAGGAGCTCCACATCTACAGACGTAATGGGGGCGTATTTAAAGGAACTTAACTTTGGAAGAGAAAGATTGCAAACTTTTCGGCATTTTGGTCTAGACTGTAGATTATAGTATCTAGTCAAGTCAAAGCACAACTGAATAATAAGAAAACTGAGTGGGTTGTTGTTTTGTAGCTGTGTTTAGATCCTTTGTAATTCAACTTACTACTTCGGAATCCAATACTTCTTGTCGTTGTGGCCTATTTTTGTTTTCTTCGAATTTAAATTAGTGTCCCCCTGTTTTATTTCTTCTTTTTTTTTAAATTTTTTCTCCGAAAAGTTACTTTTAACACATCTGTATTTATGATAAGCAATATTTATAAAAGTACTATAATTATGCAATTATATGCACTATTTTTCAAATATGCAATTTTATGCATTATTTTTCAAATATGCAATTTTATACGATATTATTCAAATATTCAAAAATATGCATATTAAAATTTAAACCACAGTATCCTAGATGCATGATTCGGATAGATAATTGATCTCCTGGGTCGTATGTGGCAGCAAACAGAATATCAAATTGCATAGAAATCCGGTTTCTAGATATCAGTAACCGCCATAACGAACAACAGTCAATAAATATAGATATCAAAATATCTAAAGAAGTTTAATAAAACCAACTATTGGCACCTGAATAAAATAAATGCTTATAAACAAAACAATATTTGCTACGCATAAGAAAAAATTAAATAACTTTTTTTTCAATGTATCATCGGTATATATATCTATTTAAATTCATTTGATAAAATTTAGTGTTCTGGGAAAAGTAAAAAACATTGTTAATTAATTATTTTAATATGATATATGAAATGACATAATATACAGATATAGTTGGTTGGCTTTATAAAAATAATTTTAGACATATAGGACGTTTGATAAATTCAAGTGAACCTTTTCGCGTATTCATTTTAAAATTTCGATTCTTTTTCGGATTACCTTCAATTAATTTTCTGTCTCCCCCCCTTCTCCTACCGATCCCCCTCTAAGCCAGAAAAAGATATGAATCCAATTTGAATTACTTCTTGTTTTTGTTTGGATTCATAAAAACAAAAAGAATTTCAATTATTCTGTTTTAAAAAAGAATTAATTAATTTTCTACGTTTCTCCCTGTTTGAATGAAATTAATTTTTTTCATTCAGGTTTGGGAAATAATTTTTATTTGTGGCCAAAAAGTTTTACATCGTAATAATATTGTGTCCAGCCCAGGTTCGGGCGGGGTGAAAAAAAAGCAAATTTATTATCTTGTATTAGCCTAATGGCCCTTTCGTGTTCTCCAACTTGCAACCCTTCTGCTCTATATAATGTTATATTCGCAATAATTGACCTTGTATAGTGTATACACCTTCATTTTCATGCGGAATCCAAAGCTGAACTAGCGATGGATTAATTTGGAATCAACTCATTTCAACTACTCAGAATAGAAATATTGACAAACCACATATATTATATATTGTTATTTCTGGTATTCTACGGTACAGATTTCAATATTTTATTTATTCTTACAACCTCTACTTTCTTTAACGATGTATGACATCCTCAAAATAACAGGAATTATTTGATATTTTTCATAAATCTGTTATAATCACTAACATCAAATTTGAAAGATAAATATAAATAAAATTTAAAACATTTATCATTTTACTTAAAAAAACAAAATAATAATAATAATAATTTTAGTAATTTAATAGCCTTCTTTCAAAATAGCTATAAAGCATGTTAATATTAATAATAATAATATTCATTAAGATAATCCAACCTGCAAGCAATTGTTTTATCGTTGTTGAATATTAATCACACTAGATCCCTGTAGATGTATAATAAAATGGCATATTAACATGAATCTATTAACGTAAAAATTACACACTTGAATAAGCAAATTAATAACTCATAAGATTTTTAATATTTAAAGAGGGGCGATTATAAATGCTTCGAAGAAAATAATTACATAGAGAGTGGCAAGAAAAAGCCAAATCTTTTTAAAAATAAACAAGCAAGATAATTTTTTAAATATAATTGTAGTATAATATAAATAGATAGAATTATAAATATATATTTTTATAAATTCTCAGAGAATAGGTATTCTTAAAGGCCACTAGTTGTTTCCCTTTACTTCGCTCCGGGCAACACCTAGAGCCTGCGGGGGCTCCTCTTATCTTCATCCAATAATAATAATAATAAATAAGCAAAGCTCATTAAAAATCAACAAATTTCAATTGAGAGATTTTTCAATTTTCGTAAACTCACTTTGTGCATTGTTGGTTTATGATACATGGAACTAAACCACTTTTTTTTAAATAAAGGTTTCTTTTTATTAAAATTCTACTATCTTCAGTTTCTGAGATTTGAAATACAGGGTGGGTCATAATGATCTACCACAATTTGAAGATATATAAAAAAATGAAAAAATTTAACTAGGAAAAAACTGAATATATTTCTGCAAAGAAATTTTTTTTTTTAATGTTATTTAAACATTATTAGACAAAAATGGGGGTGGGGGATCAAAAAAGAAATTATAGCCCTTTCGACCAAACTCAACCAAATTTTGTATACATATTTTGTGGACCCCAGAAGGCTAGAAATGCAAAAACTAACCAAATTTGGTATAGGTGGTTTGGTAGAAAGGGCTAGAATTTTCATTTTTGACCCCTCTCCCCCTATTTGGGTGGTTAGTTTTTGCATTTCTAGCCTTCTGGGAGTCCACAGAATATGTATACAAAATTTGTAATTATTTTATGTTCTTTTCAAAAATATATTCAGTTTTTTTCTAGTTAAATTTTCTCATTTTTTTATACCTCTTGAAAATGTGGTAGATCTTTATGCCCCACCCTGTATAATAATTTAGATTTTTTATAACATCAAAATCTTGATTTGATAATGTTTACATATTTCTCCGCTCATTTCCTTGAAATATTCAATTTTATAACATTCAACACCCCTTCGCGATTAAAAAGGATACTAGCCGAAGAAACACAGTCGCCAATTTGGTTATCCCTATGACTTCTAGAGACTAGAATTCGCTTCCGCCGTCCGTCTTCCTAGCTACAGATAACCTTCAGTGTTTCAAGACCCGCATCCACATATTCCTCCAGCTCCGACCGAATCCCTGAAATTTCTTCTTCTTTTCACTATACAAGGATCCATCGCGGAGTACAGATGTTGTACCTTTTTTGGGCAACTTCTTCTTGTGTCAAAATCATTATAAAAAAAAAAAGAAAAAAAAAATGATTCCATTCCAAATTTACTTTTGGTGCATTTTTGACCCCTGGGCTCTACGCGCACATTTTAGATACTCTGTTTTTGCACCAATAGTTTGTCCGGGTCATAAAGGGAAATTGTACAAAATGTGGTTTAGATTGGTCAAAGGGTCTCCTCACAAACTTCCACTTTTATATATGTAGTACCTGGAGGACCATATACATTTACTGGTATATATTTTTCACATTTTTGATAATACGAAAAAACTAAAAATAAGAAATATAACAAAAATAGAAATTAAAAATCGAAAAAAGACAACAATAAAGATATAGAAACAAAAATTGAAATATTTAGAAAAAACTAAAAAATAGTAGAATAAAGTACTAATGTTTGTGGGGCAATACGTACAAAAAACTAATCAGCGCTTCAATATTAATGGGATGTTTTTCAATTTTATTTCAATTGGTTGTTCGGTGAGAAAAAAATCGTCGACGAAAAAAAGGAACCCATCCATGCATCTATGCCCAGGAACTAAATGAAAAAATCGCACTTTTTGGGCTCTGGGCAAGACCCCATATAATTTTTGGTAAAACCGTCAGGTGCTAAAATTCAACCTGAATGAATGCTAGAATTTGAGACTTTGGTTGAGACCATGGATGAGGACCATTTGAATTCGCGCTTGGTGCGAGACCGATTACAATACTTTACTCATAGATAAAGTAAATAATTTATTAACGTAAGAATTCAACAAGTAAACTCACTTAAGTCAATAAATGAATAATATTTATATGAATAAATAAAAGGGTTAAGTAAGGTTGAGGTTTATTCATATAATTTCTTAAGTAAAAATAAAATCTTCGAAATCTCTTCGATATCCTGTCAATAATTTTATCATAATCTTGATTTTCGTGATGTAAATGTTTGAACATCCCCTATAGATCTAGAGATATGCTTTTGTTTTACTGTCAAAAAGTCAAGTAATCACTTTTTATCCAAGGCAGAGCTATTTATGAATTTTTCATTAGGGAAAAAAAGAAGAAAGGAGCAGATTCACTCCTCGAGCGAGAGGAATAAAAAAAATCTTATATATATATACTTCCATATTTTTATTATTCATTCCGTATCTAATTTATTTTCGACTATTCTAGCTTCTTGATTTGATTACGAATGCATTTCCTCCCAAGTTGTCACTCGCTTCTGATAATGGTTCCGGGAGTTGCTACCCAATACCCACGTATCCACGGATCTACGCGGAATTTCGAATTTTCAAAAGTGTAGCTCCTTTATTGATTTGTCACTCGAATAATTCGGATTCACTTTCAAACAAGTCGTAACTTGTGGTATAAATGAAAAATTGTATAGATATAGAATAAAGTCTGAATTTAACTTGCATCTAAATACTCTTAAATCCGGATAAAGTTTTCATACAAGTCTTGATCGAACTTTGAACAACATCAACTTTTCTCATTTGCTGTTTATTAGATAAGTACACAAAAATAAATAAAATAAATATGTAGACCGGGCATCGAGGGGTGAACCTCGATTGGAATTAGGTGTACACGTCTTTGGAATTATGTGGAATTATTTTGGAATTAATTAGATAATGATAATCTATTGTCTTCTACTTGGAAATGAAAGTGGATGTGGAAGTGGGTGTACACGATATTAGGTCGCGGTTCGCCCCTCGCCGGGCAAACACGTAGGGGATTTTCAAAGGATCTATCCCGCCGTCCAGATATGCCGGCCCGCCGATCTGGACTCCCACAGTATACAAATGTAAACATTTGATCTTTCGCTTTCCTGCCATTCCTGATCTGTAGAAGACCAGTTCACTTAGTTAGTGGCTAAATCTTTCATATTTTAAGATGACAGATATGAGGGACAGATATTTTGAACCCCTATGAAATCCTGATGAGAGTTCTTCTTCTTCAAGATGTCTCGTGAGGTTAACAAAAAAAAATATTTCTTGTACATATTATGATCTATTAAAATAATAAATTGTCCTTAACATAACAATATATCTTTAAATAAAAAATATATTAAAAATAAGTGAGTGTTATGGTTTTTACTTCAGATTTTATGTGATTTCTAAATTTACGAAGATTATTTTTTGACAAAAAAAAAAAATAATAATTCATGCATACAATGCAGTTATACAATTTAAATAACATATACAGCTATAAAGAGGCGACTGAGGGTCAGTGGTTAGAGTGTCTGGGTGCTGTCCTGAAGTATGCTGGTTCGAGACTGAGTCTCGGCAGATATTTGCAGTCGCCTCCTCTTGGAAAGCAATGGCAAACTATCAAGTGTATAATTGCCTAGCCAACCTCTCCAAACTAGCTGTTCGGAACCGGCGTTAAAAAGTAGGTCCCCTATACCTGTGTAAAACAGTTAAACACACTCAGCACAGGTATATGTGGGGAGGTGCCGAAACGCCAGGGTGACCTGATATAGCACTTAAAGAAGATACAGCTATAAAATTATAAGATAAAATAAAATAAAAAAATGAAATTTATTATAAAGTATAGTATTTCCCCATTTGATCAGTTTAAATTTTAGGCATAAAAACGCGATCCTAGCGGCGACTTCTCTTGTTACCGATTTGGAAGCTCCCTGACCACTAACATTAATATCCTGCCCTTCAGAAAAATGATCATTCAAGAGCACTGCCAAGAGGCCTGATGTTTCACACGCCGGCGCCATTAACGAAACGACCAAGTGAGGGGATTGAACGGTACCGGATCAAATCTTTTAAAAATCCCCTATGCGTGGGCCCGACTAATAAATGTTGGCAAGCGCGCAAGCTTGTTTTCCTATTTAGGTCTAGACGCTATTATATTCCCAGTCAACTTCTTACACTGTATAAGGCTCAAATTCGTCCCTGTCTCGAATATGGCTCTCATCTGTGAAGAGGGGCCTCCAAGCATTCTCTTGCCACACTGGATGCAATTCAGAAACAAGCAATTAGACTAATAGGAGACCCGGCCCTAACAAGCCCACTCGACTCCCTGGCTCTTCGAAGAACCGTTTCTGCCCTTTCCCTGTACTACAGATACTATCATAGTGTCTGTTCAGTCTAGGTGAAATCAAATATCCCTCTTTGCTAGAAACACGCGGTTTTCGAAAGCTTAGCACCCCTTCACTGTCAAATTGGATAAAAGCCGAACCAACGCTTTCGCCAACTCTTTTATCCCTATGACCTCTAGAGACTGGAACTCACTTCCAGCCACCGTCTTCCCCGCAACTTATAACCTTCATCTGTTTAAGACCCGCATCCACAGATACCTTCAACTCCTACCCAGCCCATAAAATCCCCTCTTCTTCTTCATTTCACGATGGAGGGGCCAACCCAGGCCTTTAGAGATTCACCTTTTTGGTGTATCTCCTTCTCACAACAATAGCATTTAAAAAAATATCAATAGTTTCAATTGTTAGCAAGATCTTTAGAGATAACTCGAGTTGACATGCTAACTACTTCTAGCTTGAAAATTCTACTATACTAAACAAACGACCACTTTGCTTTAGTAGTAATCTAGCTTGAAAGCTTACGTTAGTTTAAATTATTTTATTGCAAATTGTTAAAGCAACTAATTAGTTGTGAATACATGGATATTACAAAATTTAGTTTTGCACACGGCTTGGTACGGCCTTCCTTCTTCTTGCGCGGTGGATCTCTCTAGTAGTTAAGCTGGTGTCGTCGATTTGCAATGTCTTGTGATGTTTTGGTTCCTCTCGTAGTATGGTGTTGGAAAGAGGGTGTGGGTGTAAAGGCAAAGTGGCAAGTGCTTAAACAATGAACAGCTGGTTTACTTGGCCTTCGGGGGCGCGTGAGCTTCAGGGGCGCCCACCAGCTGCGCCCTTGCTGCCCCCGCAGCCCTCGCCGCCCCCAAACGCCAGACCACGTGCTTGTCATAACTCGTGCTTGAAACCACATCAACTTCCCACATGTTAAAACTCGCTATTTCTCCACCCGACATTTATTTGTCGAAAATAAACAAATCGCCCTACTCGGAAATTTATTCCACCCGAGGTACCGGTTTATACCCAGCTTTATTTTCATTTCCCATTTGAAATAAAGACATGCAGGTCAAGCCTAATTTTCCAGCCAATAAAAAATACCACTTTTTATCTTTTCATTTTATAAGCCTAGAAATAAATATATACTTCTAATGATATTCCTTTTTTGTTACAGGTAAGCTGGACTTGATTAATTCTCTAGAAGGAATGCTTTAAAAAAAGGTAAATTCATCAAATTATACATAATTATAATGGGTCTATACATATGAAACCGCTGTTCACACATAGATGACTGTAGTCTTATATTGAGAGGAAAAAATATGACATCTGACGTATGTGAAACTACTATGGAAATTATTGGTTAATTAGTATATATTATTTCAATTATATTATTATTATAAATAACCCATTTTTTACATCGTTCAAAATGATCGATTACATGCCAACAAATCAGTGTTTAATGGAAGTTTGAAATCGATTCCAAAGAGTAGTTTTTTCATCAAATAGTTACTAGTGATGAAAAATTGATATAAGTATTTCGACAATCCTGTACCCATAACATATTATGTTGGTCGAAAGAAAAATTGGCAAAAAGCTGTAGCAAATTATAATATTTACGTATATTCAAAATTTTTTCCACATTTCTTTTTAATAGAAAAAACATTAATTTTGATGAATGGGAAAAATTATTGAATATATCTAATTGTTATTATTTGCTACAACCTTAGGTATATATATAATTTGTAGTGATCAATATTTTAATCTGTGAGTCATGACCAGCTTAGAGTTCCACTTATATGGGTATTTTTTTCAAATCTTGAGTAGGTACTTGCGCATTCACATGTTCGGAAAAATAAATAAGCCGATTTTGAAAAGAGCCGAGTGAGATCTTGTCAATACGTCAAGATGATCATTTGAGAAAAGTTTTTCGAAAACAAAAAAAAACAAAAAAAAAATATTTCTGAACCTCATCCACACTGGGGAAGTGAAACTTGTTTAGCCTTAAATGTTATTTGTATATATCGGCCAAAAAAATTATCCTCCTTAAAAAATCACACTCCAGATACACATATATTAGGTTTAAAAATTTTTATTGTAGATTTGTAATTATTTTTTCGGAGGTGTTAGATATACACTTTGTTATATTATTTTAAATATATTATTTTTATATTTAATTTTTAGTTTGTTTTTATTAAGGATTTTAGACTTGAGTATTTTTATTTTCACATTTGGCCTACGGCCTCCTCAATCAATTTCAAAGTAATTCAAGAACGATATCTGGTATTACAACGGCTTTAAAGACTGCTGTATTTTAGAGAGCCAACTAACCGTTCTACATCTTGCTTAACCTCTGATAACTTTTCAAAGCTTAAAATTTTTTTAAATGAAACAAATTGAATACTCATATAGGATAGTTTAAGCGTTGCCTTTTGTGTCAATTCGGTTGCATTACTTCAAGGGGTCAGTTGTATTTCAATTGTTGGGATAATTATTTATTAAACATGCGAGGGAAATTAATTATAGAATATTTATTTTTCTTCTTCTTAAGTCAGCGACTATACTATACCATATATTGCCGTTAGTTATGAATGTCTTTATTTATTAGTTATTTGAAGGAGATAATAAGAGTGTGTCTTCTGCTGGAATTATAAATTTTTAATTTATTTATAACGAGACTATAGTTTCGAGAGCTTTACCCTATTCATCAGTCTATTACAATTGATTCGCAGGAATTGTTATAAATAAATTAAAAATTTATAATTCCAGCAGAAGACACACTCTTTTATTGTCACCTTCAATTTATAAAAATTCTGCTACTCTCGGCAAAAATAAACTTTCACTTTTATTATTTATTTCATCGCTAAAAATAAATATACCTCTTACGCGAATAACTTAGTGTCAGAGTAACTTTCTCATTTAATTTAATAAAATATTAATAAAATTAAATTATTTAATTTGCAGAGTGTAGCAGCAGAGCTGTCGATTTTTTAAGAACAAATCAAAGAGGGTGTCCACTAGTAAATATTTAATATATATTATATTTCAAGTGAACCGCAAAATTTTAAATAGTCTGATAGTTAATTCTACATATCGAGAACTATTTAATTATTTTTGAAAAAAATGAATAGGAACTCGAAATTACATTTCTTATAGGATCCTCGATAAGCGAGTCCGAGTTTCTTAGAAATCAGAGACTTAGGTTCGATTTTCGGTCATGTATCAGGATTTTATTTTTTCAAAAATTTCTTGCTGGCTTTGTTACAAATCTTTCCAAGCTATTATTATATATATATTTATAATTATATATAGAGCTGGAGGGGTCACAATATCACACATGAGCTGACACACAACTAGATACCCAACATATATGCTTTCTTTCTCGGAACTCAAGACTGGTCTCTTATTTCCCCTCTATTGAGTCATTTCCCCTTTATAGTAACAAAAAAGTTCAAACAGATACGTCGTTATAGAAGTTTCACTTCAATATATTTCTTATTAATTTATTAATATATTTTGGACTTGTATTGATGTTCGATACTTGTTTTGTAATAAGATGAAACTTTTCTGTTAAATATACTACAATATGATCTTTTTAAGATTAGCAGAATAATATCTTATTATATAGTAAGTGAATGTGATAAATTACTTTTTCATTAAAGTTTTAATTGTAATGGTATCAAATTTTATAAATTGATGGCAGTGTATCGCTTTTTTTTAATACTAAAAATATAATTAAAATTGGATTTTTATTTGTTCTTAACTTCTGACAAGTGACCTAGTGAATAACTCATAGTAAATAATAATTTTCCAAAAACATATTTTTACTTTTCTTTTAATAACAATTCCAATACATTTAATAATTTCTATAAATTATTTTTATTTATATATATAAGCTAACTAGATAGTTTCGGTAACTACTGGTTGAT
The DNA here is from genome assembly GCA_024734495.1 of Forficula auricularia. NCBI lineage: Eukaryota > Metazoa > Arthropoda > Insecta > Dermaptera > Forficulidae > Forficula > Forficula auricularia. The sequence continues at coordinate 4,884,407 of JALMQS010000127.1, forward strand.
CTGTACTAATCACTAATGTGAAAAGAGAATCAAACTCGATAATAGTAAAAAGACTGCGCCCTTCGTTCATCGATAGCCATTTAATAAATAGCTCATTAAATTCCTCGAAAGATTTTATTGGCTTCTTCAGTAATTTTATCACCTAATAAATTTAAGTCCGGTGTGTTTCATTTTCTTTTCTTGTTGCTCGATCTCTGTTCTTTTTCAATACTGTTTCATTTAGATAAAAATCTTTTAAATTAGACTATTTGAAACTGTAAACTGTAAAATCTAAGTCCCTAATCCATTCTGGCATTTTTTTTAAGCTATCACTTTTTTTTTTCTTTCTTATCATGTAGCTTGGAAAGCTTGGTCCATTCCAATTCATATGCAAATACACCTGCTCGATAAAGGAAGACAAGCTGTCAAAATGTTTTGTCCTATTAAATAGCAATCGGTTAAATTGAGATACCCCTCCTTTGCCAAGTGAAATAATATTCATCAAATGGAAATTGATATAATTCTTCTCACTTTCTATCCCATAGGCTTAAAACTTTCACTCACCTCTTATATATATACCTACATTGATTATTGCTGGAATCCATAAGGGGGCTGGATGCTGGAGGCATGGAGTGCAAAAGCGGCTGGATTCGGTCCATACTCATCTCACACGGAATTATTCAAACCATCGCCTATTAACTGAACCCACTCGAAGTAAATTAAACGTTAGCGACTACCTTTTAAAAGATAATTTTGTACACTGAATTTAAATTACAGTGCGTATAGAATATTAAGTACCTAGTGATTTTATGTTTTCCTTTATTTATAATAAGGCTTTAGAGGAAATGCAATATATTATCCTACTTCACAGGCGCTGAAGCGGATGGTAAATATTTCAATCTCTTTTATAGAAAGAACTGACAAATTCGATGGATGAAAATAAAATGATGTATTCCAGAGAAAGAAATATATTATGTTCTGTCTATTTCTATAGAATCCAAGTTGATTTATATGAATTCTTTAATACTTTTATGATATTATATATATATCAATCATTGAATAGATGTCATTAATACTTTCAAAATCCAGGTCTTGCACAGTTTCTCTCGACTTTTTAGCCTTCAATAAATAAAAAAATTATTCCTGATTGGGTGCTTAGTTTTTTAATTTCATTTAAAATAAATATTTTTAATAGCCTGAAATTAAATCTATGTTCGAAAATTGTTTATAAGAAAAACAAGGTGGTAATTCATCCAGATGACTATAGTACTGTAGAACCTCGTTTATCCGGCTAACTGGGACAAAAGGCAATCCGGATAATCCGGATATATGGGTAATAAAAACAAAACAAATCCTCAAAAAATCGAATTTAAATTTATTACTATAAAAAATGTTTATATCAAAATTAAATAGAATTGTTTAAAAAAATACATACATACGTTGAAAAAAAAATGGTGAAATTATAATTACATTCTTGCTATCAGAGCTAAAAATTATTATCTATGTGAACATTTATTAAAATAAAAATGTCTACAAATCCGATTCGGATAATCCAGAGGTCCGAATAAACGAGGTTTTACTGTATATTGATATATTTCTGGCCTTGAAATTATATGATTTAAATTTTTTTCGGAGTCCCTTCCTCTCCATTTTTGTTCCCTATCCATTTCACGTAAATAGTCCTTTTCTTAAGGTCTTAAAAAGGACAACACTACTGTGAAATTTGGACTTGGATCAAAGGGTCTAAGTCTTATTGAGATAATGTTTTTTCGGAACCCATCCCGCTATATTGGGACTCCTATGAAATATATTCACATCTCATTTTTAATATATAATTTGCAATACAGTTGCTTGATGGTGTTCTCTTAATTTACTATTTAAAAATACTTCTTAAAATGATTAGGAGACTTTGGAGAACTTTTTGAAGATTTAATTCAATATGAACAACACTAATTGTGAGTTAGTATTTTTATTATGTCAGAGATGTTTATAAGTAGACAATTTGTACAAAATTTGTGTCGCCAAGAAACGTGTTATTGATAGTCGTATTTTTTGAGGCGCCCTAATTTTAGTCCCCATTAAAAATAACCACTCTTTTTCTTATTATATGAGCATTTTATAGTAAATTTAAATTCCGTTTATCTTTTTTTTCGATTTCAACCAAAAACTAATCAATCAGCTCTTAATATCAATATAAAGAATCTACGTGTGAAATTACATTTTGAGCTAGATCGTATACAACATTTGGTAACGCACTAATGTACTAGCAGATATTTTGACAAAATAATTAATATCTCTTAAAATATAATTTTTTCGATGATCACTTATTAGGGCTTTTTTGTAGAGAAAAAATGTCATGCTTTCGCTCATTTTTTTTTTAATCAAAATACCTTTGTAGCACAATGTTTCAAACTATATAGTTACTATATAGTTTGAAACACTGTGCTACTAGGGTAGTTTTAGCCGTTTTTGAAAAAATGAAGCAAAAAAAAAACTTTTGTCATGCACGATTAGAATACTTGACCATACCCTGTAAAAATATCGAAATAAACATTACGGCTTTTATATTTCCAGACTTGGAAACCTTTTTTCACTGGCAGAAATTTTTTAGCACTAGCTCTTAATTGGTAACTAAAAAATGGTTTGAACTTTAGATATACTGGGCCCAATTAGAGAAGAACGGATTACGTTGCCAGCGCTTTCCCTTTCGAGCACGAATATCTCTGACCCCGAGGTCGACAATGATTTCTGTTGCCCAGGTCATTTTGTCTATATTTACTATCCAAGTTAAGTTTCTTTTGAAGGCCCTTAATTCAGTTTGGAAGGTGATGTGCTGGACCAACAAATTGTGTTTGGTCTTAGTTGCTCCGCCCCGCGTCCTTTATTCTGCACCGCTCGATCCTCTTGGGAAGGACTTTCGGCTGCTTGACCATTTGGTTGTTTTCACGACAAAATACCCAACTTATTTTCTCATTTGAAAAATAGAATTGAGTTGTCCGGGTTTCGCACTTCACAAGAAAGCAAAGAGAGAGTAAAAAAAAATGACTTTTCATAAAAAATATTTGATGTCAGATGCAATTAAAATGAAGGGCTCTTACCCCTTGGTTGGAAAAGAATCTGCTCTTGCCTAAACATCTAATCTTGTATAGATATGTGTAGGTATTTATATATTCTCGTATTTCACGGCGGATAAACATAGTAACTTTCCGTGTGTTAGTGTCAAAGTCTCTGCCTCGAATAATCATAGTTCACTCATATAATAAACATTCGATTAGTAGGAGGAATAGCAGCAACTTTTCACGCTTTTGGTGAGCAAATAATTCTGATGTTTTCATCCTTCCTACCTAAATGGAATTCCATTTAAGACGGCATCGCATGGAAAATACTAATTTTGTTTGAATTTAATTGAAATAAACCAAAAGTTTGAAGTGTGATTATATTAATTATTAATTAATTGAATACCGAAAGTTTTTTTTCATTTATTACTTTTTAATGGAATACTTTTCTTTAACCCTTAGTTTCTTGCATTGTTATTTTTGATACCCCATCCTAACTCTTTCAAGACTGCCCAACCCCCTAGGCCCGTGGGCCACATCGTGGCCCTCGAACGAATTCTAAGTGACAAGTATGACAGTAGTAAAAAACAAAATTTACAAATTTCTGTTAATCTTTTCACAATTAGTTTGACTGAAATAATAGGTTATCCTGCCAATATTCAGTTTGAACTCACTGAACTGCAAAATCAGTGTGCACTAAAAAACCATTTTGCAGAAAAAATATTTTTAAAGTAACGAACTTCTTCAGAAGAATTTGGAGATTTCTGAAAATTGGTGTCAAGTGAAGACTTTCCTGCAATAACTGAACTGGCCTTTCAATTTTGGATAAACATATGTTTGTGAAAAGTTTTTTTCAAATCTTAATTTTGTAAAAAATAAATACCCCACATCTCTAAATGAGCAACATATATCTTAATGTCAACATCTGACCTGACACCTAACATAGGAAAATGAATAAAACAAAAACAATGTCAGAAATCACATTGATTGTACCAATTAGTTGGATTTAGATTTTTATTACATACAATTTTGTTTCTTTATTTGGCAGTAGATGATATTTATTTTATTATTTTAATAAACGACATTTAAATTTCAAAAGTTTGTTGTTTTTTTGTTGCATAAAACAAGACTTTAAAGTTTAAAACTTAAAATAGGAACCGCCTGTAGTCAGTGGCCCGCCAGTGATTTTTAATCTTCAATTTCGCCCAAGTGTTAAAAAGGGTGGGCAGCCTTGGTCTATATGGTCAAAAGTTTTTAGATCTCTCTCTGCCCCAATCTAACCTAAGAATATTCTGTTATTCAAAAGATGTTTTGCTTTCTATTTACCACCTACTCTGATAACTTCAATAAATCGATTTGTATTCTTTGAGGTTTAGTAGGTACAACAGGCAAGAAATATTGATAAATCGAGTTATAATCTTATCTTATCTTATCTTATATTATTAAATGAGCAATTCTTGTATATATAGAATCGGTTTCTCAAAAACGGCTCTAACGATTTCGCTAAAAATTGGTGTATCTATTAAGTCTCATGAGTTATTAGTCGTGTATAAATTTTAATCCGATTGAAATAAAGGGAGGGAGTGTAAATTAGGAGTGTCGTAAAATAAATATTTTAATCATTCATATATCGTCTTCGGTAGGTCGCAGTGTCTTGAAATTTGAAACTTATGCTATTTAGTTACCGATCATCGCTCGGTACTCCAGGCACTTATAATTAAGGCATGTGCATAATCTCTTTCTATTTGACTGCAATGAGAACGCGATTACATTGATAAACTAAAAAAATCGTGATGTATATCTGGATCATGAATCGAAACGTAATCTCCACCTCTCAGAAGGGTAACTGCCCTGAATATATAAAATTAATACAGTTGCATTGCACACGGATTAAACTAACTTCATATTTTTTTTAGATTATAAATCATAGAATATAATAATGATAACCCTTCAACGAACATACAACAGCTGGAAGCAATCACAGCTCATCAGTTGATGCTGCTTTTTATTTTCATCAAGCATGCCTCTGTCACCCGTCTAGAGAAAAAACAAACTATACATATCATTATCTCAAGTGATTTTGTCTTCTTCTTAACTGATAAGCTGGTTTTAAAAAACTCGACATTTTTATTTTTAAAGCTAAGAGTAAATAAATATTATATGTAATATTCATTTACTATGAGTTAAGGATTCTTGGTCACTTGTTTCGCATTAAAATTAAAAAAATTAAAAGATGTAAAAATTTTTTCAATATATATATTTCGAGCTGTAAGCTCATCTTCAGGAAAGTACAGAATTATTATATAATTATTATATATTATAACTAATACAAAATTCTAATGCAAAAATATTTATAGGTTTATAGGTACCTTTGCATTCGAATTTTGTACCTATAAACCTATAAATACCTTTGCATTAGAATTTTGTATTAGTTATAATTCTGTACTTTCCTGAAGATGAGCTTACAGCTCGTAATATATATATTGAAAAAATTTTTACATCTTTTAATTTTTTTAATTTTAATGTGAAACAAGTGACCAAGAATCCTTAACTCATCTTTATTAAAGATGTTTCACCTTGCACCAACACCACAATCTCTACTAATTTTTATTTTTATTCATTTGTTCACCCAAACGAAAGGAAATTTGAATTAGTCTTTGTGGTTTTTTTCAAATCCAACAATTTCGACTAAAGCGTAAAATATATATATATATTGCAGTAAAAACCCGTTTTTACTAGTAAAAACGCGTTTCGCTGAATACCTTTATGGCAACTAGAGTTTACTGATGTTGGTTGAGGTTGGTTCAAAGTTCAAGAATCTTCATTTTTGACCTTCCGCCTCATTTCGTGTATTTATTTTCAGAATTTTTTAAACGAAAATGTCAAAAATTAGAAGAAAAGTTGGAGAGGATGTAATTTTTGACATTTTCGTTTAAAAAAATCAACCAACATCAGTAAACTCTAGTTGCCATAAAGGTATTCAGCCAAACGCGTTTTTACTAAATAATGAGTTTTTACTGCAACATATATATCAGTGGCGTGCGGCCCATGGATGCTGTGGATGCGGCGCATCGCTAAAATTTCAAACATTTAGAGTATTTTCATAAATATATAAGGTCGATTTTAAAATTTCAGGTGGATCTTTAAATTTTCAAATTATTATCCGTTATTTCAAATATTTCTATAAAAAAAACATTTTGTTTTTGTTTTGAAAAGTACTCCTATTGGCTTCCGAAATGAAATAAAATTGTTGCATAGCTGTATGGGGCTAATTAATGATTTTCCGAAAAGGATGCGTTTAGAATGTTTGAAGTCCCTGGATGGTATATTTTCCAGTTCAAGCATGTCAAAGACAAGTCCAGACGAGTATTAGTCGAATAAAAATTGTTCTCGCTTGAGAAACTATTAAAATAGTAATAATATAAAAAAGGAATAAATAAAGATGATTCGAGAATCTCCTGACTATTAATTCATTTCCAAGAACTGATCGGAAATAATTAAGAGTGCAATAGACAAGTCATAGCTTGCTTATAACAATAAAATTAGGAGAAATTGATTGAAGATTGGCGATTCCCATCTCAGGGACTGTGGAGTTTAAGTCACAAGATGTAATTTCTTACTCCTACTCTCACTCATACAAAGAAGTATCCATTTGGGGCGGAGGTCCCAAAATATATTTTCAAAAAATCTAATGATCGATGAAATTTGCAAAAAAAAGCGAAGATTAAAATAAAATTTCAAAAAATGCAGGGTACTTTTTTAGACAGCATCCCCTGGTTGAAATGTCACCAACCGCCACTGATATACCTATACCGGGTGAGTTTTTTTTATCTTGAGACAGTCTTATAACTCAAAAACAGTGCATTATATGAAAAAAGGTTTCAAATAAAAGTTTATTTATTTCAGGGGCGAAACTACATTGTGGTATTGTTTTTTGTCCTAGAACAAGATTTCATGAGTATTTCGAGGTCAAGTTTTGTTTTTTAAATGGAATCCTATATTTTTCTATACGTCTACTTAATCTACAAAAAAAACTGAACAACTTTTATTAGAACTATTTTTTTATACGACATCAAATAATAAAAAAATATTAAATCAATTATATCTAAAAAAAAATTTAATAATTATTTTTAACAATAATTCATCTTAAATATTAAATAATAATGATCAAAGTTTTAATTATTAAATAAATAATTTAATAATAATTACTAATTTAATAATTTTACACCACTGTTCTGAGACATTCAAGAGTGTTATCACAAGTTTTCTGGATGAATTACAGTTCCAATTTTGTTATTTTGGCCTGTTTCAATTTCTTCGTAGCCTTTACATTTCTTGTTTTTTTTAACAGATTTACAACACGATAAAATGAAGCTTGGGAGGGTGTATTCATATCAGGAAAACGCTCGGAATCCATTTCAAGCCCCATAACACTTCTTTCACATTCACCATCATAAATTAAGACCATTTCAATTCTGTCTTCAGCAAAAATGTTCCATTTTTATTATGGTAATACAATATAGATATATAGTGAATTGACACGAGAAATAAACTTTTTTAAACTCAAGAATTTTAAATAGTTCTATTAAGTAGAAAATAATCTCTTAAATCTGTGTATATTGAAGTTTTAATATCATTATAACCACTTATTTTCATTGTTGTGAATTTTCGATTTAATAAATATTTATTATATAATTAATTATTTGATCATTATTAAGATCTTTTGAGATCTAATTAATTTAATATTATTTTTTTATTTGATTTCCTATAAAAAAATAGTTCTTATAAAAGTTGTTCAGTTTTTTTTGTAGATTCAGAATATGTATAGAAACATATAGAGTTCCATTTAAAAAACAGAACCTCAAAATACCCTTGAAAGCTTGTTTTAGGTCAACAATCAATAGTGTACTTTAGTTTCCCCCTCTATATAAATAAACTTGTATTTGAAACTTTTTTCATTCACTGTTTTTGAGTTATAAGACTGTCTCAAGATAGAAAACTCACCCGGTATATATATGATCAAAAAATCATGATTTTTAGAATTTAAAAAATACACACTATAGAAATATGCCAAATTTAATTACTTCCACGTATAATAAAAGAATTCTTCTCCTCTATTCTTATTCCATTCTTTCAGCTCTATCTTTCTTCCCTGAAAACGAGTTAAGTGGAAATTCTTTGAATAAATATTTCCTTTTAAACAAAAAACTCAAGTATCTACAACTGCATTTCTTAATTTTAATTAAGAAAACAAAGTCTATTTGCATAATTTTTTTCTTGAATACTCTTTTTTTTTTTTGTTTATTTTTAACAACACTTGAATCAATTTTTTATTGTCAATTTCATATTTCATTCATTAATAAAAGGCTTAAATCAAAATTATAAATTATCATTATCACTTATCAAGGAAGGGAGGGTTTATTTGTATTGTTAATTGTGATGATTGGGGGAGAATGCTTTGTGATATCTCTAATGTGTAGCATATAAATATGTATTATTGTGTTATATATGTATTTATATTTATTATATTATTGTATGGTTCAATTTTCTTTTCTTGTTAATGTCTTGTATTATTGTATTATATTTAATTTTATTTTTGTATAATCTTTTTTCCTCTAGGAACACTCCAGAGCATTCAATAAATAAATCTAAATCTAAATCTAAGCCATATTTGTTTGCTCATGAGGTCGATAACGACCCTTTACTTAATTACTCCTAATGAAATTTTTTGTATTAAAAGTTGATTGTTCTTGAAAACCCCACCTTCTCTCTTTTCATCACGTAGTTCCTTTATTGTACTTTAATTTTCGTCTGCGCTTGACTCTTAACATTTTAAGTTTTAAGAATAAATTAATTATAACATGAGTAGTTAGTTTATTTTTAACATTAATAACAATCTTATTATATTAAACGAGCAATTCTTGTATATATATTTATCTATAGAATCGGTTTCTCGAAAACGGCTCTAACGATTTCGCTAAAAATTGGTGTTCTTATCAAATCCATGAGTTATTAGTCGTGTATAAATTTTAATCCGATTGAAATAAAGGAAGGGGGTGCAAATTAGTCATGTTGCAAAATAAATATTTTAATCGTTCATATCTCGTCTTCGGTAAGACGCAGAGTCTTGAAATTTGAAACTTAAGCTAAAAGAAGTACCACAAGATTTGCGCTAAAATAGAAGTACCGGAAATTGATATTTACGTACGTAAGAATGTACCCCCCTCTGCATTTCGCAACCATAAATCTCAGAGCTACGAAATTCGAAACTTAAACTCGATATAGGCTAGAAGTGGTACAGCCAGCTTTTACTTGAAATCGGAACACGGTAAGTTGACATTTACCTGAAGGATTTTTCGTTTTTTTTTTTTTTTTGATTTTCTCAATAACGGAACTAACGATTTGTTTAAAAATTGGTGTACTGTCATGAGTTATTAGTCGTGTATAGATTTGAATCTGATTGAAACAAAGGAATGGGGCTCGTTGCTCCACTATTTTACTATATATGGTAAAGTTATATAACTAATCGTAAAATGCACAAAAAACGCAAATGAATCAAATCCGATTTAAAACAATCAAAATAAGAATTGGAATTCAAAGAAAATCTATAGTTGTCTAAAGCTTCAATAAATAAATTGCGAGTAGTTGACTTATAAGAATTACGTTATGAAAATGGGAAAATGTTCTTTTCAAAATGCTGTTAGCAAGTTATCAAATACGATGTATATTCAGAATCGCCATTCTCAGTTTTTTGAGACAATTTTTTTTATCTCTTTTTTTATTGGTGACTTATCTTCAAAATAATAACATCAAGATTATAAAAAATGTACGGCAAAATCGCGTAGATAATTATTGTCCCCTATACTATAGAGCCTATAGGATGTTCAAAAAACAATAAATACCACAAGATAAGATGTCAACAGTGCAGTTATATTGCCTTTTATAATAAGTTTGACGAAGGGCCCTTTCAAAAATAAAAAATATATCTACTCTAAGGCTTCAAATACTAAAGCTGAAACTGGTTGACAACATCATGAGGAATGCATCTTTTCTAGTTATCTCGTGGACAAATGTGTATAATCGGAATTTCGGTCCATTTATCGCGAGGTCTTTTCTTATCAAATATTTACTTACAAAACAATACAGCCGGTACTTGTGAAAAGTAAAGTGACGAAAGGGCTGAATCACTAAGGAAATTCAATCTGACTATATGATAATGGACTAAATTAGAGAAGACGTGGTCTGTGCAAAAATTTAACTTCACAATCATCTAGGAAATGTAATAAATAATGAAAACAAGAAATTAGTTATTAATTTCATTATATATTCTTTTATTTATACATTTATCCCATGAGGTTGTTATCGACCAATTAAAAAAGAAAAAAATTAATACTATACCATTTTTCTATATATCAAATATCAAAAATTCCACATTTTAGAAACTAAAAAAGTTATTACCTTAAGGCAGGGGTTCCAAAACTTTTCCTAGTCCCGGCGCCTTTTCTCAATTAAAATTTTTCCATGGCGCCCTATTATATATTATTTATTTGGCCTCGCAGGTGGGGGCCTCCTCTTACAACTGATAAGAAATATACAAATTAGGTATATACAATTGGTGGTAATATTTACATTTTCTCTCTCCCTCTCTATTTACAGTAGTCGCATTGTTAACATTTTATACATATCTCAATACATATGTCAAATAAATAAAAACTAATAAAAACAAAAAAGAAGAAGAGAAACAAAACAAAAAATAAAATATGAACAAAAAGATGAATAAAATTACAAAAACATAAATAAAAACAAAAAACATGAATAAAAATGAAGTAAACTATGTCTAATTGTAAAAGTAAGAGATAAAAATAAATAATAAATAAATTTTTAGCTTCTCACTTTGTTTTTGCCTAGTTAGCCAATAAATAAATAAGTTTTGAATTTTTACTTAAATCTTAATAAAATTAATCACAAAAATAAAAGCTTCAACAACTTCATTACTGGAAATAAATAATTTGAATTAAAAATAAATATCTGTACTAGTTATTATTATTTTTTTAAGCCTTGGGTAATTAATATTTAAAAAAAATTAAAAATCTAGGCCATTTGAGCAAACTCAACCAAATTTTGTATACATATTCAGTGGGACCCCAGAAGACTAAAAATAAAAAACTAAACGCCCAAAATGGGGGTGGGGGGCATAGGGTCAAAAATATAGGCCCTTGTACCAAACTCAACCAAATTTTATATACATAATCCTTGAGGCCCAGAAGTTTAAATAAGCAAAAACTAACCACCCAACGGAAAATGGGGGGAGGGGGGGGGGGGGTCAAAAAATGAAAATATAGGCCCTTGTACCAAACTCAACCAAATGTTGTATACATAATCAGTGAGCCCCAGAAGTCTAAAAATGCAAAAATTAACCCCCCCCCCCCCCCCTACATGATTATAAATCATTTTATTAAATATTAAATATAACTGAGGGGCCAGGTTGTGTGGTAAAGTCAAGTGGATGGCCACATATAAAAATGGATTTGTTCAATTCAAATAATTTATAATATGATATTCAGCTAAAAAAATATCAGAACAAAAGATTAGAATATATTTTTGGCTTGAGCACCGACTAAAAACTATGAAAAAAATTATTTTTCTTAAAATTTTAAAAACTATTTTATTTTGTTTTAATATAAACCACCTGTGATCAATAGACAATTTTAAAAACTTTAATTATAATGAAACGTTGGAAATATATAATATATATATGGCTGATGATGTCCAGAAAATACCCTTCATTTTTTGAAATTTTATTTTAATCTTCGCTTTTTTTTTGCAAATTTCATCGAATACGGACGACATCATTTTCGTTATTTTTCAAATTTAACATTAGATTTTTTAAAAATATATTTTGGGACATTCGCCCCCAAACGGACACTGCTTTGTGTGAGCGAGAGTAGGAGTCAAAAATGAATTCTTGTGGCATCCAAAGATTCTCGAATGATCTTTATTTATTCCTTTTTTATATTATTTCTATTTAAATAGTTCCTCAGCGACAACAAATGTTATTCGACTAAAACTCGTCTGAGCTTGTCTTTGACATGATTGAACTGGAAGATATACCAGGCAGGGAGTTCAAAGCTTCTATCCGCACCTTTTTCGGAAAAATCATTCATTTTAATTGCCCCTTGAAACTATACAACATTTTTATTTCATTTCGAGAACTAATATTCTTTTAATAAAAAAAAAAAAAAAAAAAAAATGTTTTTTATAGAAATATTTGAAATAACGGATAATAATTTGAACATTTAAAGATTCTCCTGAAATTTTGAAGTCCACCTTATATATTTATCTAAATACTCTAAATGATTGAAATTTTAGAGATGCGCCGCATCCACAGTATCTATGGACCGCACGCCACTGATATATATAATGTATAAATTTTATTTCCTCTAACTGATTCGAATCCTTTGATTCGCTTTGATGTTCGACATAAGTTTTTAAAAGATTCACAGACATAACTTTGAGGAAAGCTAAAAAGTTTGCCTGATCCTTCATATATCGAAACAATGAATAGAACACGTGATCCAGCTTTAATAATCAATTTTCTTTATAAGCTTTTACAAGAGACTAGTTACAACTGAAAATATTTGATTAATTAGATAGAGAAATGGACTTTTCTGAAAGTCTCTTTAGAACCAATATACTTAGTACATAACTGGATAAATAGATTAAAAATAAATTTTTTTAAAGTATTTTTCTATTATTATTTTTTATTAGTATAATAAAAAAATTATAAAAATCTAGTAATTGATTTGGCTGGTTCAAGATTTCTCTTCCGGTTGACCGCCTGGCCAAAGTTTCGATTAGCATCCAAGTGATGTCTTCCTGTTAATCTTGACTGGGAGTTTATTTTGGATGGGGACCCCCATGATACCCGGCAGCGGCTCGGCGTGTTTTCAAGAACAATTAAGCGTGTCTTATCCTTGGAGTTTTTCCCCCTTGACTCAGCAGGATTTGGTCCCTATCTTTATAACCGTATGCAGTTATTTTTACTCAGATAACCGACTCCTTGGAAACTATTTTACATTCAACTTAAACACAACTGTGCAGGGCTTAGCGATTAAGGGTGCTATCATGACCATTTCATTCCTTAAACAGCCTACAATTAAAATTAATTTTATTTCCAGTGATTCGGGAAAAACAAAGATTCATTTTATATGCTAAATTAAATATTGTTAGTGCTTCTTTGGCGAAAAAGGAGATAAATGTAAATCCCTTGATGTGCATTTAAAAAGTATTTCGATCCCATTGAAGAGAAATATCTCTCTTTGATAATATGCCATTCATATTATTGACACATTCTGTTGATACAGCCTCTTTTTTCTGGCTTACTTTCTCACATCTTTCATTCATAATCCCATCATTTTTTCCTAGAATATATTGATCCAAACATTTTTCCGCATCATTTTTCTATTTCTCAGTTATTTCCCGAGCATGTGCAGAAGATCCCGCCATGGCTGACCCCATCTCCATGCCAAATCAATTTTATTTTCTTAATATAAAGTTTCCATCTGAGCCCATGCCTTAAATGGTGAAATATTAAGCAAAATAGAGTCATGAATTGTCAACTTGGATTCATTAATTCTACAATAAATTGACGATTCGTCTTTGACAATTGGTCCCAAGGAACATTAAGCGAGCGCAATTTATCTCAATTTCATTATTTAATACGCTTTATTGTATTAGAAGTTCTTTACATAACACAATTACCGAACAGAAGAAAAGCGAACGATGAAGCCAGAAAGGAGAAATGAGAAGGTTCTTATTCAATGACAAAATCCCTCTTATTACCAATGAAAACCTTTTCTATAGAAAACATAGATTGGCTATTATTAGCATTCGATTATATCTAATTCTTGAAATAATTATTCAAAAATCTTATTTCTTATTTCGAGGGCACTTTTCATTTTCATTTACTCTACTTAGCAGTAGACATCTCCTTCAAAGTGCTCAAGTTCCACGAATCACCTGAGACCAGCATTTTCCAATAATTTATTTATTGCTTTCTCGGAGAATTTGTATTTTAATATGTTATCAAAATTCACGAATCACAGATTGAGAAACTTAATCAATATTAATAATAATATTTTAGATTTAAAAAAACAACAATAAAGACAATACTTTATCTCATAGTGGATCGCTAGGCTATACGCTATGGGTAAAATGAATTAAAATGAATTAAATTGGAGAAAAAAAAAGTCAAACTTGTTCAAGACTCGGTACCTAAATCTGATATTCATTTCGATTTAATATTTTTTTACACTTTTTTAGTGATATTGATGCGAAAAGAGTTACACCAAAAAGGTGCAGCCCCTAAATGCCTGGATTGGCCTTTCCATCGTGAAAGGACGAATATGGAGAAGAGATTTTATGGACTGGGTAGTAGTCTAGTTTCCTGTGGATGCGGTTCGTAAGCAGAAGGAAGACGGTGGCAGAAACCGAGTTCCAGTCTCTGAGGTCATAGGGATAAACGATATAACGAAAGTGTTGATTCGATTTTTATCCAATTTGATAATGAAGGGATGCTGGGCGCTCGAAATTTCTTACAAAGATTATAAGATTTTATTAATTTCAACACGTCCGAACAACATGGTAATATCATAGTACAGGGAAAAGGCAGAAACGTTTCTACGTTGATTCAGGGAGGCAAAAGGAAATTCATAGAATAATAGAAATTAAGAAATTAATCTCTAATAGTGTGAACAGTTTTGGCCTTGTGTTTGGTATCCTTGCAATGTTTTAACTCTAAAGGAAGAAAGATCCTTCTATTCGAGCCCTTTTTAGTCATTTTTCTCTATCAGATTCTAATGAAAGAATCACTGACTCGTATATTTTTTAAATAACAAAAAAATGAAAACCTATTTAAGCTAGAGACACTCTTAGAAGAAATTAATTATAAACTTAAATAGAAAATAAATTGTAGATAAAATCATTCAAAAAAGTTTTCTTCATTTTTGAGCCAGAAGTTATAAAGCTAGGAACCCTGAAATCTAAGCAGTTCTCCGCATTGAAAATACAAACTTTTTGACACACTACTACTATTACTTTTCGTTTTAAATTATGGTAGGAACCAAAATCCAGACAATTTTTTTTTACCTGAATTCAATACCTACCCATCGCCCAGCAGGCAGGCAAGTAATAAATCCCGAAGGAGACAATAAAGAGTGTGTCTTCTGCTGGAAAAATATTTTTAAATTTATTTATAACTGACTATAGTTGCGAGGGCCCTGTCCTCTTCATCAGTCTATTACAATTGATTCACAGGAATTAATTAATGTATGAAAGAGTAATACATCGTTAATTATATTTTCCATAGTGGAGTAGTAAGGAATCATTTTTTATGCATAAGTTTGTTTTGACATTTAAAGTTTTTGATTTTGTACATCCCCTTCAAACAATGTATAAAATGTAAGTTAATACATGTCTCCTCTTGAGCAGAAATGTATAGCACCCTTGGCTCTTTCTCTATTATCTTGCGGCTGTCTGCCTACGTACCCATTACCTAAGCAAAAATCAAAGTTGGATAAAATTAAATATTCTGCTGCTGATATGCGACCTGGCTAAATGTTTCCCTGGGAGATTAGAGATTTAACTGCGTTCACGCATAGCAAACACTGCCTCAGTGTATCGTAACCCCATCCCGATAGTATATACAAGAAATCGCGTTGTCAAAAGGACAGCAAAAAATAAATAAATAAATAAAAGCGTAAAAGAGAAGGGGAAATTTAAAACGCAGAGTACGCATTTGTTGTTGTTCCCAGATTTACAGAGACACATATGTGACAAAGCCTTTTTGGCTTAAGCGCTCCAGAGAAATCAGCTCATATGGGAGGACTAGGGCTTTCCATACAACACGAATCTGAAATTGAGCAACTTGCTCAGCTCCGCCATTAATTGCACGTTGCAATCAGCCGGTTTTTTCTCTTCCGCTCTACCTAGTTCCCAATAGAGAAATTTGCATATTAAATCTGGCGATTTTTTTTTTAAATACAAATGTTTCATGTTTTTTCCCACCAATGAAACCTCCCACCTACCCTTCCCTGGTGGCTCTGTCTCTTTGCAAAAACATAATACGATCTGATTTGAAATTCAATTTCTGAGAAACCGATATGTATTTAAAATATGAAAACTGACACGGTAGCTGTCTTTTTTATATAAATATATGTAGAATGTCTGATGAAAGTTGAGTGGTAGTGGTCGGATAACAATTATAATGAACGAACGTCGGATGCTTTTAACCAGAAATCCAAACCCAAAACAGCAGAACAATTGCAATATCTAAAATCTCATTTATACGTTTTATATTTTTATATATCTAAAACAAAAGGTTTTGATTGTGAAAACAATAGTTCTTAAAGCAATCCGATTATTACAAAGAACTTGATGACATTTATATTTTTATTTGTTTGTTCAATGGAGAAAATCCCAAAATACCGCCAACTTCCATACCAGTAGGCGATTCAAGTTTTTCATTATAATCCGATTATTCCTTGTGTACATTATCATAATAAATCAGGACAGTTCTAAAATTGAAATTAGAAAAATCAATTTCCAATTTCATTTAGCTTTGGTTCATGGTTCTAGCAAATGAATTATAAGGTAGTAAATTTGTCAAGACTGTAGTGAAGAGCACAGCTCTTGTACGAAGGCTAGGTTATATTAATCTTGTCTAGTCATTCTAAAAGTCACTAGATGCTAGAGAACTTGCAGGACTTTAATTTTTGAGTACTTCGCGAATAGCTAGAAGGCTGAAATTCAGTACACATATACTTTGGGACGAAAACGAGATGGAAAAAATCAAATATATCATATTTTTCATTTAATAAAATTAATATTTATAAATATTAATTTAAATTGTAAATTTCAAAGATACTATATTAAATTTTAAACTTAAGTTAATTATCGACTCTAGATATCACAGCAGGCTTTATGTCAAATCACCTAACATTTACCTATCTATCTATCTACTTATTGTGTTTTTTGATTAAATCATTTCATTTTAAATTTTTACCATATATCACAAATTATATGTTATATATTGTCTATAAATTTTATAAAACGTGGATGTTTGGGAGAAAAATTGTACAAGTTTGCTTAAAATATAGTACCTGGCCACCGAGCGATGCTCGATAACATTTTGCTTCAGTTAAAAGCTAAATATTAATCCCCGAAACCCCCCACCTCGCCCCCCAGGACCCACCACCACTGCACCCCCACATCTACCCCCACCCCTACCTCCACCCCCACCCCAGTTTTTACATTTCTAGCCCCCTAGTGGCCCACCGATTATGTGTATATAGGAATATAAATAAATACCGTATCATTATTTTTTTTTAATTAAATAACAATTTTTGAATTCATGAATTAAATTGCCAAATTCTAATATAAAATAATATGTTTGTAGGATTTAAAACTCGATTTATAATCAAATTTCCTACTTTTAATATACATATAATAATATTTGTAACGATCTTTTTGTGGAATTTAAAATTGAAAAACCATTTAATTATTAAAAGAGACAACCACTTGTGATTAATTATTTCAATTAACAAAAAAAACATCAAAAACAACTTAGCCGAAGATGAGACCGTGACAGATCGAATTGTCAACCCAAAAACTCACTAACCCGTGAATTTCATCCAAATCATTAGAGCTGTTTTCGAGAACCCGATTATATATATAGAAGGATTGCTCGTTTAATATAATAAGATAAGATAAGATAGCAAACTAATTGTTTCCAGTTCAAATTCTGTGAAGTGCATTTAATTTAATTTGTACTTTTCAGAAATAAACATAGCTAATTATTTAACTAATATATTCGTTCGTTATATATTTGTATGTATATATTTATTTGGATCAAGCGTAAGACAACCTAATTGATTTCCCTTTATGAATCAACAACTTTGCTACCCTCTGCAAAATAAAATATCTTCATTTATATTTGTTATAGCATATACAATATGAATTCAATATGATTTTCCCGCTATTCTTCAAGAGGTCGCAATTGGCGTCCAAATAGCTTGACGCATGTACTAAACATTCATAACCTTAACACACAGTCACAATGTTGAAAGTAAGTGCGGAGTATAATCAAAGAGCCGCGATTATCGAAAGGGTTCGCACTGGGCGCTCAGCGACAGAATTCATTAGATTTTTCGGGTACCCTTGTATGATGTCGACGCGAAGTTCCACAAAGGCTTTGCAATACCCGCAAGGAACATTTACTCTAAGTCAGTAAGTCCGAAATCATTCAAAAGGGCTCATAAGCTGATTTTTGAGAATCCAGGGCAGTCGATTCGGTGTAAGTGAAAAAACTATTCGAATTGTCGAGAAGGGTCTCCACTACAAGTTTTATCCAATTAAAGTGAGACAGATGCTTTCCGAAGCTTCCAGAATAACATCGGACAACGTCGACATATTTTGATCCAAAGAATTTTGGCCTCCCAACAGCCCAGATTTAAATCCTTTGGACTTCTATGTAAGAGCGTGGTTGAAAAGGTTGCTAACAAGTCCAGACATCCAAACGTCGCATTATTGAGAGCCGCTATTGAAGTGGCATTCGCCGATATGGCCCATGACTCATTAAAACGGGCTTGCGAACGCTTCAGACCGAGAATGGAGGCGGTCATTCAAGCAGAAGGGGGTTATATTGAGTAAATGTGTTCTTTATGACCTAACAAACAATTTAGTAAAAAAAAAAAATTCTAAACGTCTCCATTTTTGCAATAAAAAAATAATTTTTATAAAAAAAAAAAATAAAACCGACTTCAAAAAAATTAAATGCAACAACTAAAATGATAAGAACTCAAAAATAAAATAAAATACACTAAAAGGTATAAAATAATTATCTAATTTAGTTACGATTAAACGACGAAGATTTTACATGAAATCACTTTTTGAAGTCGGTGCCAAACATATACATTTTATGAATCGAACTCGTCGGATCTTACTTAGTATGTTTGGCGTGTAAGCTCGCTTATATATTTTGTTTAGCACCGACTTAAAAAGGAGATTTCATGTAAAAATTTCGTCGTTTGGTTGTAACTAAATTAGATAATTATTTTATACCTTTTATTGTATTTTATTTGATTTTTGAGTTCTTATCATTTTACTTGTTGCATTTGGTTTTTTTGAAAGTCGGTTTTATTTTTTTTTTATAAAATTCATTTTTATTTTTCTATTTTTAGTGATGTTATCAATTGTGAGTTAAAATAATATTTTGTATTCATCTTATAAGAGAAAGCGTCGGTCGAATGAATCAGAAAATGATAATAAAATTCAATTAATAAATATAGAAATTCTCGTTTGCGGGTTTTAAATTAACGTTTTAAGATTTTTTTTTTATAAAAGATTTTATTTATTATAATTTCGATTATTTGCTCATAATAATTGGAGATTTTCGTTATGATCATATCATCAGAACTTGACCAAATTAATATGGGACCACCCCTAAGGTACCCCCTTTCCAAAAAAATGAATCATTAAAATCGGTCCACGTGGCAAAAATATCTCGTTGAATATACATAAAATAAATAAATAAATAAATAGTTACGTATCCTAACTACCTTGGAGCTATCTTGATCCAAACGCAGAAAGAATCATTAAAATCGGTTCAAAAACAAAGAAGTTATGCGGGAACATACATAACAAATAAGCTGACGTCTCCTGATGTGGCCATCCACTTGGCTTTACCATACAACCTGGCCCCTAAAATTATTTATAATCATGTAGGGGGGGGGGTAGTTTTTGCATTTTTAGACTTCTGGGGGTCCACTGATTATGTATACAAAATTTGGTTGAGTTTGCTCAAATTGCCTAGATTTTTATTTTTACCCCCCCCCCCCCCCTCCGCTCCCCTTAATTTGGGCTCGATATGCACCAAAATCTAATCAGCTCTTAATCTCAATGGACCAAAACTACGTGTGCAATTTGGTTTCGATATTCAAACAAATTTTTGAGTTAGCTCGTCCAAAAAATTTTTGTAACGCACAGACAACCAGATTAACAGACATTTTGACAAAGCAATTATCATCTCGAAAAATATAATTTTTTCGATGTTCACTTATTAGAGCTTTTTTGTAGAGCGAAATGCCATGGTTTTGCTCAATTTTTTTAATCAACACAGTTTCAGCTGTTTTTGAGATATTTCGAAAAAAAGAAATAAAAGCCCACTTTCATGCACGATTACAATACTTGTCTAATCCGGCGGTGATGTTCTAATGGAATTCCCTTAATTGCTTCGATCAGCGAGGCAAGATTACAGCTTTTGGATCTGTCTTCTTAACTTCTTGCCCCTATCTTTTATTATTTCTAATCAGCATCAATTTAAATTCGATGTCTAACAGCGCCTATAAAAATAACGCTCTTTTCGTTAGCCCCTTGAGAGTAAGCAACCATATTGGACGAGAGGGAGTGGGACATCCGGGGAAGCCCCGCCTGAGCTCTGCCCTCTGGCCACCACTTATTGACACCAGCTGCTTCTTTTTGCACTCAATCCCCTTGTTATCATACCGCAACCTCGTCTTTTAAGCCGATCACCTGATAACTCGCAACTCAATTCATCTCTTCTTCTTTTGTCACCATGTGTGTCTGTTTATTATAAGAAAGTGTGGGATCAAGATTAGAGCTGATTAAATTTAAAAAGTCCGTGGGCTTTGCAAGCACAAACACTACACCTTGACCAACCCTTTGAGGATTGTTTTTTGAAAGATTTATATTCATTTTAATTTTAAAACAATGAATATTTTTTTTTTCTATATACCCCTACAGATTCAATGTTTCTAATAAATAAATGAATATATATAATACTAGCTGACGCCCGGGCCCTCGGCCCTGGCGGGGAGCGTCTTGTTTTATGGTTAAAATTTATATAGATAATAGCTGACCCGACCACGGTTTGCTGTGACAAACTCTTATCAAAAATTTAAATTTACTTAAAAAATAATAATAGTTTTGAAAATTAGTCGAAAATGCAAATAATTATAGAATAGGTATTAAAACAGTAAATGAATTATATATTACTTGTCAAAATTGTTCCCTTAACCAAAAATAATATTGTCAGTTGAAAGATTTCCAAAAAGCTATTATCAGCA
>JALMQS010000127.1:4915016-4940188 GCA_024734495.1 Forficula auricularia
TCTAGAACCTATTAATATTTCAAATGAATTTGGATAAACTTAGCAACGATTCGTTGTAGTTTATTATAAAAGATTTGTATATATAATATATATAATTTAAATTTATATTCAATCTTTTGTTAAAGCCTTCTGATGAAGGGTTCATAGCCCAAAATATGAATAGAGATAAATAAAAAATCTCCAAAATATAATTTAAAATTTTTTTTAAATTTTTTTTAATTTTATTTCCACTTTGTGAAACACCACTATAATCCGTCAAATAATTCCTGTGTATAATATAAATATTCAATCGGTTTCCGAAAACGGCTCTAATGATTTCGATGAAATTCACGGGTTAGGGGGTTTGTGGGTTGACGATTCGTTCTGTCGAGGTATCATCTTGGGGTAACTTAAATTTGATAGGTTTTTTGTTAATTCAAATAATTATTTACAGGTGGTTGTGTCAATAAAGATTGCCATCTGTATTTTTCAATTTCCTTTTAATAGTAATTATTTTTTTAATTTAAAATCCCACTATAATAGTTTAATACAAATAATATTATATACAGTATTAAAATTAGCTAATTTAATTAATTAGATAACTGGTTCAATAAACTATTATTTAATTTCAAAAAAATAATTAGAAGCATTGAAGATGGAGTTTAAATTGATGGAAAGTCTGCCCAGAGATAAAGAAAACCACTAATTTCAAATGAATGGTTTTGAATTTTTAACGTTTCGATTATTATTGGTATCCTGCTGAAGACATGGGGGAATCGTCTTACAATCTAAAATAGCCATCAATTCTCATCGAATAGTTGAGGAATAACCAAGCTACATTGCATTTTTAACGTTTCGATTATTATCGGTAACCATTGCTGAAGACATGGAAGAATCAACTTAATACCAGGTCTCACTTTTGGGAAAAAAATATTTTGAAAGTTTTTTATGAAACTAATTATTAACAGGTGGTTGAATAAAAACGAATCACGTGGTTGATTCAAAATAAAACAAATTACCGAGCGAAGATCGGTCCTCCAGAAGAAATAATATGGCTTATTACTGTTTTCGTAATATCAGATTAAAATGAATGAATACTGAAGTAGAATTATCATCCGTGTTGGATAATTTACTAGTCATGATGGTGTAAAATTTGTCAATTTAGTTCCTATATCTGGAGCAGCTAAAATAGATGTAATCCTTGTCCCGGAAGATTAGATCACTACAAACACGAGGTATCCTAGTACCTATTCCATTTAAGTTCAATGGTGTGTGCATGTCCACTACTAAGCCGAAATATTAATGCGGATAGAATTTAAAAAAAATGTATTGATTTCAAACTATGGTGTATAGGGGTGGGGGGTGGGGGGAGGTCATGGAAACAATTTTGAAGAGATGACCTCCTTTGTATTTGCAGTTCTCGGTCCAATGTTGTTGCCATTTTCTCAATAACTTATTTTGAATTACATTGTCCGAAAGTGTGGGGGGGGGAGCAATGTTTAAAAAATTTCCATCCACTCTGGCTTGATTGGCCAATTGATCGATTTAAGCTTCACTTTATACCTACCTGTCTAGGAACCCAAAGAGATATTTTTTTGCTATTTTCCAAATAAAATTAAAAATTGATTTTAATCGAAGATCTACAATTTTTTGCTTATTTAAAATGGGCATATTAATTTTCATTTCAATTTCAGGTAAACAGGTGGAATTTTATTTGCAGCCAGAAGTAAATAAAATTGAAATAGAATTTAATTTATTTCTTTACCAACCTTTTGACCCCCTAAGGTAATCATCAAGACATTGCTGTACACAAAGTTTTGAACTTAATTGCAATTTAAAAAAATAATATTAATTTACTCCGAGTTTCCTTTGTTGATCCTTTTAAACCCTGAAGCAGGAGTTTCGTACGTCGGGTTTTCATCAATTCAGCATTAAATTAGACCACCCCAATCAATAGAAAATATATCTCTAATGAATTAAATTTCCTAATTTTAATATATATCAATTTTAGTAATGTTTGTGAGTTCTAAAATAAAAAAAAATAAAAAACAATTAATTAATAAAGGAAAATGAAAAATAAATTATAAATTTTTAACATTTAGGGAAAGTGGTGTAGGTTTATACTGAAACATTTTTAAAAAATTATAAAATGTTTGAATTACTGGTGTTTCACAAAATAAACACGTAAAATAAAGTTTGAGTTTAATGGCCATCATCAGGAGTTTATCCAAAAGAGTATTTTGTATAAACTCATGATGATGAGCTTAAAAACCCGAAATTAACCATCAAATTCAAACGTTATTTCAATTTTTATTTTGTGAAACAACACTAATTCCAACCCTTTATAATAATAATAATAAAGCGGTTTGTTCTACAGCATGCGCCGTTTTCCGCATCCAACACGCCAATTCTCTCTATCCAGGATGTCTTGCTCTTGTAGTTGCCTACTGGTCATTGCCTCATCTTACTCCTGCTTCCACCTTCGTCTCGGTCTTCCTCTTCTCTCCCTCCCTGGGTCTTTCCGTGGGCATCCAGGACCATATTTTATGAGGCCACCTATCTTCCGGCATTCTTTGAGGTGTCCGTACCATATTAATCTCTTCCTTTCTATTCTATCTATTATGTCGTTTTCCATTTTCATTTTGTCCCTTATAGTTGTATTTGGGATATGTTCAATCTCGACACTCTGCAACTCCTTCTCATCGCATACATTTCGAGCGCTTGTAATTTTTTTTCGTTTTTCTTATTCATGTCCCATGTTTCTGAATTGCATAGGGCTATGCCTTCCACTATGGACCGATATATTTTTGTGTCCTGTTTGATCCCTTTGCTCCACCAGACCCCATTCAGTTGCCCAATAGCTCTTCGACCTTTGACAGATTTTATTTTTAATATCCTCTCACAGTTTACTCCTCGCTAAAGACAGATCCCAAATATCTAAATTCCTTACAGTTTTTTATCACTTTTTCCATTGATATCCAGATTTTCCCCTCTCTGTCCCGACCGTCAGGTATTCTGTTTTTTTAAAGTTTATTTCCAGTCCCCATCTATTATATTCCCCCCCCCCTTCCGTTTACATACCAAGTGTAGCTTACGCCATCTATATCTGCTGCAATAACAACTTGGTCATCCGCAAATAATAATGTGTAGAGGTACGACTCGTCAATTTGTAGTCCCATTGATCCACATTTTTTGTCTGCAGGCATAGAGACATATATTCGAAATACAGAGGATACAGACAATCATTCCGAATAAACTTCATTTGTTTGAAACTCATCTGATATCTCATTCTTTATTTTAACTGCTGATCTATTTTTTATATATAGATGTTTAACCGCGTCGATATAGCGCCTATTGATTGTTGTTGTCTCCAGTACTTTTATCATATTTTGTCTTGGAACACTATCGTAGGCTTTCTGTAGATCAACAAAAAATGAGGTGGGTTTCTAGGTTTCTTGCATGTCGTTTTTCAATGAGGTTTCGTAGACAGAATATGTTATCCGTGCATGATCTTCCAGCTCTAAAGCCGCTCTGCTCTTTCAATGTCGTTCCATTCCTTTTCTATTCTTTCCTTTAGTATTCGTCCATACAGCCTACCAATTGTACTCGTTACACTTTATACCCCTATAGTTGTTACATATTTTTCTATCTCCCTTTTTGTATATTGGCGTGATCCACGCTTGAGTCCATTCCGAAGGTAGTTCACCTGTTCCGTTTATACATTCATTAAATATCTCTGATAGCATTTTAACAGTTTCTTGTGGGCTGTGTTTAATCAGTTCAATTGGTATGCCTCCTGGACCAGGGGCTTTATTATTTTTCATACTCTTCATAGCCCTTTATAATTTTTTATAAATATTTATTGATACACCCAATGAATAATTTATTTATTTAATAAACAAAAACAATCAAATTAAATGCATCCGAGGACGAGACTTGTCGATTCAAAAATCCCTAATCAGGATATCAATCATATCGTTAGGAGCCGTTTTTGAGAAACCCATTAAGTATATATATTATAATTATCAGGGGTTTCCAACCTTTTGGCTTACACGCGGGCCACATTTGAAGAAAAATTTGTCTTGGACCGCGGTTAAAATATAATTATATTGATATTTGTTATTCAAAAAAAGATAGCTAAAAATGTAGAATATAGTAAGAAATTATTAGTATTTGTTTATATTTTTCCTGGCTAGATAATTAATATAAAATTTTAATAAAGAAACAATATTCAATTTTTATTTCAGATCGGTATCTAATTCTTGTTCTAGAACATTCAATCTGAAACTAGAAAATTTATTTGTAATGAAAATGGAGTCGAAAATAGTTCAAAATGATGATTATTTTTTCCGGAAATCTTGAAATCTAGTTTCAATTTCCAAATTTAAAATTAGCACTTTTATTTTTCGAAACTTCACAGTAGATTTTTATTCTAGGGGAAAAAAAATTATCACAAAGAAGAACAAAGAGGTTGTCCCTTCGATGCAAATAAAACATACACACATATATCGAGACGATATGGTTCGTATATACATTTAGGTTTGTTTGAAGTGATTATAGTTTCGAAGAGTTCATCATCGTTTTTCAATTGCGTCAAGCTATGGAGTCATCATATGGATATTGAAACTTGGTGTTCCTTCATCACTGGTGGTCGGCCTTGAACCAAGTTTTCAATATCCATATGATATTGACTCCATGGAAAACATTTATAATTGAAGAAAGACTGATGATGAAGACCAAATCTTCGAAACTATAGTCTCAAACAAATAAATAATATATATACAGATATATCATCTCGATATATGTGTGTATGTTTATTTTCATCAATCAGAGGACAACCTCTTTGTTTCTCTTTGTGAATCAACAACTCAGCATTCTCGGCAAAACAAAAACTTTTCAATTAAAAAATTATCAGCACAAATTGTTGTGTGTTTTCCAGTATCTACAGATAAATCTCAATGTTTTAAGGAATTGTATGACTTTATATTGGGCCACGGGTTGGACAGCCCTAGTTTAAATCGAATGGGATTAAAGAAGGATATGAGAAATGTTAATTTATTTTTTAAAAAGGCCACTGATATAATAATCCCTGACTATCCATTATCTATTGACATGTAAGAACGTGCAAAGATCTAAAAGACAGCTCCTGACAAGCTTTAGCCCAGAAGAGAAATATCAATTAATTGTGTTGTTCTACAAAACCCCAATTCCTTGTCTCTTTGTACTAGAATCAAAATTATATACTTGGTTAGTGTCGTAGCATATAAATTACTGAAATAATAAATATTTAAAAAATGAAAATATGAGAAGAAGAAGAATTTTTAAATATTCGAAACTTAATTATTTTTTTTATCTTATAAATTTAGAATCATTGAAGGATGGGTTTTTATTTTTTACAATTCTTTCATACTGGGTTCTGGAGAGGTTCCAGTTGAGAAGATCATTGAATCTGGCCTGGCTGGATCAGTGTGTTGATGTTGAAAGTACTATGTAACAATGAATTTTAGATATTAATTTTACATGTGGTTTCTTCTCTTGAGTAAGGGTCGCAGTTCGTAGTCGAGTCATAGTAGATTGCTATTGAAGTAGTCCGACTCACTGTAGAAATTGAGCATTGTAACTTCCAAAGACAAGATGCAATTTTATCTCTTGATTAAAATGTAATATC
Organism: Forficula auricularia; assembly: GCA_024734495.1. Classification (NCBI taxonomy): domain Eukaryota; kingdom Metazoa; phylum Arthropoda; class Insecta; order Dermaptera; family Forficulidae; genus Forficula; species Forficula auricularia. The sequence goes on from JALMQS010000127.1 coordinate 4,920,664, forward strand.
CTTTTCTTGTAATGCTAATTCCATTACACTTTCAAAATATATCTGTCAGATACATTATCTATGAAGAATTAGGCAAAAATTCAACAAAATTATCTGCTAAATTATTTTGTACTTACCTTAAAGAAGATAAATAACTCATGTTGAAGCTTTAAGAACTCTCACCAATTAATTTTCTTAGAACATTTATCTATTTAACAAGGAATACTAGTGTTCGGTAGAACATAATTTGAAAAACTTTCTAGAGTCTAGACCTCTAGACCAGTGTTCTTCAACCTGTGTTCGGCGGAACCCTGGTGTTCCACTCAAACGCTTTATGGGTTCCGTGTGTCAATGGTAAAATTCGATGTATATCACAAATGTTTTATGTTTTATATAGAATATTTATCTTTTTGTTTGAATAAATGGAAATTTGTATTTTATAGAAATTTTTTATAACAAAAGGTGCAGGGACGCACCTTTGGGGCCGTCCATAAATTACCTCAAACAAATATCAAGATTTTTAGACTCCCGCCACCCCCTGTGTCACATTCTGTCCATTTTCATTGAACTCCCCCTCCTCCCCTCTGTATTGTGACATCACACTATCCCTTTTATACCCTATAATTTATTAATTGTAGATTTTTTTATAAATTAAACTTAACTAAAGGGATTTACTCGTATAATAATATATTTTGTTTAACTATATTTTTATTCATATCATGAAATCTAAAAAATATATTTGAAAATGTTTAATTTGACTTTTATGACATCAAGGATATTTTAAGATCCCCGGTCCCCCTGTCACATTTTGTCACAAATCTTTAATGCCGATACTGTGTGACGTAATTTATCAAGAGACCCTTGTTCATAACATGTAATATGTAATATGACTATCCTCTAAAATCAAACCTGGGTGTACTACTGAACAAAGGATTGTGAATAAAATTATCTCAAAAACGGTTCAGTGGGAAGACAAAAATTGAAGAACATTAGTCTATCTACTCAACTCTTATTAAACGAGCAAAAATTGTATATATATATATGTATCTTGGTTCTATTTTGAAAACGACTCTACCGATTTTGATAGAATTCACGGGTTAGGGGGTTTTTGGGTTGGCAATTCGATCTGTTACGGTCTCATCTTCGACAAAATTGTTTTTGATGGGTTTTTTCGTAATCAAATTAATTATTCTCAGGTAGACAAATCCCAATCTTGGAGTTTAAAAAAGGCTTCTCTTTTGTTTACTTTTCTACCCAGACAGACAATGGGTTGGGTTAATCCTTTATTCTCAAAGGCCTTGAAGAAATATTGTGATTGTGGATTTTAACATATTTTTGTTCTCCCTAAACGTTAGAAATATTAATAAACCTTTTATAATTGTTTTTATAAAGAACTTTATTTACATTTTAATAGAATAAAAAATAATAAAGAATTTATTTAAAAATATATTTCGCATAAGCAGGTCTCAATTTTCTGAAAAATAACACATTTGATAGTTTTATTTATTAACAATTGATGAATAAAAATGAATCATATGGTTGAATCAAAACAGGTGCAGGAGGTCCAGAGGGTGGCAGTGGTGGGGGGATCCGGGGTAGGGGCGAGGTTTCGGGGGGTCGAGCGTGTGAGATGGGGGGGGGGCATGGTGGGGGGAATATTATATACATTTGTATTTTTTTTAATTTGAAAAACGGCTCTCAAATAAAAATCGACTTTTTTATCAGAATTTTAAATTAAAAATAATATTAAAATAAAGCTTTTAACTGAAGGAAGAAGTTACCGAGCATCGCTCGGTGCCTCCAGGTACTACTAACTTTATTACAAATTAATTTTTTACAATATTGAATTGGACTAATGAATTATAATTTTCTACAAGGTTTTATCAAATTAAAAAGTTAAAGGAAATGACGAATCTCAATCGGATGTTAATCGACCGGTTAGATCACAGACCTCAATGATAGCAACTTCCACTTTCATTTAGAATATCTGTTCGATAATCATCCTATGGGTGAAATTCGATTTGAATCCATTTCTGTAATAGCTCTATGTCGCATCTAACTACAGCAAGTGGCAGAATCGGAACAGTTTCTAAGTCTCTCACTATTAATGTTATTCCTGGCACAAAACAGACCTCGTGCTTCCAACTACTTCCGCTTCCAGCCTGAGCACTTCTGTGCCCTTCTTTCTTTTTATTTCCCCTTTTTTCCCTTACTTTTGTTCCGAATAAAAAAAATGCGTTGTTTTCTGCTCTTTCTTCGTCGGTGGAACCTTCGCTTTGGAGAGCTTGCTCTCGCGCCCTTCCTCACCCATTTCCTACTTGGTATAAATATATATGATTCCATTAAAGATTATAATATAAAAAGAATAATAGGCGGCTATTCGTGATACTGATCACGAAAATCATTCTTTTTAAAAAAACTCGTACGCCCCCTCGGTCCTTTACTAACCTTATGTTTATTTGCTTATTATCTTAAAAGACAGGGTTAATTTAATGAAAATTTTATTTCACATTGATCAATTCTATTTAATTTTTACACGCAATAATGGCAGCTTTCTAAATTGACTCGGAAGAATTTTTATTTATTTTTTGTTCATTAGTCGAAATTTTAGAATTTAAAATTTTAACCTAACCACACATGCCTCCAAAATCCTAACCAAAAAGAAGAATAGAACAAAGAGTTGAAGAAAATCCGGGGGAAGACCAGTTCGGCTTTATAAGAAACAGAGGCACCCGAGAAGCAATTCTCTCTCTTAGACTAATAATAGAAATGGCTTTTATCAGGGAAGAATCTGTCTACATCGGATTCATAGACCTAGAAAAAGCATTCGATAACGTCAATTGGGAAATTATGTTTAAAATCTTAAAAAAGGCGGGAATAAAATTCAGAGAGAGAAGACTAATCTACAATCTATATCAAAACCAGACGGCAATTATAAATATTGGAGATGAGCAAAGAGAAGCCAAAATAAAAAAAGGTGTAAGACAAGGATGTGTGCTGTCACCCATGATTTTCAACGTATACATAGAAGAAGCGATTAAAGAATTCAAAGACAAAATTGACACAGGTATCGAAATCCAAGGTCAAAAGATCGCTATGTTAAGATTTGCCGATGACATTGCTCTCCTAGGAAGCAATAAAAAGGAATTAGAGGACCCACTGAATGGAATTAACCAAATCCTAATAGAAGAAATCAAAATGAAACTAAACAAGAATAAAACCAAGGTCCTAGTATGTACAAAAAAAGAACAAACGAGACAGGAATGCATCAAAATTAACCAAGAAAACCTAGAAGGACTTAAGGAATTCCGCTACCTAGGAAGTAAAATAACATGGGATGGGAGAAGCGAAAACGAAATTAAATCAAGAATTGCCCATGCAAAAATGGGGTTTAATTCAAAACAAAAACTACAATGCTCCTCCTCAATCAGCTTAGAAAACAGGGAGTTGCTATTGAAGACATATGTATTGAGCATAGCCATGTACTGGTGAGAAATCTGGACAATTAGAGAATCGGAGAGAAAGAGATTAAAGGCTTTCGAAATATGGTGCTACAGAAGAATGATGAATATCAAATGGATGGATAAAATTACAAATGAAGAAGTTCTTGGAGGAATCGGAGAAAGAAGAACCTTGTGGAAGAGTCTGAAGAAGAGAAGAGGTCAGATGATGGGGCACACACTGAGACATGGGGGACTGCTTAGGGATATCTTGGAGGGGGAGGTGGGAAAGAAAATAGGAAGGGAAAGACCCAGATTAGAATATTTCAACCAAATAATTGGGGATATGGGATGCGAGACATTTAGGGAGGTCAAAAAGCTGGCGGGGGACAGAGTCGAGTGGAGAAGGATTGTTGCATCAAACCAGTATTAGGACTGTATACTCAATGATGATGAAAATTTTTAGTTTCTTCATTTTTGCAAACTCTGATTCTAACAACATTCCACTGCCATCAATCAAATTGATTCTTTTATTCTATGATATATTTATTCTTTAGTAATCAATATTTATTTGATGCCCCAAGATTTTCTTCGAAGAAAAACAACACATCTTCACCTGTTATAGGCACTTAGTCCAAAAATGATAAATAAATCTGAATTTCTATTTTGCCCAGGATTATTAATTTATCTCCAAATTTATAAAAGCTGATTTCACTCAGACAATTACAAATGATTGTATTAAATGTCTTTAAGATATAGAAGGAAAATATTAGGCTTCTTACAGGTCCAGGCGATTCTTCACGTCCCTGAAGCTTCTCACCATCTACAAGACTCAAATTCGCCGCTGTCTCGAATACGGTTCGCATTTGGGGAGAGGCTCTCCAAGCAATCTCTTGCCACCCTGGATGCAATTTAGAAGCTATATGAAGGGCTAATTGACGAGTCAACCCTCACCGATTCCCTTGACTAGCTGGATCAAGGAGGAAGTGCTTCCGAGCTTTTCCTATTTTGTAGATAATATCACGACAAGTGCTCTAATCTGTTGAAATCAATAATTGAATGCTTTCTTTTCAAAGTGATCTAAGTACCAATGCCCTTCTACATGATCTATATTCCGAATAATTTGTTAGTTTTATAGTCTCTCATAGAATGCGCTTTACATAATAATGTAGCCAATTAAAAATTGTTTTTTTTTCAAAACTGCAGTGTTTTTATTGATTTCCCAAAAACTTTACATTTGGCACTTAGATCACTTTGAAATTAAAGCATTCAATTGCTCCCAAAGGCTGCTTTGCCCATTGCTCGCGTTTTGCCAATTCCCAACACTCTTTCGCGGTTAAATTGGAAAAGTGCCGGACCACTTCATTGACCAATACGTTTGTTCCCATCACTTCAAGGAACTAGAACGATCTCGCGCCCTCCGTCTTTCCCGACACTTATAATCTTCAAAGCTTCCAAACTCGGGTGGAAAAACCTACGCCTCCACTCTTTCACTTGAGAAATTTTCTCTTCTCTTCGGTAATTCAAGGGTCTTTCGAAATCCATAGGGGGGGCATCTTCCTGGTGCGCCCCTTCTTGAATTCGATTGCATTGAAAACCAGACAGGCGATCGCAATACTTCCCCATTATATTCTATAGAATATAAATGTGAAAGTAAAAACACATAGTTTTGAGAAAGCTGTTGTGTGGGCGTCAGTTAATTTTTATAATATTTAATTAATACATGATTGATTTATATATCTGTTTTAGATAATTACATACAAGGGGCTGCGTAAAAATTTTTCGGCCGAAAAGCGGTCTCGAGTGAAAAAATTTATCATGTTCTAGTCTAAATTAATTGTTTATCTCGATTGAAACTCTGTGAGTGAACTAATTTGAAAAAGAGAAATTGGTAGGATGATTTCAAAGAAACGGAGGTTGTAAGACATAGTCTTTGGGCTCACACACACCATTTAATTAATAGTTTGTAATTGAGAGATATGACGCGTTTCGAACTCGAAGCGTCTCGTCGCAATCGTTTCCCGGTCTATTTTGAAAATGTGCTAAATTGGTGTTCTAAGATCTATCTCTCCGTTAAACATGTTATTTCGTTTATCTATTTCCGTCTATGTCCCATGCTGGTTTGTCTGTCATGAGAGGATTATCGTGTTCTTCAAATCACACCTTATCGCCATCATCCTCCTGGGTAAGGCCCCCGGATGACGACGCTTTTTGTTTAACTCGCAAGATAATAAGTTATATTTTATTTATTTCTCTGACAAGCATTGGGGTAAAAAAACAACTCGCTACAAAGTCTTTAGCTTCAATAAATTCCAGTATCATTCAAGTGGACATTCCCGCAAACTAATTCTACGAAAGTATTTCAATTACAACAAAGAGCGGAAAGCTAGAGACCACTTAAAAGATTAAAAATAAAATAAAAGAACATTATATATATATATATATATATATATATATATATATATATAAATGATTACTTTTAATTATATCACAATTGAACTTGGGAATAATTGATATAGAAGTAAAAGGAAAATACTCAAAGCCTCAAAAGGATTATTCAATTTAATTTTTTCCTTTCAAAGGTTTTCCTTTATTAAAAATTTCAATTAGGCACCAAAATCTCTACAAAATAATATCAAATCTTTAAGAATTTATTGCCAAAGTTTTTATTATAAATAAAATTAATGAAGCGCTGAAGCAGTGGATAGCGCATTCATTTTCGAATGGAGCTTACTGCGCATTGCATGTCGCTTCGGTCAGAACAATTTTCATCTCTGTTAAAAATTCAGGCCGCGTCAATGAATCCATTGGAAAGCAACGGGAAACCACCCCCTGTGAACAATTTTCTCAGGGTAAATTTATTATAGATAGGATTGAATATGGTACCTGCTCGAAGGCAAAGAAAAATAGTGTGTGATGGAGCACTATGAATATCCCATTACCATTTTTATCATAGAATGTGAATATTCCCTGTAAAGATTTCTTTAAATTAAATTTTTTTAATTTATTTCAATTTAAAATGACTGTGGAAGAGTGAGCTTCATAGTGACTAATTTTTTGTTACTTTTGTACCTCCCTGTGTTTAGAAAATAATTAACTTAAAATAATGAAAATATTACACAAATTCAATCATACACTCTTTTTGAACTATACATAAGAATGTATTTAATATCTCAAATATTTTGAGGATTATAGGGTAGGGAACCTTCCTTATGCGGGTTCGACAATCGCTTGGTCCATTTCAATCTTCAGAATATTTTTCAAGCAAGTCGTGACATGTGTCATATTAGCTGACTTCTCCAGATACTTCCCCAAATTTCTTTTTCTCTAATCCTATCGATAACTTGTTCATTTATAACTCTATATGTGTATTTAATCTTCAATATGTACACTATGTACCATGTATAAAATTCTGTCACATTTTTCAACAATGGTCTTTGAAGTTTTTACTTTATCCAATGCAAAGCATGGGTAAAGTATTGGAATCGTTCTCGCGCCAAGTACGGACTTTCATCAAAAACTGGACTCGCCTAGCTCATACGCAGCTTTCATTCTTCCGTGCCAAATAGGTTGCCTAAATACAGGCGCACTAACCCAACGTGACAAATTAAGATGATTTTTAAGTCAATATGCATTTCAAATAGCCAGTGATATCTGATATAAGGAATAGACATATTAATATTTCAAATGACTTTGGATAAAGTCTAGCAACGATCTGATGCAGTTTATTTTGATTATTGCAAAAATTATCGACTTATATATTTTCTTATGAACGTATTTTTTTTTTGTTTTTTGTTTTTTTCATATTTTGGGGCTATTAAAGCGTTTGTTAGACGCCATAATCCTTCAGTTTTGTATGATGATGGAACTTAAAGGGCTTTGAGGGCGAGCCTCGAGTAGCTCCCCTCTGAGGGAGGTAGAATTTCGCTCCAACATTATTGAGCTCCGGATCTGGTCAAGACTGTCGAACAAGCCGGGCCAAATTCTATTATCCTCTATTCTCCTCGCGAATCCTGCCTGAGTAACCATATTGTCTTAATCAATTGAAGCCATACGTTCAATTATAACAGTAAAATCTCATTACCACGGACAATATGATAATTGAGCGGAGAAATTCTAAGGAAGAGGGACCCCCTTTGTCCTCCCTCTTCCTCTCGATTATTATTATTATTCAATTTTATGTATATCTGTTTTATGGACTAAGAGGCAATAACCTCAGAGCCAAATAAAATTATTATCTCCATCTCCCATCCACTCTCAATATGCGCATGTTTATTCTCGGCCTATACAGAAGACTCAACCTACGAGTTAAATTTAATCGTGATTAATTAAAGTCAAATTATTGAAATATCCGTTCCTGTGATCATTATTATTTGATTGATTCGAGCCGCTAGATAGGCTACTGGGTGCTTGCGGGGATCTAGAATTGCTCTCTCAAGAAGATAATCCGCTATTTGAAATCGTTTCGGAATCACTTTACCGACCTTTGCCTTCTAACTGTCAAAGAAATCTATTAATCGCGTATAAAATTGTAAGATACAATGTATCAAAATGAATGAAATTGAATTAAAATGGCATTAAATTCTATATTGAAAAATAAAGCGGGATTTATCTCGGCTGGAAAATTGTAATAAGTGACTCTCAAGCATTTTTTATTATTATTAATAGTAATAAAATGTTTATAGTCATCTCATTACCATCCATATTCAGATATATTTCGGAAGTAGGGTGTTCGACCCTTAACTTTTTCACTCATTTTATAAACGTAAATTTACAACCGCTCAAATATTGATAATGAATTTGATTTGATTTTTTGATTTTATGATGCATGCATTCTATACACATTTTCTACTAAAAATTATTTTTATTTAGTAATTTTCCAACAAACGATCAATTTTAGCTTTTCATCAAATACTCTATCATTGATAAAATTTTACTTGCTTAAATATTCAAGGTTTGTCAATTGTATTTTATCTTACCAATTTATTTATCAATAAATTGTTCTAAAATAATAAAATCTTTGAATCATACATGGTCTGTCTCTATGTCTGAACTAGAATTGCTCCGCCACTTTCCCTTGAAAGGACTGGCCTGTACTTAATCAGACGTGCGAAGGGGGATTAAGGGCGGATCGGACTGGGTGGTTGTCAACTTCAATTTCGCTTTCATGGACTGTCTGTTAAAAATTGGGTTCGTCTGTTTTAGGACTCTCTCGTATTATACGAACTAGTTCTTAGTTGCCACACCCAAAAGGCCTTTAGAAAGCGGGATTAATATTTTTTAAAAGGTAAAATTAGGAGGATAACCAATGGGGAGTGCCGGGAAAATCTCAGGGCAGATGGCCCCACCGAAATAGGGGGCGAGTCATTTGAAAAGAGATTAGATGAATATAAATACGGTTGACTGAAAAATTACAATAATATTTAAATTAAATATATTTATTATTTATATTTATATATATATTTATTTTATTCTTTTAATCAGTTTTTGAAATATTTCAAAAACCCTAATTTCGGTGGTGCATCTAGTGGCAAAATTTCGCAGCGGCAATCCCCATAGTCAAAACTATTCTAAAATATCTTCCTTAAAGTGAGAGGCTCTTTTACTACCTCTTTCTAATAGGCGGGATTATTTTCAGAGGCACGTGCATGCATTGGTTTAAGTCTTTGTGTATTAAAAAAACATATAACTTGACAAGTCATAGGATAGAATACGTTATCTGGGATCATTTTTTTATTTGGCTCTAATAATATATCATATTATAGAGATCTTTGGAGTGTTTGGTTTTTATAACGTTTTTTTTTTCATTGAATTAAATCTGAAGTACCAAACAATGTCTGTTATATTTTTATGAGAATATAATTCATTTCCTTCTTAAACATATTTCTGGACTCATCTACATATATGTTAAATGGGAGAAGAAATAAATATGTATTCATATTTAATTGATCCATCCCTGAGTAGAATTAACTTTAAAATGTTTTTCTTTGCTAATGTTATTCTATAATACGTACTGTATTCAGAAAAGCATATGAAGGCTCCCACCTGGCTATTCAGAGATTTTAAATCAAATATTATTTATTTTCGAAATTTTTCACAAACATTTGGAAATGATAACTATTTTTATTTTCATATATATATTCTATAGAATAATATTCTAGTATATTATAGTAATGTGAAGTATTGTGATCGCTTGCCTGGGTCCTGACACTTTAAGAGCTTCTATCTCAGAGTTGAAAAAAGTTAATTTCATTTTGTAACTTCTAGGTGGAAGAAATCGATGCCCTTAATAGTTGTAAACCGGATTTAGGACATAAAACCGTTTATTGTGGTCCCCAGAAAGGGGCCAAAATTCCATTGGTCAGTGCGTATGTATGTATGTACCCCCCTGCGTTTCGCAACCATAAGTCTCAGAGCTGCGAAATTTGAAACAAGCTCGATATATGCTACAAGGAGTACAGGAAGCTTTTGGGAGGATCAAAAGGCACGACGCCGTTGTCCGATGTCTGGCGGACGATTTAAAAAAAAGATCTCCTAGGGTGGAGCTGGAGTATTTATACTCCAGTGCCGCTGGAGATCGTAAGCCAGACATCGTGATGGCAAGGCCGGAAGATCGGGTGACGGTCATTGATGTCCAGGTGGTCTCCGCGCTCGCCGGACTGGAGGTTGCTAACAAGAACAAAATTAATTATTATAGCTGCAACTCCAGTCTGGTCGGGAATATCGCGGAGAGGTTCGGAGTCGCCGCCGGTGCTGTTACCGTTTTGGCGGCGACAATATCGTGGAAGGGGGTGTGGTGTCCCCGGTCCTTCAGGGACCTGCGCGCCCTGGGTGTCCCCAAAACTGCATTAAACAAAATGACACTCAGGGCGATGCTAGGTTCCCTTTTTAACTTTTCCAGTTTTATGAGGCGGACTTTCAGGACGGGGCCCGGCCTTAATTGAATACAAATATAACTTTAGATTTATGTGCATTGCTGGGCTGGCCATCTTCGACAAATGACCTTTCTGCAGTGGCCAGTCCATTTTAAACTAATTTTAATGATTTCTTTAGCATTTAATGTTAAATTTTATTTATAGATATTTTTTGTTTTGTTTTTTTGATAGTAATATTTATTTATTTCTTTGTTGATAGCTTTGCACAGTTGTGGGGCGCTTTTTGCGCTCCCAACACTCTGGCCTCGGTTCTAGATTTGTGTCATAGTCGCCTGTATATGTATTTTAATCATAAATAGCCACAACATCTGGCATTATTGTTTGGACGGCTGATGAGAAGTTGTACTCTGATATGTAAAAAAAAATCTGTTTTCTTTTTGTAAAGGACTGCCCCCCTCTGCGTGGCACAATAAATCAGTCAATTGAAATCGGAACAACGGAAGTTGACATTTACATGAAGGATTTTTCGTTTTTTTTTTCATTTTCTAAAAACGAGTACTAACAATTTTTTTAAAAATTGGTCTACTTATCAAGTGTCATGAGTTATTAGTCGTGTATTAATTTTAATCCGTGAAAGTCGTGTGGTGACCATACCAGTTGATTATTGTCTTTCGGGTGATAAGGTGGCTTCCTAAATGAATAGGGACAGGGGGGAGGGATTCTGCACTTTTACTGAAACTTCACTCCATACCCTAGAAAAATGTATAGATACGTCCTCGAACCATAAATATATTCGTATAGACTTATAAACCGCACACAGATGGTCAAGATGCAACAAGTGACGCTTCAAAGACGACTTAAACTTATACGCAACTTTCGGCTATTCACACTGTACCTATAGTATGTAAACATGTACAGTGCAACATTCAAGCTCACCAAATTTTTCTGTCTCATTTCCGCCTCTCTAAAATTTATACTTCAAAATATCAAAATTTCAGTTTCTGTTAAATGATTCAAATATATAAAAATAAAAATTTGTTCTTCATATAATCAAATAATATCGCTTCGACTAGTCATTTTGAAACTTATTTTTTATATCACATGCTTAACAATTTTTTTTATATAATTTGTTTTTATGTATGCCAACTGACCGATTCTCCCGAAAAATGAAATTAGTCGGCATGTAGATTTCTTTAAGTGAAAATACTTTGATGATACTTTTGGTTCTATTGAAAATCTTAAGAATATATTTAAATAATTACTGATTACCCCGCTATATACTGGAAATCGGTCAATCGTGAATCATAACTCTGCAAAAAGGTTTATTGTTCAATGCGTACTCTAGAAATGTTCAAAAGTTTTTCATTAGAATACACAAGAATAATTATCCAGTGAATTGGTTTCATAAAGTGCCGCTCAATTTCCCATAAAATTCCCATATTCAGCCTCTTTCATCTGCTTACTTGGCTAGTTCATGGAACACGCTGTACGATAGTTAGGATGTTTATTACAAAACGCTTTCAATATCGGAGTGCTGGCGAACCTAATTACCGATGAAAGCTAAGCCATCCACGCTTTTCAATCTCCTTGCCATTGCCATTTGGAAGCCATTTCTTTATCTCAATTTATATTCCATATCTCAAATCATTAATCATATTCCCAGCCACATAATTATAATACATGTTAAGATAAAGAGAACTAATTGAAAGAACCAAAAAATAAAAGGTGTGCCTGGAGTCTAGGCACGACAAAAGTGGAACTTCTTGTTTATTTGGTATAGATAGAGATAAATTATTTTTGGGTTATGATAGCTAAAATACGACACAATCCTATGGGATTTAATACGTTCTAAATTACTAGAAAATACATCATCAATTGTTGTACCCGACCTGGTAGTTGGGGTATTGTAACATTATTGTTGATTTTTAGATTGAATTCTCTAGTCAAAAAGTCAATGAAAGGTTGACTTTCAGGTTTGGAGAACTGGACATTGTATTCACCGTTCATCATCATTGGTAGAGTCCCACAGTCCCTTTTTAGTAAAAATATTATCGTTATAATTTTTTAATCTTATATCTAACTATCTTATACATTAAAATATATTCGATTCGATCTCCTTTCAGTTTTCTTTTGATTTTTAATTTATTACGTTTTTTATGAGCTCTTTTGTATTATTAATATAACATCTTTGTTTGAGACGTATTATGGTTTTGATACCATTTGATGTGATAGTCAATATTAATTTTCAGGTGAATTTCAAAACTATGCTTTGCAGCTCACATCATTTTTTATTAAAGTCAATTATTTGTTTAATTGTTTTATCAATCTCTAAACCATGGGAGATGTTTTTATTTAACCCATTCTTTCCAAAAAGTGTCTAATTGAACTAAAGAAAAACGAATATTGTTAGAACCAGTCAGAAAATATGAATTGAAATTGAAAATAGAAATGCATGTGTTAAAGTTGCTGCTGTGTTCTTCCCATGAGCGATAGGGTGCTTTCACTTTTGGCAGTGGGAATTCGTCTGCAAGTTCGTCGGATACGATCAATGCAAATAGCGGGCTGGCGGCTTCCCGATGGCTTAATCAAGCTGGGCTAAATAAGATAATTGTGCGGGAGAGGAGACAGCATTTGTGTAAACAGACTTGCCCTGGAAATAGGACCAAGAACTAAAGAATAGGATGAACGAGGTAATTGGACCACATTGGGACTCTGTGGAGGGCTACTGAGACCCTCCGCTTTAATCCTTGATTCGTTAGAACGAGAAAGTGGATATGTACATCTTCGATAGTTGTCCAAAACCAATTTGAGATCAGGATTAATGGCCACCCCCTTCTGGCATAACCTCAAATAATAGATTCGATAAAAATTCAAATATTGAAAAGGAAATCAAATTTCACCTCCCGAGTTCCTTTGATGTTTCCAATAACTAAACTTTTATATTGAGAGAAGGTTGCGAACATCAGAGATTAGGAATTGAGATTGTTTTGGTCTGGGGTTTCCAACGTTCACGGAACCAAAGTGGAAGTGGCGAGAGAAACCCACCAAAAATTCTATTGATTATATCTTTTTCGAAAAATTTGTATCGTACATTAGAAGTTAACACTGACTCTGGGGACATGACGAAGAATATTTTCTACTCACACGGTAATAAATTTTATTCTACAATATCCCAAAAATATCCCAAGAAAGGGAAATAAATCTAAAAGCTCAAACATAAACGTCTTTTCACTTGAAACATTCACCACATTCACCTTCGACCTGAGAGATGTCCGATCCTCGCGTTCATACGCCGTGAATGCCTGGGACAGGGGTCCCTAACGGAGGGCGAATTTAAGGACCTCTTAAATGGCTCAAACTGAAGCACTCTTGCAAAATATGCAAGGGTGGCATGGAGATACCGATGGACACTGACATCTGAATATCTTATTATATTAAACGAGCAATTCTTGTATTTATATATATATATATATATATATATATATATATATATAGAGAGAGAGAGAGAGAGAGAGAGAGAGAGAGAGAATCGGTTTCTTGAAAACGGCTCTAAGTATTTCGCAAAAAATTGGTAAACTTATCAAGTGTCATGAGTTATTAGTCGTGTATAAATTTTAATCTTCGGTAAGTCGCAGAGCCTTGAAATTTGAAACTTAAAGCTATCTAGAGGCAAAAAGTTACCAATCTTGTATATATGGTATAGAAGGTTCTCGAAAACGGCTCTAATGATTTGGATGAAATTCACTGGTTAGCAGGTTTTTGGGTTGACATTTCGATCTATCACGGTCTCATCATCGGCTAAGTTGCTTTTGATGGGTTTTTTGTTGATTGAAATAATTATTCACATTATATGTCTCGATAAAAATGTATAATTACATTTTTATTCAATTTCCTTTTAATAATTAATTGGTTTTTAAATTTTAAATCACACTAATGAATCATTACAAATATTATTATATATTAAAATTAGGCAATTTAATTAATTAGATAGCTGGTTCAAAAAATTGTCATTTAAATAAAAAAAAATAGAGATATTGAAGATGGAGAGGTAGAATTTAATGCTGAATTGATGGAAAGGCTTCCCAAAGACAAAAAACTACTAATTCCGATTACATTAATTTGAATTGGTATTACATTTTTGACGTTTCGATTGTTATAGGTAACAATTGCTGAAGACATGGAAGAATCGATTTATACCAGATCTCACTTTTGGGAAAATTTTTTTGATAAGTTTTTTAATGAAACTAATTATTAACAGGTGGTTGAATCAAATTAAAACAAATACTTGATTAAATCAAAAACAAACACATGCATTACTGATCATCGCTTGGTGTTCCAGGTACTAATTATTAACGACCAAAAAAGACTAACAGTCAAAATGACTATAGTCTATAAGCTTTGTATAAAAAATGGATATAGGTATAATGTAAATGGACAATTGAATATAATAAAAATCACTTATTATTATTAATATTGTTATTAGTAAATTTTTCTCTAGCCTTTCTTTTGAAACCCATCATAAAGAAAAGACAAAATACATAGAAATGTACCTATATTTTCATGACTTTTCTACCACTTTACTTTTTTATCTTAAATTACTCTCTTGCTTTAGACAAATGCATATTTTAAAGGATTTGATATTTTTTATTGAATTAGTGATGTTTTGATGTACATGGTCCTTGGAAATCCAGGAACCACTCATCAAATCATACTACTTTACCGAATTCGACTTACAGCAAGTACCTACTAGTACCGCACTTGTGCATGAGGAAACTCACTTTGAAAAAGATGTTTGCGCTTGTTATAATAATTTCAAGTGTACATGGTCATTTCGCCTAGTGTAGTGCCAATGCATTAATTCGGATACGCCATTAGTGAAAAGCGCTTAAGCAAGTTGGAAGTAAAGTCCGTGGAGAATAGCAGTTCAAGTTGTATTTATTAGAATTGATGTTTCGCTGAATTTTAATGGGATTCATTAATAGAATTAAAAATCTATTCGTTTTCGGCAAAAAGATTGAAGCCAGCCAGCAGATTTCAGGGAGCACTTTGTAGATGGTTGAAGAAAGGAGGAAGGCGTCAGCTTCGCTTCGATCAACCCTCTTCGGAACCATTTATAAATTCACACCTCGAGACAAATTACGGAGAAAAAGTAATTAATGCTCATTAATGAAGACGAATTGAAAAGAAGCGAGCGAGATGAAAGGGTGCTTTATAATATTTTTGATTTTCTCTCCCGAACCCACCCTACACAAAAAGCTAAGTATTTTCGATTTATTTTATTTGGCGAAAAACAAAAAAATAATTAAGAGAGACTTTTTTTCTATACAGGTTGTAATTAGCCTCTCCCCTTTCTAAAACTGAGTGCGGTTTTGAAAGGAAATCCTATTTTTAAAATCGTCAAAAATCTGAGACAATTTCTCACCTAATTTAATAAATTCAATTATGAGAAATATCAATAATTAATCTGAGCGCTTCGTTTTTTATTCATGAAATTTAAAAATAAACAAAATGCGAATTGCAAATTTTTTTATTAAAATTTCAATTGGGGTTGGGTTACAATTTCATTTTATGGCATCCATGGAAGGGTTAAGTATTCACCGGCTCTTGTTAAAAAAAAAAGTTCCACGTAGGCAGTCAGGCAAGCAGGCGCAAGTGCGTTTGATCTGGTTCAGACGACACTCGCAAAGGATCATCGCCGATCAAGGGGCCAGTTTTTTTACGAATTCGAACCCGGATTCGGATGGCTTAGAATAAAACTTGATTCGATCTTCAGCCAGCTACTGACACCAATCTTTTTTGAATCTCTTAATTAAATGCCATAAACTAACTCAAAAAAATGTTTTTCACTCTGTCCTTGCGATATAGACAATTTCATTTTTATGCTTAATAAATATTCTTTCGAATTTGTTTAACCTTAGAACACACAAGCCCTTTCACAAACACAAAGTCGCGAACCGGGCCTATCAGGTCCACTATGTTGTTATTGGTTTTTCAATAATTATATTCATTTTTTTTACTTTATCCAATGCGAAGCATGGGGAAAGTATTGTAATCGGTCTCGCGGCAAGCGCGGCTTCAAAGGGTCCTCAGGTAAATACTAAGGAGCCCATGGACTCAATTAAGGTCACAAATTGAAGTATTCAATTAGATTGAATTTTAGCACGTGAGGGTTTTGCCAAAAATTACCTGGGATCTCGTCGAGAGGCCAAAAAGTGCCATTTTTTTGGAAGTGCGTGGGGATGGATGTATGTTATCGTTTTTTTTTTTTCGTCCACGATTTTTTCCACACCGTTGCACCGATTGAATTGAAATTGAAAACCTACCATTATTTTAACAAAATGAAGGGCTGATTAGTTTGTGGTACATATCGGTCAACAAACATTAGTATTTTATTTCAGTACTTTTTTAGTTTTTTCTAAATATCTTGAAAATGACTTAACCAATTTTGATGAAATTTAATATCCTAATTAAGTACCTTGGGGACGACAAAAAAGGTAAAATAAAGTTTTTAGTAAAATTATATTTTAAAGTACTTTACTCTAGAGTAAGATAGTACTTTTTTAAATTCTTTATTTAAAGTTCATTAAAATTTATTCATTCATCGGTTTATTATAGTTCGTTTAAGTCAGAATAGATAAGCTTCTTCAGCAATGATTACCAATAATAACCGAAATGTCAAAAATCCAATGAATTGTATCTGTATAATAAAGGAAAATAAATATCAATATTTCAAATGAATTTGGATAAAGTTTAGCAACGATCCGTTGCAGTTTATTTATTAATTGATATCAAGCTTTATAAAAATTAACAATAAATCAATAGTTTTTTACTGTTTTTATGTATTTTTTACTATACTTGGCTCTAAAAAAATAAAAAAAATAAAAATTAAATTGAAGTAATTTTTGGAGACGGACTGATAAGTGAATTGAGTGGATATTGATGAGGCAGTCCAAATAATCTTTTTATTCAAATTAGATTTTCTTCACTGACCTTCAGAAGCGAGTGGAATATTTTTGATTAAAAAAACAATAAACATGTATATAATTATGTACTTTGTACTAATTATATTAAAAAAAGAAAAATTGTGATGATGTTAATTGTAAAGATGGCCAAATCCCAATTTAATTGATTACAGACCCTGAAGAAAGAGAGAACAAGCCTCCGGAACGTCAGCTTTAGAATAAAAAGATAGTCTAAATTATCTACTTTTTTTGGATTGCCTCATCAATATCAACTCAATAAAAATTAAAAATTATATGCAAAGTCACGAGCCGGGCCACTATAGGTTTATTTGTTTATAATACATTTTTAAATAATTAAATTCATTTTTTTTATTAATTTATGTCAGGATTTAAAAAAAATAAATAATATATAAATACTTTTTTACTGTTTTTACTATTTTAATACACAGAAAACCCCTGGGCCTGAGATGTCCATCTTATTAATTTGTGTTTGTAAAATGGTTCCAAGAAAAAATTTAGTATATACCATAAAAATACTTTTATTATGTATTAATGAAGGAATATTAAAAACCTATTTTGTATAATAAAGTGACGAATTCCAAAAAAATATGAAATTATTTTTTATAGATTTTTATGAAGAATTTTATTAAGCAATAGCTAGTAATCAGTTGATATTTTGAAGTTTTGAAAAGAGTATGTATTTTTGGAATTTTTTTATGAAGAAATCCATCGCCCCTGTCTCGAATATTGCTCGCATTTGTGGAAATGAGCCTCCAATCATTCTCTTGCTACCTTGAATACAATTCAGACTGATAGGAGATCCAGCATTATAACTGACACTCTCAACTCCCTAGCCCATCGTAGAACTGCCTCCGCCCTTACCCTTATTTATAGATATTACCATGACGTTTGTTCTGACGAGATAAAATCAATAACCCCTCAAAAAGCTTCATTTCCGCGAAATACACGATTTTCTAATTTTAAACACCCATACGCGTTTAAATTGGATACTAACCTACAAATGTATTCGACAATTCGTTTATCACTATGACTTATAGAAACTGAAACTCTCTTCCCCTGTCCGTCTTCCCAGCTACATATAATCTTCAGTCTTTCAAGAACCGCGTCCACAGATACCTTCAACTCCGACCCAATCCCTAAAATTATTTTCACGATACCAGGATCCACCGGTAGCCACAAATATTACTTTTATTTATCAATATTTTATTACCTGTTCCTGAAACTTTGCTATAAGTGAATCCATCTTGCAAGCATTGTTTTTGTTGATCTCCTCGTTTAAACGATTGATTTGATTTCTTATTTCGAGTGATTTAAATAAAAAACGTAACTATAGCCAGCCAATCGAAACTTCAAAAGAGGATGATACTGTTCTGTATTGTATCCAGTGTTGTGCAAACTGAGTTCTATGATTAATGAATGTTTTATGTGTATTGCGAACTCTATAATGAGACAATATATATGCGGCTTGATGTCCAATTCCGATAGGTGAGCTGGGACTGGTTTCCCACTAACCTACAGGTTTTGAATAAATACCTCGAGCAGACAATTTCATTTTGGACTCAGAAACATACTGCAAGAAGCTTTGCCAATTATTCTATTCAAAAATTGACTAAAACCTCGGGAGAACCAATTTTTCGCATTTTCCTCCATTCTATCTTGTATCTCATACTTGAAAATTTTCACAGATCAAGTGATCGAAACGTCGTGTATGGTATTTGAAATATATTAAACAGGCAATGTGGTTTCAAAAATCTCTGAAACACGATTCAACCACGAAGGCTTAAAAATTGATTTGTAATCTCTATATTATTAAAAACAGAAAAAAATCTTTGATGTCAACCTGGATTCAAAATTTGATACATAAAATATTTATTTATTTATCGATTTTATTTCAGTCAAATCTTTGCATTAATTTATACTTTTGGTATTTAAATACAAGTAAATATTCTTCTTTATTGAACGATTAAGCTATCAGCTTGTTGCCTATTAGATCATTTTCTTCACGATGAAATTAAATGGTCTGGGTTTGATCATCATTGAGTATACAGTCCTAAGACTGGTTTGATGCAACAATCCGTCTCCACTCGACTCTGTCCCCCGCCAGCTGTTTGACCTCCCTAAATGTCTGGCATCCCATATCCCTAATTATTTGGTTGAAATATTCTAATCTGGGTCTTCCCCTTCCACTTTTCTCCCCCCCCCCCCCTCCAAGATATCCCTAAGCAGTCCCCCATGTCTCAGTGTGTGC
>JALMQS010000127.1:4940588-5134382 GCA_024734495.1 Forficula auricularia
ATGCTCCATACATATGTCTTCAATAGCAACTTCCTGTTTTCTAAGCTAAGCTGGGTTTGATTCCTGAAAATTTTTTCTTGCCATAAAAAATATTTCATAGAACAGGGCTGTCCTGCTGTCCAACCCATGGCCCGCGGGCCCAGCGCTGCAATGAGTGTGGCCCAACATAAAATCATAAACTTCATTAAAACATTGAGATTTTAATGTAGAGATATATTTATTTCCTTATTCGAAATATGAATGTACATTTGTACAATACGTGAAACTTTTTTCAAGAATAAAATTCACTAAAAGAAAAATTATAAGTTCAACTACATATATAAGATAAAACAAAAATGAAGTTTCGAATATTTAAAAATTCTTCTTCTTCTCATATTTTCATTTTCTAAAATATTTATTTTTCAGTAATTTATATGCTACGACACTGACCAAGTCTATATAGTTATATCATTCTAGTACAAAGAAACAAGGAATTGGGGGTTTCCAGAACAACCACAATTAATTGATAATTTCTCTCGTGGACTAAAACTTGTCAGGACTTCTTTTAGATCTTTGCACGTTCTTACATGTCAATAGATAATGGATAATCAGGGATTATTATATTCGTGACCCTTTTAGAAAATAAATTATCATTCATCATATCCTCCTTTAATCCCATTCGACTTAAACCAGGACTGTCCAACCCGTGGCCCAATATAAAGTCATAGAATTCCTTAAAATATTGAGATTTATATGTAGATACTGGAAAACACACAACAATTTGTCCTGATAATTTTTTTTCCCTATAATAAGAAATCTGAAAATTTACTGTGAAGTTTTCTAAAAATAAAAATGTTAATTTTAAATTTGGAAGCTGAAACTAGATTTCAAGATTTCCGAAAAATTATTCATCATTTTGGTCTATTTTCGAATCCATTTTCATTAGCAATTAATTTTCTACGTGAAAATTTTCTGATTGAATGTTCTAGAACAACAATTAAATACCGATCTGAAAAAAAATTGAATATTGTCTCTTTTTAGAATTTTATATTAATTATCTAGCCAGGAAAAAAATATAAACAAATACTAATACATAATATCATTTTTGGAAGTATTTAGGTATGTACATATTTACTAATATACGAGAAGCTATTTTCAATTATTAAATTTAAAAAAAGTAAAATAGAAGCTCGCTATGAGCTAAAAAAAATAATAAAGTTCTTATTTCTACATTATTAACTATCTTTTTTAATAACAAATATCAATAAAATTATAATATTTTATCTGCAGTCCGAGATCATTTTTTTTTTTCAAATGTGGCCCGTGTAAGCTAAAAGGTTGGACACCCATGACCTACTCAATAGCAAAAAAAAATATTTGCTTAATCTACTTAAAAACATCTAAAACGTAGACAACAATAAATTTCAACCATGGTTTGTTTTCTGTCTGTGTGTCTTTCTGGCTTGCGATACCCACGATAACTCAAGAATGGAAAGTCTTGGAAAGTTCGTTCTTGTACCAAAATGTTTGTGTACGAGGTATTTCCGATGCAGATATTGCAAAAACTTTTTTTTTCATTTATTATTGATATTTTAAGGCCATGTTTTAATATGGGTATAATAAAGCGTACTGAGTCTTGAAAATGTTTTCAGTTTTCTCTCCATTTTTATTTCCATTTGAATTCGATTTGGTTGGTAACATAGCCCCCCCCCCCCCTTACAGACATCTGATCTTTCAACTTTGCAACTGGAATGAACATGCTAAGTGAGTCACCCGACCTTTTTCCGACATTTCCTTCTTCTCTTTTCGTATCGTTGTTTAAACGGCCCTTTTATTTTCCAACTTTCTCTGCTTTCTAATTATATCCTATTAATTAACAGAAGCCAGTGCTATTTCTAGGGGAGGAGGAAGGCAGTTTCAGATCAAAGTTTTGCTAGAAGATAATAGATATAGCTCGGGTTCTTCGAGTCGGTTGAAGTGGTCACATCTTGAGGGGTTCTGGCCCTTGAGGACGTTTACTGAACCGCAGAATAAATATATATATCTTCAGCCACAAGATGGCCGAGTTGGCCAGCCGGTGCCAGCCAGCCTCGCTCCCCAGACATGGCCATGACCTCGTGACCACTTGAATTAATGAAAATGTATATTGTCAACCTCATAGATTGGTACACAAGTATATATCCATTCAAATAACAATGTTTGTTTATATTTTTTGATTCGAAGATTCAAAGTTAATTAGGGCTTTTCATTAATGTTTAAGCCAGCTTTCTCTTGCACTGGCAATCTCTTTAATGACGAGAGCCGCTGAAAACTTTCGCCCCTAGATGCTCCACCAAAATTAGGGTTTTTTCGCCTCGTTTTTTGAAATATTTAAAAAACTGTTTAAAAGAATAAAATATATATATATAAATTAATATAAATAATAAATAAATTTAATTTAATTATTATTATAATTTTTCAGTCAACCGTATGTATATTCATCTAATCTCTTTTCAAATGACTCGCCCCCTATTTCTGTGGCGCCATCTGCCCTGAGCTTTGTCCAGCACTCCCCATCAGGGCCGTGCCTGGGTATATGGCCGCCTGCGTGCCAGTCTGTATGGCCGCCCCCAGGATAACATTAAAAAAAACTACTTTAATTTTTAATGTTTATTATTATACACAGGGCATCAAACCGGGAAAAAAATCAGTTTTTGGTTAACCGAAATCGAGAACGAAAAAAAATATTGGTTTTGTTCCCAAAACCGGTTTCTGAAAAGAAAAACCGGCTAAAAACCGGTTTTATGAGATTTATATGTTTGGATGAAATTTAAGAAAAAAAAATGCACAAAATAAACATTTTTTTATTTAAAATTTAAACAAAAATAATAACATGAAAAAAATTATGGTATTGGTTTTATAATCACAGACAAAATTATCAAACATAAAGAACAAGGAATAACCCTTAAATCTATACTAACATATTAGGATAACAAAGCTCAGTGGCCAATGGCAGATCTGGGCTGACTTGCAACTTGGGAGGTATACAAAATAGAATTAATTTACTTACTTTAATAATAACATGAAAAAAAGTAATTATGGTATTGGTATTATAATCACAGACAAAATTATCAAACATAAAGAACATAGGAATACGATAATTTAAAATCCTAGGTGTCGCTCAGTGACAATTTAAAATTATTTGATTTTAAAAAATCAAATCTTACGTATTATTTATTGATATTGAAAATAGTAAAGGTTTTTGGTTAATTAACCGGTTTCATAAAATTATTTCGGTTAGGTTACCGGTTAATTAGGGAAATCTTTCAATCTTTCAATTATCGCGATTGAAAGTGAAATTGCTGAATCTTCACGAAGCAATTATTAAATAAAGTACATATTAAAAGTTAATCCTACGGGATTTTTTACTGACAAAATCGTCAATTGCTTCGTGAATATTTAAAGATTCAGCAATTTCACTTTCAATCGCGATAATTGAAATTTTTTTTTTTTTTATTTTTATTCGTTAAATCAGGGGTCGGCGCGACCGTGCACGATCGAGCTGATTTTCGAAAAGCTCCGCCTCCCACCACCCCCTTACGTTCTCACTTCCGCGCGATACCTACAAGCCTCCAGAGCCTCAAGAGCGTAGTCTTAACGTAGTGTAATGCGGGGCCTTCATATTACGAAAATATTATCAAAATTACAAAAATATTATTCAGTTTTAAATTTTAAACTATTGATTTTTAAATTTTAGATTTTGCTTTAAAATAATTGAATGAAATTTTTGTAATTTTGATAATATTTTCGTAATATGAAGGCCCCGCGTTACTCTACGTTAAGAGTACACTCTTGAGGCTCTGGAGGCTTGTAGGTATCGCGCGGAAGTGAGAACGTAAGGGGGTGGTGGGAGGCGGAGCTTTTCGAAAATCAGCTCGATCGTGCACGGTCGCGCCGACCCCTGCGTTAAATTAAAGACTTTAATAATATCGGATCACACACAGGACACAAAAAACGATTTATCCTCGCTAGTCTATAGACTAATACGACTAATAAGACGAATAAGACCGCTTACGCGACGCCGGTCAATTGAAAAAACTATTTCGGCTCTTCGCTCGTGCAATGTTCGAAAAAATTCGGATTCGCTGCATGACTAGGTATATAAATACTACAACGACATAATCAGTTTTTATACATTTCTTATTTCTGAGAAACTCTTTTTAGATAGATTAGATTAGAGAAACTGTTTTTACTTCGTATCTTAATGAAAACAAACCGATTGTATTTTTGCCCAGTAAACAACTTGTAACGATTTGGCCGCCTCTTAATTTCGGCCGCCTGCGTGCGGTTCACGCAATGAACGCCCGTCAGGCACGGCCCTGCTCCCCATTGAAAAGTTTTTATTTTGTCCAGAGTAGAAGAGTTGTTGAATCGTAAAGAGAAACAAAGAAGTTGTCCTCTGTTTGATGCAAATAAAGATACACATACATATTTCAAATATATATCTGTACCTATACATATATTATTTATTTGTTTGAGACTATAGTTTCGAAGGCTTGGTCTTCATCATCAGTATTTCTTTCATTATAAATATTATTTTTCATGGAGTCAGTATCGTGTGTGTTTTGAAAAGTGTTGTTCTTACTTTGCAGGCAAGCTTAGTTTGTATTAAAATTGTAATCGAATGTTTATTTTGTGAAGGGTAGAATTTGATGTGCTTTTTTTATCTCGTTATTCGATGTTGGTTAACATCTGTGTTTATTTGGGAATCAGAAGAATTCGCTCGGGTTTGTTCGGAATATTGAAGATTTTGAGTAATTATTTGATTAATAATAGATTTAAAATTCGATAATTTAATCATGAAAGCTTATGTTGATTGGAGTTAAATATGTCTTGAATGTCCTCTTCAATTAATATTTGAAATAGCTGTCCTCTGACTGTGTTTCATCTTGAGTTAAGAATAGGCTTTACGAGTAGGTACGTCATCCTCAAGGGTCTTAATGACCGGCGTTATTTTCCCCTTTGTTCCTATCCCCGTCCGAGTTCTAGTCTCAGTCACACCCGTTAAGCGTTCCAATAGCCATTGTTCTGAATTGATGAGGATAGAAGCCTTGCTGTCGAACTTTGAATTATAACAAGCTCAGGGTGGTGAATGGCTTTTACCGACTCATTGCGCCCCCAGAATAATTTATTTTTCTATAAATGTGTGGCGTTGAAAGTTTGGTAGGTACTTTGAACTGGTTTTATTATTACCTACATTTTTTTGAAGTCTTCCATGGTAAAATATGAAAGCTTTTAAGGCGTTTGCCCGTGTAATGTATGCGAGTGCCAAGTCCAAAGGCGGCGCCGACTCACTTAAAATCCTTGGGGCCCGGGGGCGGAGCCCTCAAGGAGCCACTTGCCTTGTCAGCCCCGACAATCCATTCCAGATTGCAGCTACCCTTGCACAATGGAGATTATTTACGTCCTCGTCTTTCGATATGGCCCTGCTCTGCACTTTTTTTTATCACCTCATAGAAAATAGATTCGTTGTATCCTCCTTATGAAAAAATATTAAAAGAGATTAGGAACGAATTGAACGTTGCAAAGACAATTGAATTTTAACGGTTCGCCAGCATCTTACCTTAATGACCAAAAGGAATCTTTTTTTATTTTTCATTTTTTTTTTACCAAATAATAACCTACCTTGAATGAAAATTTTGTATTAATGTTTAATTATTTTTTACTAATTAGACTATTAGCATCCTAGAAGAAAGAGGGAAATGTGCAGGTGTTTAGGCTTAGTCAAAGGTGCTTGCGGAGCCGAATCTTGAAATATTGACAATTGTATTGAAGGACTCTCTAAAGATAGAAACAAGAAAGCTAATAGCTTTTAAGGAGATAGGTGTTGGTTCAAGGTGAAACATATTTTTAATAATAAAAAAAATTAAGTTAAATACCTCGTAAATTTATCTATTTTTTTTTTTTTTTTTTTTTTTTTTTTTTATCAAGAAAAACTAAGTCCATTCTGATATTTTATTTATATCTCAAAATATAAAATCGGAGGCTTCTATATTATGTAGTAATGAGAATTTTGTTTACCTGAAAAAAACTAAAAATTCGAAAAAAAATTAATAGTTTATTCTAGTAGTAATGAAGATGTTGAACTTTTATTTTTGTGATTAATTAGATTAAAATTTGAATTTTTATTTAAATCACCTATAATCGGAGTGGGTGATCATACTTGAGAACGGTCGCAGAATAAATCGATCGAAACGTCGTGGTTATATTGTATTATTTGTTCGTGTTCAATAAATAATTATAATTAATTATGTGTGATTTAAATAAAAATTCAAATTTTAGTTTATGCTAGTGTTTTTTAATTTTTTACAAACTCACCAAAAACAGCCCCAAAGATATTTATATAGTATAATAACAATAACAATGAGTAGAAACAGAGTTCTTGATATTTTTTGATTTCTAAACGAACCTTTATTTTTACAGACATTGGATTTTTTAAAAGAAACTCTGATTTTTTTTTTTTTTTTTTTAATATCGTTAGAAATAAAAAATTTGTCCAAGATTAATAAGCTGAACCCGAAATGTATTCGGGTCTAATAATAAATAAATAACATGGTTATTCTTTTGATATTCTAATTACAAAATGTCCACTTGCGAAGAGCAACAAAAAGAGGCCAGAATGGACAAAAAACTCTTGTAAATGGAGATAATAAATCGGTAGAACTAATGATAATTTATTGGTGAAAAGTTATGCCTAATGGTGTAAGCCGGGCGATGATTAATTCATAAACGTGATTATGTTAATGGCATCTCCTTGAATTTCTGGCTTCGAGATCATTAGACCAGGATAACGAGCAACCCTCGTCAGCACCCTCGCACCCTTAAAGGGGTGGTCCTTTGCCAAATGACCACCGGACTGCCCCGGCAATTAATTCGTTTAAAACAATGAATAGTTTATGTAGTTCCCGCTTCGAGTCTTCTGCAATCCGCCCCAAGATTGTCCATTCACAATGAATATAGAAATGGGCATTTTTTTGCCAAATCGGAAATTAATTATCCGACTAAAAAGAGCCTTTCATTGTACTGCATGCATTGTGCCCATTCGAAGAGATTCCAACATCACCAGCCTTCAGCCACACGCCCGCTTAGGAGGGAAAACAGGACAGCCTTTGATTAAATTAATAATCGGACCGATGAAGGAATTAAGATCAAACAAATCACATATGCTTGCAATTGGTTGATTAACTTCTCGTTAAGATTTTCTTAATTTATCGACTCGAGATTTGTAAATTATTTGGAAATTATCTAAAATTGATCATTCTCTTTCTTCCGTGAAATTTCTTAGAGTTAATTAATATTAATTAAGAAGTGATTAATTTATTACTCACATTAAATCTATCATATTTCAAACAATCATTTTTTAAATATTTTTTCCATACTAAAATATATAATGTTTACGTGGGGTGTATGTGTGACAGCTAATAGCTTAAAAACTATCTATAGGCTATAGGATCTATTTTACTACTATGGCTAATGAGCAGTCAGCAAAAATGCGCTAAAAGTCAGATTAATACAACTTCTTGAGGGCATTTAAATACACTTGAAGGCTTAAGCCGTTGAAGATATACCATTACTTAGCGGAGAAATAATTGTTAAGTTAATAACTTTTAGAAAAAAAGCACTTCAAAAAAATTAAATACAACAAATAAAATATTAAGAACTGAAAAATCAAAAAATGCACTACAAAGTATAAAATAATTATCTAATATAGTTACAACATGAAATCACTATTTGAAGTCAGTGCCATTTAATTTTTTTGAAGTTTTTTTTTTCTAAAAATTATATTTATTTTTCTCTTTTTAGTAATGTTAACAATAATCTACAGTTTTGCTTCTAAGCTAATTTGCCGTAGAGTTCCAGTAGTGCCTCCCCCTCTCCCCAAGCCCCCCTTTGCAGTCAAAATATCAAAATCTTCTATTGCAATCATTGTAAGTTAGAATACATCTGATCCAAATACGAAATTTCAGAAGAATATCTCCAGCCGATACCATGCCAATTACGAATGCAATTTCAACTTTTTGACTCCTCTCCCCCTATTTTGGGTGGGTATTTCTAGACTTCTGGGAGCCTACAGATTATGTATACAAATTTTGCTTGAGTTTGGTTCAAAGCGTTAGAATTTTCATTTTTTTGACCCTTCTCCCTCCTTTTTGTTATTTGTTATGTGTGGGGGGGGGGGGGATTTCTTAAAACAAATAAAACCTTTGTTTAATTTATCAAAAATGTATGTTTTACATGAAAAATCAAATGGTATATCGTTCGATCAAAAGACAAAAATGACGCTATATGTCTAGCAGAAATAATATCTACGTTTTCATTTAATTGTTCATTAAATGAATTTGTATTAACAAAAGTAAACTTTGTGAGCAAAATTCTACAATCCATTGAAATAGATATTCAAGTAGTTTTAGATGCTTTATCAGAATTAAAGGAGCTTATGACAGAAATTAGAAATGACAAAAAATTTGCAAGAATTTAAAGCTTATGTAAAAATGATCCTTTCATACATACTTGTTGGCTTCCATGCTATAAAAGGTCTGGAGCATTCCATCAACGACTGGACTCGCCTTGCTCTTACGCAGCTTTCATTCTTCTCTGCGCAAACTGTTGACTAAATACAGGCGCCTCAACGTCATAAATCAAGTTTAAATTCAGACTATATTTTGAGAATTTTAATTAGTACAGTTATTTATTTATATTTTATAAGTCAATATTTTTCTAATTCGTGTAAAAAAATTGAATTAGTTAAAAAGCTCTAAATGAAAAAATAATTCTAATTCTAGTTCGATTTCGGATAACAGCTACAATATTCAATTATTTTTTCACTTGTGATTGTAAACGATAAAAAGATTGACTATTGGATGATAAAATGAAATGAAAAATAATTACTCTTTACGCTGACCAATTGGTGAAGTTCTCCAGGAAGCCGGAATATTGAATAATTAAAAATTCACTTAAAAATACTAAATATTTTTCTTATTCGTATTATCTATTGTTTATA
Organism: Forficula auricularia; assembly: GCA_024734495.1. NCBI lineage: Eukaryota > Metazoa > Arthropoda > Insecta > Dermaptera > Forficulidae > Forficula > Forficula auricularia. Next base: position 4,949,608 of record JALMQS010000127.1, read on the forward strand.
CTGTCCAAGTTAAAAGAAGCCAAAGTTAAGCTATATACATATAGTTTCTTTTTCTGAAATCAGAAACCTGAAGCGACTACGATTACATATTTCCGGACCTTATTTGAATGCTTATAATACTCTAATAAACTCAGGTAAGAAAAAAAATCCGACGAATTGATAACATCCTCCTTTTTTTTGAAGTGTGTTAAAAAAGTATTATTATTAGAATATAATACGGTTTGACCAAAAATACTTCAAGAAAAAATTTCAAAATTTTTTCCTCCTCTTCGAATGAACGGAGGTAACAGCTAGTATTTAGAATAAATTAAAAACTTAATTACAATCTCGGAAAAATACCATTAAAATTTGAAAAATGTTTATCGACAAGTTTTTGACCATGATCATGAAATTTTTTTTAATTAGATCCATCCACCAGCTTTTATAATATAATATTTGTTAAAAATTGATTGATAATATACCTTAATATTAAAAAAAATGATTGTCTTATTTAATAATAATTTTCCCAGCTTTTTCTATTTTTCTTTTTTTTTCAAAAGTCAATAATTGTGTAATTTTTTATCATATCTTGTAAATTTATTCACAAGATTACTACCATGACTTTATTCATGATTCGAATCAGGTGATTTTATATGATTTATTACTACTGGATGAATTAAAAAAAAAATTAATATAACATTTGCTTTTATTTTAAATCTAAAATATTAAATGAATAAAGAGTTAATATATTTTTAGGGGCGGGGGGGGGGGGGGGGGCCAATTGATATTTGTCAACTACCTTAGTTCGTACTATTTTTTGTAAGTTATACATAAAAATGGGGAGTGAAGGGATAAGGGAAAGTTTTCGGCAATGATTTCTTCAATTCGAGATAAGACGAGACGAGACGGCTGCAACGACCAACTTTTTGCCTGTAATTCCCGAGGATTCCCCCTCCCCCACCCTTTTCCACCTAAGTTTATTAGGCTTTTAGCACTGACTAACATCCACACTTATCGTTAGTTGCCACCAGAGACAGGAAATATCTATCTTAACTTGGGCCTAGTCTGGTCTGTACGCAGAGCATGTGCTCCTACCTTAACTATATATACTACAACATACCTACTACATATGGGGGTTTCTATTAATTGAACGCGTTGGCTGACGGGGACCGATTTACACTCCTTGGTTTCCTCTAAGGATGGCACCTGAGCAACTCGAAAATCCCAATGGGGACGTTTTCTAATGAATCCCTCATTAACATCTTGTCTGGAAAGCCTAATCTCGGGCTATATTTTATTTTATTCACTCGAAGCTCTCTATTGTCAATTTAATTTAAATTACCAACGACGACTGAAAGGATTATATCACCATCATTTTTTTCTTTTCATTAATTTATATAATATATATATATATATTTCAGTGGCGGTTAGTGACTTTTCAACTAGGGGATGTTGTCCAAAAAATACCCTTAATTTTTTGAAATTTTACTTGTATTTTAATCTTATTTTTTTTTATTACATCGATTACGATAGCATTTTCGTTATTTTTTAAATTTAACGTTAAAAAATATATTTTGTGACCATCGCTCCAAGTGGATACTGCTTTGTGTGAATGAAGGTAGGAGTCAGAAATAAATTCTTGTGACTTAACCTCCACATTTCGAGAACCAGTAAGTATACTTTCAAAAAAAAAATGTTTTTAATAGAAATGTTTGAAATAACGGATAATAATTTGAAAATTTAAAGATCCTCCTGAATTTATGAAAATACACTAAAAGTTTGACATTTTAGGGATGCGCCGCATCCACCGCACCCCACTGAAATATAAATATTCATATATATTAGGGTGACCCTTATTTTGGGTAATTTCGAATTTTTACGCTGACAGAGGTATGAAATATGGTACGAAATAGATTAAAAAAAATATTTCACAAACTTCCAGTATCTATCTCAATTTTAACCTGTGCCCCACAGCAATGGTTCAATAATAGCTATCCTTCAGAATGTTTACAGATTTTTAGCTATTGTAATTTTAGAGTTACAACTAGATAAAATACTGCTATATCTTAGGGTTAGTAAGTTATAGACTCCACATTTATAATAGTTAAAAATCTGTAAAAATTCTGAAGGATTGGTACTGTTATAAGAATAAAGTCTACAGAGTTTCAATTTTTTTGTACGATTATTTGGCCGAAAAAAAAATTGATCGTTCAATGCCAAAAACCCCATGTTATTTACATGGGAAACTTAGATCGATGTGCAGCACAGGTTAAAATTGAGATGGAGATTTGAAACATGGGGGATATTTTTTTTTTATTTATTTACAACCATATGAGCCTCTGTCATCGTAAAAATTCGAAAATACCCCAAATAAGGACCACCCTAATATATATACTAGCAGACGCCCAGGCCATCGAGAGCCTCTTGTTCCGTGCCTTGGTGCGTATGTACGCGTTTGGAAAGAAGATTTTGGTGCCAAACTTGGTCAAAAGCCTTTGAGATATTCAGGGCCACTGCGAGGGTCTCTTTCCCGTTTTGAATGAATGTCGTAGTTGAGGCCCAAAGCATAAAAAGCAATTCATAAAGATTTATCGATATATTCGTAATTTATTATTATTATTTATTTATTTACTTTTTTTATTGAAAGAAAAAAATTAATTTGAAATATTCTATTAGTCAATTTTTATCTCTGTTTACTTATATTTATTAAAAAAAATTCTTGTCTATTATTTCCGATCAGAAGACTATTAATCTCATTCTTTTCTAAATTTATTATAAAAGTATATAAATATAAATTTTATTTAACTTGAATAAATAAAATAAATCTTGATGTCATGAATGATAATCAGAATGATTTCCTATTTGTCAAATTCACAGTTTAGGTGTTTGTTTCAAAATAGCTTCTCATCTAAATATTCCAGATGCTTATTAATATCAAAACAAAAATAAAAGAAAGATATCGTTGAGGAAAAATAATTCCAAGTAATTTTTATGGAAAAAAAACATTGATGAACTTAGAAACAAAACAAAAATATTTTAGTATATTAAATGATTCCCTCTTATACTTGATTTTCATGAATATTTTATTATTTTTGTTTTCGAAAGATAGAATCAAGTCAACTATTGACCTTAAATAAAGGTACGTAGCAATATGTTCTTCATTTTGTGTTTATTCTAACTTCACGACATTAACTTTTATCTTAAGGTAAAATCATTTAACTTGTGATATCGAATCCGACTTGATGCTCTCCTTTCCCAAACGTCCTAAGCAAATGAAATTCTCGAATGGTTCCATAAAAGCGAGCTAATTAATTTGAATGATGTCTAGAAATTTTGTTCTCAACTAGCCCTATTTCATTTACCTATTCTTGTTAATTGCAATAATTTTATATCACGACAGAACGTTGATATTTTAAAATCTTTCCGCGTACACTCACTCACCGATAGACAAAAGTTTCTTCAACAAAATAATTATATACTCTGTACACTCTCAGGCTAAAGCCGTCCTAGTAATAAAGAATAAAATTTAATATCATCAACTTCTATATTCTCAAATATCAAATTCTTTATACCTAAAAACTACTTATTTTTTTTACTCTTTTACTTTTAGAGTTTTGAAAATTATATAAAGAAATGAGGACTAAGGCAATTTTTAAATAAACTACAATGAATTGTTGCTAAACTTTATCCAAAGTCATTTGAAATTTTAATATGTTTATTTTCCATTTTTACTTAAACAAGGTTAAATGAGCTATATTAAACCGATCAAATGAATCAATTTTAAAGAATTTATAAAAAGTACTCTGGGGAAAAGTATTTGTTAAAGTAATCGTAGGTTTTCAATTTCATTTCAATCGGTTCAACGGTGTGGAAAAAATTGTGGACGAAAAAAAAAATATCATCCATCTATCTATCCGCAAAGACTAAATGAAAAAAGTGCACGTAATTTTATTATATATTATAAATTATTTGTAATTAATTTAGTTAAATTAAAAAAAATTCATTCTTTTATTATGACATCACCTTAAAATCTCAATAAAAGCAATTAAAAAATAACCTTTTCTGCATTTTTGAACCGCAAGTTGTAAAGCTAGAGTCCAAATCTATTAGAATAAGTGGTCTGTACATTGGAAATGTAAACAATTCTTACTGTGAAACACCACCAACTTCAAACCCATTATAATTTAACAAAATGTTTCACTATCAACCAACACCCTTTTCCCTAACATTTATAAACATTTTGGCACAAGAATGAACTCCAAGGACCTTCCAGACAGATAATAAAATAATGGTTGAAAATAATTTACGTTTCAGACATTTTTCAACAAAGCCAATAAAAAAGTAATTTCAATAAAAATGTACTTTCACCTAAGGATATGAAATAAAAATTGATCTGGAGTGTTACTCTGATTGGACGAACTATGACAAAGCTAAAAAATTAATTAGATAAAGGGAAGTGAAATTTCCTAGTGATTCTTTTTCGAGGGCTATCTTTAATTGACAGGGTGGTTCCGTTAAAACCACTGGTTTAAACCGGGTTAAACCGTCCCGGACTTTATCCAATTTTGACCAGTGGTTTTTATTGAGTAACATAATTTGATTCATATTTTCATATTTTTAGTTGGTACATGGTAGACGACCCTGAAAAATGGTATGTGTACCAAGAAATTGGTACATCTAACATCTCTCACCCTTACTTCATATCTTGCTTTTATATTATAAACGAAATTGCGAGTGTTAACATGTTCGCTGAATGCGTAAACTTGCTTATGTTCTGTGTAGAACAACAGAGACAAATTTTAACTTGAATTAAGGTTTCAGAGAATAAACCAACTATGATTTTTCCTAACACCTAAACAAAAAGTACCCAATTCGCGCAAAATAATAAACGAAAGTAGGTCTTTTCTTTCTTCATATGAGTTTCTTGTATTAGTTATTTATTAATTACCATGGATACCTTTTTGATAATTTTATAAAATTTAATTGAGCTGTTAAAAATAAATTTATTTAGTTTAATATTTATTTCATATTTTTGGTGTTAAGAAAATTCCTTTATTTATAACTACACCCGATGAAATAAAATTGTCACTTTCTTCTCTTTTTATACACATATAACTATTATTATTCTATCTTCTATGACTGAATAAAGGTATAAAATAAATGGAACATATGAAATATATAAATATATAGTAAAATACTAAAAAGAAAAATTGTGGTTAAAACTACTTTAGACCAGTGCCCTGGTCGAAATCTAAAAAAGTGGTTTTTTTAACAACCCTGTTAAATGATAATAGTTCATTAATAAATTAGGTTGAATGTTGTTATTTCCGTCCTACTACTCTAACTAAAATCTAAAAATCTAACAAAATTTAAAGAAACCACGTGATTTCATCATGTGCCCTTACTGTTGTATTAATTGAGTATGCCTAAAGATTATTTTGATTCGAGATGTCTCCAGATCTAAACGCTTCCTCTGGTTCAATAAAGTGATAATTAAAAAACGTCTATATGTGGCTCTGTGACAATAATTTTATAAAAAAGTTGTTTTAGAAATATTTATTAAATATTAATAAATAGACTATATTCAAACGCCTCCCAATCGATCACAAACCCAAAGGTCGAAAATAATTTTTTTCTTTACCCCGGGGCGCAATCACAACGAGACCGCGTAGAAAAACAATTATAATTAAATTAACTTAGCGAACGAAGAAAATATTTTTATATTATAGACAAAAGAATCAGCCGGGATTCGAACCCGGGATCTTCGCATGTGCGCTGCGATGCCTTTATAAGAACCTTAGCTCTTATCCTCTTGGCCACCGATCCCTGAACTCAAGCTGATACCTAATATCTATATGAATTATGGAATTTCATTTTTATTTAATCTTTTAATCTCCTCCGCGTTCATTTTTGCAGCTCTGCAGTGTCCGGACTATTATTAAACTATATTCAAACGCCTCCCAATCGGTATCAGCTTGAGTCAGGGATCGGTGACCAAGATGATAAAAGCTAAGGCTCTTGTAAAGGCATCGCAGCGCACATGCGAAGATTCCGGGTTCGAATCCCGGCTGATCCTTTTGTCTATAATATAAAAATATTTTATTCGTCCGCTAATTTAATTTAATTAATATATAGATTTCGCCTAATATGAGAATCGCCTGACTTTTAAATTTTTAATTGTAGACTCCTTCTCAGTACATACTTTTTTAGTTTTTTCATTACTTTTCAAAAAAGCCTTAGTAATCATTAGAAAAATATTTTTTCAAAACAAAGCTTTAGGACATCAAATAAGTCTTATATAGTAAAAATGACTATAGGTACCTGGTAAGTAATAAAATATGAATTATTTTAATAAATAGTAAAAGGATTTTATGATTCACAAGGCAACGCATTGACTAAATCCATGATTTCTATTGGGGTAAACGTAACTCTGTTTTGTCTATATATATATATATATATATATATATATATCACTTGCGGTTGGTAACTTTTCAACCATGGGATACTGTCCAAAAAAGTATCCTTCATTTTTTGAAATTTTATTTTAATCTTTGCTTTTTTTTTTGCAATGGCATCATTTTTGTTATTTTTCAAATTTAACATTAGATTTTTTTAATATATTTGCCTATAGCACTTTTAGTTATTTTCGATCTTATATATTGAGAGTTCATAAAAATGGATTACTCCAAAGATTCTCGAATCATCATTAATTATTCCTTTTTTGTATTATTTCTATTTTAATAGTTCCTCAGAGAGAAATTTTTTATTCGGCTAAAACTCGTCTGAGCTTGTTTTTGACATGCTTTAAATGGAAGATATAAGTACCAGGCAGGGACTAGAAACCTTCTAACGGCACCCTTTTCGGAAAAATCATTCATTTGAATTGACCCTTGAAATTTTATTTCATTTCGTGAACTAATATATTTTTCAAAACAAAAAATAATTTTTATAGAAATATTTGAAACAACGGATAATATTTATATATATATATATATATCTGTTTTTTTTCTTTTTCTCATTATTCCATTCAGAAATTCTCTAAATCCACATTTCTTTAATTTTCTCATGGGGAAATTTAAATTATTTAATTGATTTTAACTTTTTTTTTTTTAAATTTGCATTCATTCTTTTGTAAAACCTTACCAATTTTATATATAAGTACACGGATCATCTGATCCGTGATTGCTAGTTAATGGCGCTGAGGTTAGCCAGATTTCGTTCCTATTTTATATATGAAAAGGAGAAAAGTGAAAAATCCGGATCCAATTCAGTTTTATCGTTTTTTAACGCTTGTCCGGAGTTATGTCATATCGAAAGATGGTTTGCTGATGAAACGTGATCATCCTATCATCTTCCTTCAGCACAATTGAGATGAGATCCCTCTGCGGAATTCGATGCCCGACGAGACCCTAGGTCCAGTAACCACCCTCTCAGGAGTAGCTCAATCCATTTTAATAGAATCTTTACAGCCAAAGACCCTCCAATATTTAACGATTATTTCTAATTACTTTTTTCTTTTTATACATAAATAATCTGCAACGGATCGTTGCTAAACTTTATCCAAAGCCATTTGAAATAATAATATGTAATAATAATATGTTTATTCCTTTATTATTAATCAGATATCACTGGCTATTCGCAGTCCATGTTGACTTAAATTCAAAAATAGCCATCGATTCTCATCTAATAATTGAGGAATAACCATTTTACATTGGATTTTTGAAGTTTTCGATTATTATCGATAACCAAGGGGTGAATCCCGATTGGAATTAGGTGCACACGTCTTTGGAATTATGTAGAATTATTTTGAAATTCATTAGATAATGCCCGTTTATCTATTTTCTTCTACTTGGAAATGGAAGTGGAAGTAGGTGTACACGATTTATTATTTATTATTATTAAGTGGCGGTTCACCCCTCGTCGGTTACCATTGCTGAAAACATGGAGGAATCGACTTAAAATCGAAAATAGCCATCGATTATCATCTAATATTTTAGGAATAACAATTCTACATTGGATTTTTGACGCTTCGATTATTATTGATAACCATTGCTGAAGATATGGAGGAATCGACTTAAAATCAAAAATAACGATCGATTCTTATCTAATATTAGAGGAATAATCTTATTGCATTCGATTTCTGATGTTTTGACTATTAATGGTAACCTCTAGTGAAAACATGGAAGAATCGACTTAAAATCAAAAAGACTAAATTCTTTTTGGTAAACAACTTTTGATTCTAGACTTTCTGTAAATAACTCAGGGCGCTAAACGTTTTATGTAAAATAACCAACGTCAAATAAACCACGTGCTTCACATATTTTTGTTTTTATACATTTTATTAAAGAAATACCCCAGGCATCATCTAATAACTTTGAAGCATGATACCCCAATTATCTAGCCTCCGTTTAGCCTCATATTTCTCTATGATCTAAATGGGCTCGCATGAGATCTCCATTCGCCATTTAATTCGGAATGTATTCCTTTGGAACGATTGGGCTGGCTTGCTGGCAAAATGTCGATCAGTGGAAATGTTGAGCAAGGACGTGGACGGGGACGGCAACGGGTAACGGAGACGCGGCTGCTCATATCTTCGCTCAAGTGATTTAATATCAAGCCGGCGCTCGTATGTCTTAGCCTTGGTTGCCTGGTTCGCTCCGCCAGAAATCGTTAATTAATCATAGGCGACAAGTTAAGTTCCCGAGGGAAGACCTCGAACAGGTTTATTAGAAGTTAAAGCGAGTCGACCAAAGCTAAAGGGAATTGGGGCCCCGAGATTTTAATAGCTGTCATAGTAAGCCCCCCCCCCCATCCATGGGTGAGTTGTTTCCCCCTCTTAATCATTTCTTTCACTCATTTCCATTTTTCGAATATTATTTACAAAGAGGGCTTTTCTATTTGGAAGTAACCTTTCGACATTTTCATAAATCTCAATGAATTCCCAAAATTATTACTTTTTGTTTTTGCAGCCCCTGACACCGTTGCCTACAAATTATAAATCTATTTCGGAAGAGAACATTAATTTAGACATTAAATTTTAATTATCAAGCGGCTTTTGAAAAAAATATTATATTGACAGATGGGTGACTAATAGCAGGAGAAAATAGAAATATATTTACCTCCCTAATAAATGATAGACCTTTAAAACTACCCAGAGAAGAAATAAGGCCATCTGATATCAGGGTAGTGTATCAGTTTAGGGTTTCCCGCTTGCTAATATCAATGATTTTATATAAAATAAACTGCAACGGATCGTTGCTAAACTTTATTCAAATTCATTTGAAATATTAATATGTTTGTTCCTTTATTATTAATCAGATATCACTTTCAATTTGTAGTTCATGTTGACATTAATTCAAAAATAATTCTCATTTAATAGTCGAGGAATAACGATACTACATTGGATTTTTGACATTTCGGTTATTATTGTAACCATTGCTGAAGACGGAGGAATCGACTTAAAATCAAAAATAGCGATTGATTCTCATCTAATACTTGAGGAATAACAATTCTACATTAGGTTTTTGACGTTTCGATTATTATTGATAACCTTTGCTGAAGACATGGAGAAATCGACTTAAAATCAAAAATAACGATCGATTCTTATCTAATACTAGAGGAATAACCTTATTGCATTCCATTTTTGATGTTTTGACTATTAATGGCAACTTCTACTGAAAACGTGGAAGAATCGACTTAAAATCATAAAGACTAAATTCAAGCTTAAGTTGTTTACCAAAAAAGAATTTAGTCTTTATGATTTTAATAAAATTTAGGGAACGCGGTGTTGGTTTATAGTGAAACATTGTTAAAATTAAATTAGGTTGGAGTTGGTGGTGTTTCACAAGGAGAAAAATTAAAATACAAAGATTTTTTTAGTTTACTCTATATATTTCGAGCTCTTAACTCATCGTCAGGAGAACATTGACTAAAGATAACATGATATTTTGAACAGAATTTATTTTAATTTTAATATGATGGACAGTTATTTATGACATAGTGTAAATATGAAAGAATTATCACATATTATTCTTTCATATTTACACTATGTCATAAATAACTGTCCATCATATTAAAATTTAAATAAATTTTGTTCAAAATATCATGTTATCTTTAGTCAATGTTCTCCTGACGATGAATTAAGAGCTCGAAATATATAGAGTAAACTAAAAAAATCTTTGTATTTTAATTTTTCTCCTTGTGAAACACCACCAACTCCAACCTAATTTAATTTTATGATTTTAAGTCGATTCTTCCACGTTTTCAGTAGAAGTTGCCATCAATAGTCAAAACATCAAAAATGGAATGCAATAAGGTTATTCCTCTAGTATTAGATAAGAATCGATCGTTATTTTTGATTTTAAGCCGATCCCTCCATGTCTTCAGCAATGGTTACCAATAATAATCGAAGCGTCAAAAATCCAATATAGAATGGTTATTCCTCAAGTACTCGATGAGAATCAATAGCTATTTTTAATTTTAACTCGATTCCTCTATATCTTCAGCAATGGTTACCAATAAAAACCGAAACGTCAAAAGTCCAATATAGAATGGTTATTCCTCAAGTACTAGATGAGAATCAATCGCTATTTTTGATTTTAACTCGATTCCTCTATGTCTTCAGCAATGGTTACCAAAAAACCGAAACGTCAAAAGTCCAATATAGAATAGTTATTCCTCAAGTACTAGATGAGAATCAATCGCTATTTTTGATTATAAGTCGATTCCTCCATGTCTTCAGCATGGTAACGGATAAGAAAACAACGCGGTTGCTATGGTTACTTATAAAATTTCCTCCCAAATTTTTACCATTTCACAGCGAGAAGCCTAACCATTCTTACTTAAGTTAGGTTAAATGAGCTATCTTCAAGCGATCAAATGAATAAATTTTAAAGAACTTAAAATTAAAAAATGTGGTCCCCAAGGTATTTAATTAGGATATTAAATTTCATCAAAATTGGTAAAGTCATTTCCAAGATATTTAGAAAAAACTAAAAAAGTACTGAAATAAAGTACTAATGTTTGTGGACCGATATGTACCAAAAACTAATCAGCGCTTCATTTCGTTAAACTAATGGTAGGTTTTCAATTTCATTTCAATCGGCGCAAAGGTGTGGAAAAAATCGTGGACGAAAAAAACGATAACACACATCCATCCATCCATCCCCACGCACTTCCAAAAAAATGGCACTTTTTGGCCTCTCGACGAGATTCCAGGTAATTTTTGGCAAAACCGTCACGTGCTAAAATTCAATCTCATTGAATACTTCAATTTGTGACCTAAATTGAGTCTATGGGTTCCGTAGTCTTTACCTGAGGACCCTTTGAAGTCGCGCTTGCCGCGAGAGCGATTACAATACTTTCTCCCATGCTTCGCATTGTATAAAGTAAAAAATTTATTGGCTCTAGGCAGTTGAAGAAATTAAATTTAAACACGAAACTCAATGCACCAAAAAAAGTGGGATTACTGCTAAATACGAGACGGATAAAGGTTTCCATGCCTTATATCTTTCAAAATCCTAGAGATAACAATCTCGTTCTTATTTGTCGTTAATAAAGAGAGAATGAGAGAATTTGTGGAATTATTTCATAGTTTTAAATTAAACTACAGTGACTCTATAGGGACAGTGGGAACACGTACGGCCTTCCGCATTTTTAGTCATATTTTAAATTTAAGAATATTAAGAAATTTAAGAAAATTAATATTTAAACATTTTAAAGATTATTTAATTAAAAATAAAAGGTAATAATAATAATATTTTCTTAAATTTCCTAATATTCTTCAACTTAAAATATGACTAAAAATGGCTTATGGGCCTTCGTGTCGCCACTGTCCCTATAAAGTCATTGTAAGTTAAACAACTTCTGAACGCAGACAGATAAAAAAATAGCCACAATAGAGCTCTCTCCAGGCGTCATTTTAAATATAAATTAAATTCAAAAAATTTACCCTAAAGAGTTCTTTGCAGGGATACTTCTCACAGCTTATGATAAAATAATATTTTTTATTTTCGACCATGAAAAAACTCCCCCTCCCCCCTTTCGTTTAAAATTGGAATACGATTTTTGATTTCGATAGAAAAAACTAACTTAACTTGTATTTTTCAAGTTTGTATCATAAACTACAATGCTCTGACAAATACATGAAAAGACAGACATCGTAACGCTCTATTAGGGTCTTAATTTACTTTTAAATGTAACCATAATAATTCATAGAATGATATTTTTATATTTTGTTAACGGTTTGTTTTTATCATTGTTTTGATGAAAAATATAAGGATTTAAGGCAGTAGTTCTAAGATTATAAGTAAGTATTTTAATACAATTTAATGAATGATAAAAACTTTTCAAGCAATTTCAAGACTAACCATAAAGAGAAACAAAAAGGTTGTCCTCTGATTGATGCAAATAAACATTTACACACATATATTATCAAATATAGGTACATATATATATTATCTATTTGTTTAAGACTATAGTTTCGAAGGCTTAGCCTCTCTCATCAGTCTTTTTTTGCTCTTACTGAGCTGAGAAGCCAGTTAGCATTAAAACTATTTTCGGAACACATTTTTTTTAATTTATATTATATTATAGTTAAAAAACACTGATGATGAAGCCCAAGCCTTCGAAAATATAGTCTCAAACAAATCAATAATATACATATATACATAAAATACATATTATATATATTTGATATATATGTGTGTATGTTTATTTGTAAGCCGAGGACAACCTCTTTGTTTCTCTTTATGATTCAACAACTCTGCTACTCTCGGCAAAATAAAAACTTTTCAAATTAAGACTATAACGTTTTAAAATAAGAACCCGAAATTTCGCTCTCTATTTATAATATTTAGAATTGGTTTAATCATATCGTTTGTAGAATTGTTTTGTTGTTTTCTGTTTAATTACTTTATAAAACGTATTTATTCCTCAAAGAAAAAATATTTACTACTCACATGAATGTATTATTTTTAGATTTAGATAATGGAAATATGGTTGGTCCATGTAATTCTCTGTGCCAGTTCCATCCTCATTTCAAGAGATTACTTTATTTATTACTTTTATTTGTGTTTATTTCTATGGATATAGAAAAGTGTGTCTTTTAATAAGCATTTCTAACTGGATCCTCGTGTTCGGAATGCTTCAAATTGGACAGGGAGAATTTAACGAGACCAATCTGTTCGTTATGCTCTCTTCGACTTGAAGGGGCTCATAGAAACTGTTTCAAAGGGGAGTTTTCGAAGGAAAATCTCAATGAAATTCAGAGCCACGAACCTCGTTAATCAATCTAATGGATTCCCGGATATCGACATCAAATCTTATTCGATTATATTAAATCTTTAGAGAAGTTCATAAATAGAGCCAATATTTTTTCTACCATTCAATATTTAAACTTCTATAGTATTCTGTAGAATGATTTCATCATAGCGTAACTAAGATAACCTGCTTCCTCTCTCCCTCTCCACCCGATCTCCCAAACCCCTATTTTTTATAATATATATTTTTAGCGGATAATTTCATAAGATGTACGAATGAAGAAAAAAAAGCTGCTTTTATTTAGCGACACTCTTTTCTAATGAAATCACAATGAATAAAAGCATTGGTCAATCTCTATGACTTCTAGAGGCTGGTACTTGCATCCGAAATTATTTGTTACAATAAAGCCCGGTATTTCAATGTCCGTTTAAGAGTTGATCCGAAGAATGATCTCTGAAATCTTAAACGCTACTTAGGATGGCGATCGACTACTTAATCTTAAGATTAAGTTTGGTTCGCATGGCAGCCACCAGGCGCATAACTAACAAATATAAATTTTGTTAACTTCAAAATTTCAAATATATTTTTATATTTTATTTTATTTTAAATGACTGCTATCGGTTGATTTTTTTTTGGTTTATTTTTTCGAAGTTGACATTTCACCAATTCTTCCATTTACCTAAGCGAAGCTTAAAATATGATTGAAATACGGGGAGCTGAGAAAATCTCCGTTAAATTTAATCTCCGTCTTGCTAATCTCAAGAATATAAACGGTCATTGAAATACCGGGCCTAAGACTTCTAGCCTCTATACAAATTCCTTAACTCCAACCCAACCCCTGAAATTTCTCCCTATCTTTTCTAAGATGAGATAATCATTTCGGACTTATATGTTGTACCTTCTTATATCTCTAATATTAGAAACAAGCTCCGAATCACCCCTTCGGCGAGCATCTTACTGGATAGGGGGCCTTTTTGGAAATTTTAGATTTTAAATTATTTTTAAACTTCCATGCATTTATTTAACTCATTGCTTAAGGAAGGCCAATCACTGACCTCCATCCGGTCTCTTTAGCCAATCAGAGAGATCACGCCGTCGCGTCGTCGCCGTTGTAAGCCAATTTTGATTAATTACAGATAATTAAAGCCAGTTATGAAATTTTCTATGAGTGTTAATTATAAAATAAACCTTAATTTGTTATGTTAACATTGTTGGCCACTAAGCACTCAAAAAAATATTATTATCAAGTTCCCTTGGCAAACAAAGTCAGCCTGGAGGACCACAATATTAAATTCAATATCAATTTAGTTTAAGTAATTACATTTACAGTTAGTTGGTTTTTCTTTAAGAAATAAACATTAAATGAAATAAATGGATAAGTAAAAAGTTGTAATGCGCCCACTTGTTTATTTCTGGCACAGGTTTTTGTTTTTGCTAACTCTGTGAAGCGGATCAAATGTCGACCACCCTCCGGGAGGATTTCCATTCCAATCAATCTTCATTGAACGATCTAATAACGTAAAAAAGCCAATCCGGCACATAGGCAATTATTACATGCAGCGCCATTAAATGGCGGCTTCTCCCGACAAAGCCCATGCATATTTAATGGCCGTGAGGGATGGCCAAGATGGATAGACATCCCGAGGGCTGGCTCATTTTTCTCGTACCATCCATCGCTCCACCTGGGCCTGCACCAGACTTCGAACAGGGATCTTGTCGATAGGGACAGTCTGTACTGATTGTTTGTGGGTAGCCTATAGTTGAACATGGAAGAGAAGAGTTTTCTCGCTTTTATCAATCTCCGACAAATACATTTAAAATATTCATGTAAATATTTGCATAGAAATAGCAGAGAGAGAGATGATGTGATATTTCTCTAATCAACTAGGTGTAGAAGACTTTAGTAGCATACAAGCACCTTCTGGGACTTAGACCCTCTTAATGGAAATACTAGATAGAATTAAAAAGTTTTTTTGCAGACGATTGCTGAATTTATACAAATTAATCAAAGACTGTCCTCTCTTTGACGTAAATAATTATATACCTACATATAAAATGAATTTGTTCCCAGTTTGATCTTCTTTTGAATATATTATATTAGAATTTTTAAGAAAACTTTTTGGCCATTCATTATATTATTACAAAATTTTTTAGTAGTTATAATTTATAATTTCACTTATAATATATAGGTACCTATATATGGGTTCATCCCGAAATTCCGACAGCCAAAAATCCCCATATTCGAAAATTCAGACGTTATTTTGATATTTTATTAACTTTTTAAATAGTTACAAAAATATAATATATAGTAGGTATATATGTTACAGTTAAATTATAATCTCCAGTCAATGCATACATCTAGGTGCATTTTTAGACAGAGTATCAACTGAATAATAAAATGCCCAGTATATAGTATAATATGTAAGTAATGTATTCATTTTCTTGAAAATGAATTCATTGACAAAAAGGCATTAGTCAAAGCATAAATATTGTTTAATATTTTTCCATATTAGAGCTAGAAACACAAATATTTGTAAACAACTTTTTTGTAAACATTACTCATATACTTATTTACTCAAAGAAAAAATTTACTCCTTTTAAATTTTTATTTTTTATTTTATTTATTTATTGTCACCGGGAACAAAGCCCATTTAGACAGCACATAAGTAAAGTGTTAGTAGGGTTAGTGAGGGAGCCGAGTTTTTAGCCGGTAGAAATTTTTATTTGCCAGCCAGGATCGAACCCCGGCCTTCCGCTCCAACATCGTCATAATCGATCGATGCCGAAGCAAGGCCAGCGCGTTAGCCGGCTCGGCTAACCCGACTCCCTCCTTTTAAATTAATTGATTTATAAATTAAGGGAGTATTTTTACATAAAAATTAATTAACAATATCAAAAATCAGATTGAACTATAGGGAATCAGTAAAAATTGTTTCTATTAATAGACGTTTAGACCTTCAACCCCTATATACATATAAATTCGAATGTGTGAAAGTCGTCGCCGGTTCGGTTCAGATACCTCCATTTCGTGCTGGTTTTTAGACGGTTCAGTTGGCTTAAGTTTTCCCCCAAATCTGAATTGTGGAATTTGCGCAGCGAGCCTCAAAATGAACAAATTTTGGGTGTTTGTCAGTTTTTTTTTTTAATAACTCTAAAACGACTTATCAAATCAAAAAGATATCCATTAGTTAAATTAAAGTGATAATAAAGTGTTTGGGGCTCGATAATGGCCTTCGTGCTCCGTTACCAGTGTTTCCGTATTAATTAATAGTAGAGATGGAACTTTTCTTTGAAGTGTTGCGGAAATTGATTATTTACTTGTTGGTGAGTAATAAGAAAACAGTCTTAAGTGTAGGACTTAAAACATCAATGTGTGATGGTGTTTATTGGTGAACAAAATATACATATTTTTGTTTCTGGCTGTTGGCCCTTCTTCAGCACCTAAGGAGTACAGAAATTTGTTTAGTGTGTGATCTGTTGTCTATTTACATTATAATTGTCATGGTAACAATTTTTCAGCAAAATTGCCTTTCGCATGTTTCTAATTACGAGAAAAAAAGAGAGAAGAACACAAAATGACATTTAATTCTACCTTATCAGCACTCTATGTTACACATTTTTGGCCTTTTCGAAAATAGAAAAGGATCATGGATTGGAAAATGTAGGCAATTCATTAATTATGTTGTTAGAATGGAGCCCCGATTGATTTTAGACACTGCTGAGATGTAATTGTAAAATATACAAGGGCAATTTTGCTGAAAAATTGTTACCATGACAATTATAATGTAAAACGACAACAGATCACACACTAAACAAATTTTTGTACTCCTTAGGTGCTGAAGAAGGGCCAACAGCCAGAAACAAAAATATGTATAATTTGTTCACTAATAAATACCATCACACATTGATGTTTTAAGTCCTACACTTAAGACTGTTTTCTTATTACTCACCAACAAGTAAATGATCAATTTCCGCAACACTTCAAAGAAGGGTTCCATCTCTACTATAAATTAAAGTGGTTTAAATTAAATGATACCATTTTCATTTATTTCAGTTCAGTAGAACCGATACTATATATATGCATTAGGGTGGTCACAAGGCTATAACTGGTTATACCTACTTTTTTTTCATCGTATCTTCGGCGTGGACCCCATAATATAGTAGTTGCCAATTGGCTAGAAAATGAGATTCCCAAAGTTTCATCTTAATTGGATAATGCCGCAATGAGGTTGAATTTTTGCAAAAAATCGCAATTTTTTCTTCATAAAATGAAAACCACTCTTGCTGCTGTTCATATATAATAATTCTCTTCTCATTTGTTGTATTTGCAAACTCATCCATTCCTTGTCTTATCCGTGTTAGTCCCAAGAGCTGCGAATATCTTGTTTAACATTCTGTTATGCCCCACGTGACACAAGGACTGCAGAATCAACTCTTCCCAAGACCAGAGAAATAATCTCTCGGGGAATTAATAAATACACACCCCCAATAACTAATTCAAAATTTAATTCACAAAATTACCTGTCAAAATAGATTAGAATATGAATTCTATGATGTCCTAGGTTAAACCAAGGGCAACTAAAAAAATTACAAAATATTTATTACAAAAATTTACATAATAAAAAATAATAATAAATCAACTGGTGTGGTCAACGATTTCAAAAAGAGATTTCATTTAAATAAATATTTTAAATTAGATAATTATTTTATACTTTGTAGTGTAAATTATTTTATTTTTCAGTTCTTATTATTTTATTTGTTGCATTTCATTTTCTTGAAGTCGTTTTTTTTCCTAAATATTATTTTTATTTTTCTGTTTTTAGTGATGTTAACAATAATCTACAAATTTGGTTCTAACAGAATTTACCGTAGAGTTAATAGTTTAACTATTTGATAATTTACAGTAGTGCCCCCCAAGCCCCCCTATATAGTCAAAATTTCAACATGTTCTATAGCAATCATTTTATTTTAAGTTAGATGACATCTGATCCAAATACAAAATTTCATAAGAATATCTCCAGCCATTTTTATGCCAATTGCGAATGAATTTTAAATTATTTTGACCTTCTTCTCCTCATTTTGGGTGGCAAATTTTTGCATTTCTAGTCTTCTGGGGCCCTATAGATTATGTATACAAGATGATGAAGATGAGTTTGGTTCAAAGTGCTAGAATTTTCATTTTTTGACCCTCCCGCTTTTTGAGTTTATTTAGGAGAATTTCTTTAAGCAAAAGTTGTCAGAAATCACATCTTCTATACAACTTTGCTTATAACAAAATTTGCTCTAGAGTTAAGTTATTTTTATAATTTCCGTAATTGATCAAGAAAATTGAATATTTCCGTTATTTTGTCATTGTTCATATTATCAGAACTTAACCAAATTAATATGGGGCCACCCCCAAGGGACCCCCCTTTCCTAAAAAAATAATCATGGAAATCGGTCAACATGGTAAAAAGTTCTCGCTGAACATACATAAAAAAAAAGATTCCTTCGAATTGATAACCTCCTCCTTTTTTTGAAGTAGGTTAACAATGATAGAGAAGTTCTATGTGAATTCCTCAGTGGATATATTTTGATTTTGAGGTTGATTATTATCTCTTCTCTTCCATCGGCTTAATTGTTTGGCTTTTGGTTATCAATGGAAGGCGACCGCATTGTGGTTCAAGATCGAATATTGACATCCCCTCTCCCTTAAGAATAGATCATATTTACACAATGCGTTCTATTTAATATTCGCTATGTATTCGATTCAAGTATTTTTTGGGGGGTATTTTTATTTTTAACAATCGGAATAATATATCACATGTCTAATTTCAATTTTTTTTGGTTTTAATCCGAAGCGCAACCCAAGTGTTCGCGTCGTAATCGCATTATTTGCGTAATCGGGTAGATTTAAGTGACCAAAATTAAAATTTAGCAAAGAGAGATAAAACTGGAATGAGATTAAGACTTGAGCAAAACGAATGATAAGCTTTCGATTGTAAAATAAAAGCAAAGAAAGCGAGCTTTTTTGTATGTGAGCGTTTAATCAGAGATTAAAACGTTCTATTTTGAAACAATGATACTTAATGCATCTACATGAGAACGAAAATGGAGGGAAATTAATGAGCGGAAAAGATCTCTGATTGAACATGGTTGCCTTTTTACTTTTAATTATATCTATATCACTATAAATGATATTAGATATAAATATGAGAAAGTATTACATTCCTAAAGGGAAATTAATGAACCTGTCCTCTGCTAATTTATTTGTTAAAAACTATATACTTTCTTCACCTTCATAATAAGAAATATTTTATCTGTTATTTCACATGGGTAAGATTGGATATCGAAAAATTCGTTTTGTTGTTATAATAAGCCGAGGGGTGAACCGAGACCTAATATCCTGTACACCTACTTCCTATTGTACTTCCAAATATTTCCAAGTACTTCCAATTATTTCCAAGTAATTCCAAATATTTCCAAGTAATTCCAAATATTTCCAAATACTTCCCAATATTTCCAAGTACTTCCAAATATTCCAAGTACTTCCAAATATTTACAAGTGATTTCAAATATTTCCAAGTACTTCCAAATATTTACAAGTGATTTCAAATATTTCCAAGTACTTCCAAATATTTTCCAAGTAATTCCAAATATTTCCAAGTAATTCCAAACTTCCAAGCACATTCAAATATTTCCAAGTACTTCCAAATATTTCCAAGCACTTCCGAAATACTTCCAAAGAGGTGTACACCTACTTCCAATTGCGGATCACCCCTCGTAATAAGCTATCCACATAACTAGAGGTGGTCAATCTTTCGCTATGTGGCTAGCTCGCTGTAACAACAAAATGAATTTCCTCTATATTCAATCGGGTAATTGAAGGTGAATGTGGGTCAGTGGCTAGAGTGTCGGGTCGCTGAGTCGGAGATCGCTGGTTCGAGATGGAGTCTCGGCAGATAGATATTTGGGGTCCCCTCCTCTTGGAAAGTAATGGCAACCTACCAAGAGTATAATTGCCTAGTCACCTCTCCAAATTAGCCGTTCGGAACCGGCGTTAAAAAGCAGGTCCCGTATATCTGTATAAAAACAACTAAACACACTCAGCACAGGTATTTGTGGAGAGGCGCCGACACCCGTTTCGGGTATGGCACTCGATGAAGAAGAATTGAACCCATAACAGATAAAATATTTTTAATTAAATGACTGATAATGAAGGTCGTATCAATACATAGTAGCTACTGATTAGATTTTGCAATATCTGTTTCGAAGGTAGAAAATATTTTTTGAATTATTCTATTGAGATTTTAAGAGGATGTTATAGGTATATAGTATACCCAAAAATGAACAATTTATATTTAAATTTATTAATCATTACTAAGCTCTATAGTGTACCGAGTCTTGAAAAATATATATATATATCAAGCACAGGACAACCTCTTTGTTCTCCCTTTAAAAATCTTTTCATTTATATTGCATTCCACACCTTGACACTTTGAAGGCTTCTATCGTTCTATCTGCAAGGTTTTGAAAGTTAACTAAAGTTATTTAAGCAATATGGTGTCAGTGAGCGCTTATAGTATACGGGCCCGCCTCCTTCTCATGGTGGTTAGAATTCAAGAAGAAATAACTCAAATAATTAGGAAGCAAAATAGTGAGAAAATTAATTCGTCAATTATTTGCCAGTGAACAGTTAGATAGCTGAAACTTTGTATAAAGGTGAAATTTTTTAAATATTTATTTATTTGGATAAATTTCAACCTTCTAGCTACAACTATTCAAGAACTCGTCATTTAAGAATTCGATTTTTTCTGCACTTTTGAACCAAAAGTTCTCAACCTAGGAAGCCCAAAATCTAATCAGATCTTAGGTTTTGCCGAGGGGTGAACCGCGACCTAATACGCTGTACATCTACTTCCACTTGTACTTCCAAATATTTCCAAGTAATTCCAAATATTTCCAAGTAATTCCAAATATATCCAAGTACTTCCAAATATTTCCAAGTACATCCAAATATTTCCAAGGACTTCCAAATATTTCCAAGTACTTCCAAATATTCCCAAGTAGTTTCAAATATTTCCAAGTACTTCCAAATATTTCCAGGTACTTCCAAATATTTCCAAGTACTTCCAAAATACTTCCAAAGAGGTGACACCTACTTCCGAACACGGATCACCCCTCGGGTTTTGCATTACAAGCATTTTGGCATCAGAAGCCACTTTCTACTATTTTCCATTCTTGAGTTATCGGGATATCTGAATCCAGGCAGACAGAAAAAAAAATCATCCTTGAAAATAAAATTACTACACGATTTTAGAAAGTTGTAAACACTATTAACATTTTTTTGAGTGGGGGTAGGGGGGAGCACACTGTCTTGGCCCCAAGCGACTCTAGAGACAGCACTGATTGGTGTAATAATATTGAACATAAAAGACAAATGCAGAAAGTAGTAGCATTAATATTTCTAAAGAACTTGCACCTCTGTGGGCAAGCCAAGTGCCCGGATTGCATTTTTTGGCATTCGGGTTCAAAAAGGAGTTAAACAACTCTTCTGATATAAAAATAATCCAAACCACTTTGGATTTAGTAGTAGACTATTCCAAGGGATTCAACTTATCAAGTAGTTTTCTGCGCGCCTTTATTCTTTTCTGGGTACATGTTGCGATCTCTGCTTTTCAATTAATCTTTTTTCATTCATTGTTTAATATCATACACTCGTAAATTGAAAGTAAAATCTTAATTTACTCTCGTCGTGGCTTTGGTCCCTATCTTTCTACTTTTTAATTACTCAAAACCCAAATTATTTAATCAAAGTTAAAATAAAACAACAATAAACAATTTATTAGATTAATTAATTTTTGGAGATCAAAGGAACTTGTGAAAAAAACAAATAAACAATTTTTTCGAATAAAATATCAGAAATTTAAACAAAACTCGATTTGTTTGCACCCTTCAACCAGTATTGGAAAGACTTTAATTTTTAAAACGAATCACTTACTAAATTTATTGGTTCAGAGTTGAGGAGGCATTTCATACAAAATAATAAATTAGAAACCTAAAAGTATGTACTTATATCCTGTAACGGTCGGTTGTTTTGGGAGGACATGCGTGGATGTTGGCCAGGGAACATAGTACCGGACTGCTTTTCTCCTTTTTTTTACGCTCACCGAGTAAAGTATTGGAATGTCATCTGCAGAAATACACTTTTTTAAGCATTTAATTTCCAAAAATAAGAAAAAATTTTACATTCAATTTTTTAGTACTAATTTCAAGTAGATAAATGTAATGGCTTAGAATGGAGAGATGGAGACTCCAAGTTTTCACCAGAGTCCAAAAAGCCTAGAGTCTATTTTTAATCACGATAACTCAACTACAGTAAATCTCGGCCTCAATATGTCACAACAAGGACTTGGATATATTCGCTAATTTCTTCGCATTGGGAATACAAATATTTTTGCATAAAAGTGAACTTTCTACAACTTTTCGTTCTTGAGTTATTGTGGGTATTGTAATACAGACAGATAGGCATACAAGAAAAAAAACCGAAGGCGGGCACGAGAGGCCGAAGCAAATTCCGGCGAGCTTGGCTGAGTAGGGCCTACTTTGGAGGAGTGTGATTTCAATTGACTCTCTCAAGACGCTGACCACAAGGCCTTTGGCACGCCTTCTGCAGATAGTTAAATTCTATAATAATAGGACCGCCCAGCATCCAGAATTCAGAAAGTCAGAGGTTCCCAAATTGTGCACCGCGACGCCCCAGGGAGCCGCGGCCTCTTCACAGGTGTGCTGCGAAGCTTCATAATTAATTGAAGCAAGACATTTTTAATTTAAATTTAATGGCCTAACATAAAAAAAAAAAAATTGAGAAGCTAAAAATTTATTTATTTTTATCTCTACTTAACGATTATACATACATAAATCGAAAAAATGTAACAGTGAAATCCTTGAAAAAATCTGAAATATATACAAAGGGTCCTCTCTGTGGCCTGAATTTTTGATTTTCATGTAAAAATAAACTATTAATTCTCAAAATATTTTTATCGATTCTAATACAAGAATACTTAGAGAGACCTAATACGGTATTTGTTTTGATGTATGTACTTTTACCTAGGGTAGGGCGCCTTGGAAAAATTTTAATTGAAAAAAAGCCGCGACTGGGAAAAGTTTGTGAACCCCTGAAGTATCCGTTCACACGGGGCGAAATTTTCCGCCTTTTATTTTGCAACCAATATGCTTTTAAATGAGGCTGTGCATACAGACCAGAAACTCGCCCCATTTGAAATAAGACCACGCATCGTTTTTCTTTCCTATGGACTTACAAAGTAAAAAAGAAAAGGGAGCCTGAGGTGTAGGCCTCTTAAAGCAGGTTTTTCAATTTATTGCTGAGATACAAACAAGATAAATGCCTCGCTCAAATCCACCAAGATAGATAATTTTTAGTTTTAATCGTATTAATATAGGAAAACTCAATCATCCTGCTGAAAGTGTCTCATTATTTACATCTTTTCGTTCATTTGACATTTTTTCAAATTTAATTGCAAAGCTATTTTTCCTCAACATGTACTTTATTCTTTTACATTAAAAAAAATATATAATTAGTGAGTGAATTGAAGGACAAAATCAAAAGTTTATTTCTAATTTGAACGATTAATTGGTCTAATGACCATAATCCATAATCATCGATGTTTATTAAACGACTTTTGGCAACACTCAATTAGTTGAGATTTGTTTGTCAAATAACGTCTGGTGTAAAGGAATGCATCGACCCTTCTTCAACCAGAATATGATATCTATAGCCAATCCATAAAAGGATAGATGAAAAGGAAAAGGTGACATGTGCCAATCATTGATTTCAACTTGATATGTATTTCGTGGATGACGAGGGCCGACCAGATTGCCAAAATATGAGCCGGCCCAACCGAAAATAATTGACACACATCACTCTGTCCGTTTCAATTAGAACTGGTTTAATTATTCCTAGTTTCTTTAAAATTATCATAACCACTGACCTGAAAACTGCATTATGGAAAGAAATATCCATTTTGGAAAATTTTACACGCAAGTAAACATTCGTTAAGTTTCCCTGATAATTTTTTTGTTTGTGCCCCGAATAGGGACGTATACGTATTGAAATACTCGTATTACCACCATATAGGTACCAGTATCAAATTTAAGATATCAAATATCGATACCAAAGAGAATTATATTATATTATTATGGTATTATATATACAATATATCGAAAATATTCCACAATAAATTTAGTGGTGCCCCACCCCCTATTTTCATGAAAATTACCCCCCCCCCATCCAGTCCCATGGAAAGTACCTCCTGCCATTTTATTCACTTCTAAAGAATTAGAAGAGTTTTTCTTTTATTTTACCTTTTGTTGAAGTTATAATAATTGACCTTTTTACATGCTTTATATTAGCTTCACCTGTATTCATGTATCTATCTATGTATCTATCAATGTGACTTTAGTTCTGTTAAATTCCGCAAATATTTCTCTATAAATATAATTGTTTACCTACTCAATTTAAATGAAATTATATAAAAATAATAAAAATAAATACATTTCATTCTGTTAAATTCCGAAAACTTTTCTCTATAAAAATAATTAAGACTAAAAAGTAAAAAAATAAAATATGTTTTAAAAAAACTAAAAAACATGATTCTAAAAAGTACAAAATAATGTAATGCTTAATCAAAAAGCGTAGGGGACTTTGTCGAAATTAATTAAAAGTTTCTGCGCTACACACTTTTTGATTAAGTATTATAGGTACATATTACATTATTTTGTACTTTTTAGAAGTATGGTTTTTAGTTCTATAAAATATAATTTATTTTTAGCATATAATGCTAAAATGCAACAATTCCCCTCAAAAAATTTCAATGACGCGCTCTGAATAATGCATGCCAACTTTTTCACTTCTCTAAAGAAATTTCTAATTTTCATGAATTGGGGAAAAGTAATTAAAAAAGAATTATAAGTCTAATCAAAGATCTTAGATATGTGTAATTGCATCTCAGAAGGGCTGCCTACAGGTCACCACCACTTTTTGCCTCTAATACCTATTCGATAATTAGCGACCCCATTCTCGTGTAAATCGCCGCCGGCTATGCATCGGTTGTAGGTGTTGACTACGTGTGACTGAAGAACACCACCCTTTTTCTTTTTTATCTGCTATAACGCTGCACACTGACCAATGGCTCAACGATATCATAATTGGTTGCGATGATGACTACGGTATTTGTCCATCCAACGACTACTACATCTACCAAAATGCCATTTATCTTATCGAAAAAATAACTTCAAAGCAATCTTCCCTCTAACTTTCTTGTCTGTTTTCAATGTGGGAGTCTTCAAATTGCATGTATCGTTCGACCAGAATTTTGAATAATGGTCGCACTTTTGCAAATTTATCATCTAATTCCAAAGTGTTATTATTTGCTATATGAAAATTTGATTCCAACCGCACAAAAGTATTCCGTGGCATTCCGTGGCAATTCTCAATAATATCCAATATTTCATGATTTATTAAATATTTTCGGATTGATATTTTTGTTTTATTTACACTAGGAAGTGAAAAAATATATCAAAATTTCAGAAAAAATAATCGCAATTGTGGCATATTTTGACTCCATTTTTATTAGATATAAATATCAATAGAATTAGCAACAAGTTGAATTTGGAATTCAAAACATGTGTTTAATTGTAATGATATGATAGTTTAAAAATAAATCAAAAGCTCTACAAAGGATGTGTTTATTAGATTTGTGTGGCCTCACCCCCATGGTGTCCAATACAAATTTGAGGCCGATTACTCCTGAGACTTGATACTACGTAAATCCTATTTGAAATATCATTTGATTATGGGAACTTTTTGTAAGGGCAGAATTTCGAGGGAATCCAAGACTAGGCTGGCCAGGGTAGTCGCCCACAGACCCAATGTAGAAGGACGCTTGAAGGCACCTCTTTATCAATTTTTAATAAAATCGAACCCGTTTATAACGAGTCTGAAGGGACCGCGATGTTTGCTCTTTATAACGGGTTCGTTTTTAACCCTTTTAACTTAACATTGTACCAACCAAGTATTTCCGATTTCCTTGTTAAATCCGGGTCTCGTTATAAGCTGGTTCGATTGTTTTTTAGTTTTAAGAGGATGTTTTATTAGCCAGAAAAAAAAATATATATACAATTTATTACAAATTTACTTCTAACAATCCAAAAGAAGTATAGTATCTTAAATTTAATAGAATGAAAAAAGAAAAGGGCCATTTTAAATGGATCCCAGTAGATTTTTTTTTACAAAATATAGTTTTTTTTTTAATTTTAATTTTACAATAAGTTTTTTTTTTTTTGTAATTTTTATTTACATTTGTATAATTAAATTTTTGCACGGGAAAAGGCTTTGAAAAACCCGGCTATACAGTTTATTGTTGTTCCAAAGAGATTAATATATAGAATTATTTATTACAATTTTTACTTAAATTTATAATTTACAATTTAGTTTACAAAATTTATCTGGTTCGATTGTATAACGCAAAGAGTGGAAAAAGAGATGTCGAGGAATTGCCTACCTGCAGGCGTCTTCTCTGCTCGAAGCTCTGCTATGGAAAAGATCCTGGGCGTGTGTCGGAATCTTCACTAAAAAAATGACAAATTACAATTAATAATATGTTGTTATATTACAATTTATATCATTAAAGCTTATGTTAAAAATAAATTTATTTAGATATATATTTAATAATTCTAAAAAAAAAATGGTGATTCGCTTACCTCAAGAGCTCTTCCCGGGCGGACTGCTGCTGTACTGGAAGCCGCTTCTTGGCGCGTCTATCTCCGCTGGAAAGAAAGCTTAATTATCATTGGTTCGCATGATCCCAGACGAAATAATCAGAAATATTATTTTATTCTTTCAATAAATGAAAAATTCATAAAAAGAAATGTTTACTTTTTCTTATTTTCCGTGAAAATTATAAAATTATATACAAAATATGTGAATCGGAATATCCGGTATCTACCATATTAGATATCATTATCAAGAGACATGTTTTTTTTTTAAATTTGGGAACTATTTTTAATAAATATATATATATCAGATCACGTAGGGTACCTACGGAAGGGAATAAATAAATAATATCAGATCATGAATTGAAATATATCAAAACCTATTTCACTAAATCACCATCCAAAAACATAATTATTTTTTTAATACATAAGTATATTTTGTATATTAGAAAATATTTACACAATACGCTCGGGGAGCGCAGCTCATTAAAATTCCAAAGGATTGAAAATTTTTTAATTTTATAATTTATTCATGTTTATTAATGTTTGAGACAAGAGGAAAATCATTTTCAAACATTTTTTCTAAATGTCTGGATTTCAATCCAAATGATAACTCAAGAACGGAAGGTCATAAGGAATTTGTTCTGGAGCAAAAATGTTTGTATTCCCATCCAGGAAGATCTAGAATGAACTAAAATTCGGCACAACAGTTTGTCTAAATAAACTTTGGGTTAAGTTTCTTTTTTCTAGCTCAAACGAAACAATGATAAAAAATTGCTAAATCACCAAAATTTGCTAAAAGTACAGCGAGTATTTTTAAATTATAAGTTTTTATTATTTATTATATATGCATTTATGCATACGAAAAATAACGATTGTGGGAAGGTTTATCTTTTCAAAAATTCATTTAAAGGCGTATGAAACTCTACACGAGGGCTGTCCAACCCGTGACCCAGCACTGCAATGAATGCGGCCCGACATAAAATTATAAACTTCTCTGAAACATTAATTTTTTTATGTACTTACTGGAAAACATATCTGATACAATCTGATAATTTTTTTTTCTAAAATAAGAAGAAATTGGAAAATCATCCTAAAAGTTTTCGAAGAATAAAAGAGCATATTTTCAATTTTTAATGTGAAAAAATATTTTTTGACTCCATTTTTAGTAGGCATAAATATTTTACCTGCAAATTGAATGTATGATCATAAATTGAACTGAAAGAAAAAAATAATAATGTCTCTTTATTAAAATTTTATAAAAATTATTTAACCCGAAACAAATACTCCTGGCTTCGCAATAATTATTCACTTTTTGGAAATATGAATTTATATTTAGGTACGTAAAGCTATTTTCAAATATAAAATTCACTAAAAGCAAAGTTATAAGCTCAACTATATCAGATAAAAAAATAATGAAGTTTCGAATATTTAAAAACCATCCTTCATCTCATATTTATATTTTCTTAAAATATTTATTATTTCAGTAATTAAAACTTTTGAAGTGCTAAGTGATTTAAAAACAATATTCTGAAGGAAAATAACTATTGTGCTATGCCATTTTTAATTTTTTGTGATGGTGGATTATATTATTCTACATTATTATCTATCTTTTTACTTTATCATACAGGGTATGGTCAAGTATTGAAATCAAGAATGGAATTTTTTTTTTTTTTCGTTTTTTCGACATATCTCAAAAACGGCTGAAACTATTTTGATTTGGGCATTTCGGTCTACAAAAAGCCCTAAAAAGTGAACGTCGAAAAAATTATATTTGTCGAGATAATATCGGGTTTGTCAAAATGTCTTTTAGTACGTTAGTTACCAAATTTTTGTGGACTAACTCAAAAACTAGTGTGAATATCAAAACGAAATTTCACATGTTGTTTAGGTGCATTGAGATTAAAAGGTTAGGCTGGAATAAAAAATAATATATCAATGCCAAAAACCCAATGTTATTTAGATGGGGAACTGCATCGCTGTACGCCACAGGTTAAAATTGAGATAGAGACTTGGAACTTGGAGGATACTTTTTTTTTATTATTTCGACCCATATTAACCTATGTCAGCCCAAAATAAGGATCACCCTAATGTATATGTTTATTTGCATCAAGCAGAGAACAAACACATTGATTTCTCTTTATGAATATACAACTCTGCTACTCGCAGTAAAACAAAAATTTTCAACGAAAACTATTAGGTGATTTTTTATTGATTTAATTTCTTTAGAATAATGAAAATTTTATGAAACATCTTATGTATTTAAGGTAGTTGTTTCTCGACAAAACTAACAAAAAGATAGGCAATAAGGATTCATAATTCATAAGCCCAACACTTTTTGCTGTTTATGTACCACTACTAGCCAATCCCGTGCTCGTTTGATAAATTTTGCAACACTGACCGAGCTAGTATATATTTCATCATAGAAATTTCAGATAAAATACATTATAAAGAGAGATTTATAAAACAAAAAGTTCTTAATAAGCGATTGAAAGCTGTTGCGACAATGGCTGAATCGAAAAAAAACGTCAAAAAAAATACTAAAGCTAACCCACTTTTTAGGTTAAATAAATGCTTTGTTGCCAGCTTGTTTTTAGTGTACATTTTTCATTATAGATTTTTCACTATTTATTCATTATTATATCAGAAACTATGTTGTAACTATGAATTAAAATTTTCTTAAAAAGTGTAGTAGTTATAGTTTAATGTTGGTTAAGTTTTTTATAACAATGGTAAGAAGAGTTTCTTAATTATAATTAAATATGTATGTAAACTTTTCGGTATCCCGTATAGTGCAATGTATAAAAGTCTGAAAAACTTTATATTTGGAATTTAATATCTCCGGAGCTATATTGTTCATAAATTTTATTTTGTCAGCAATCGATGTAGAAGCATTTAAATAATAATCTCTCTAAATTTCAAAAAAATCATAAGAAAACCCATATGGTGAAACAACTATCTTAATAAACCAGAAAATAAATTTTATTTTGATTATCCCAAATCATATAGTGTTGAAGAAATAAATAAATATTTGTAAAGTTAAGGATAAATAATAAAAGCAAGAAAGGGCGCTTTTATAAGCATATATATCGCCTGACCACTGCAACCTGTGCCGACTTACAGCAAAACATGTCAGTACTTGCAAACCGAGGGGTGAACCGCGACCTAATATGCTGTACATCTACTTCCACTTGTACTTCCAAATATTTCCAAGTACTTCCAAATGTTTCCAAGTAATTCCAAATATTTCCAAATAATTCCAAATATTTCCAAGCACATTCAAATATTTCCAAGTACTTCCAAATATTTCCAAGCACTTCCGAAATACTTCCAAAGAGGTGTACACCTACTTCCATTTGCGGATCACCCCTCGTTGCAAACTAAGCGAGCTGATGGATATTGAAAATAAATATTTATGATTATAAAAGGGTGCTTTATTAACATCATCACATGATGATTATTGAAGAAACATAATTAAGGAGGTCCTTTCGCCGCCAATGTTAAATAAAAAATATTAGATTATAACTATAACTTAATTTTTTACAATAGTTTAAGTCTCTATCTATGCTTTAGTGAAGTTTTAATCTCACATTAGCGAGCAAATTTTTGAAAATAAAATTTTTTAAAATGTAAACATTTTCTTAGTCTTATGGAAAATTAAGATCTTGACACTTTCTCTTGAATTATACTACTATTAGGTGAATAGATAAATAATTAATAGAGATTATGGTGTTCGTGCAAGGTGAAACATCTTTAATAAAGATAAAAGTAAATAAATATTTCTTATAATATTTATTTACTTTTATCTCTAATATTATATGAAATATTTATTTACTTTTATCTTTATGAATAAATTAAGTTAAAAAATCTAAAAATTATCTTTTTGAAACATTCATGTTTCTTTTTTTTGCAATAAAATATATGATTGACCGACGAATTTACTTAGATACTTACATTAAAAAATCACACAAATGCTATGTTTGGATGTAAACATAAGCAGTATTAATACAACGCATTGCCAAATCATACACGACTTATTATTATCAGCTGATTTAAATAAATCAAACTTTTGTATTTAATTATTTTTTTATAATATTATTTTCATTTCAAATATTTACGGCTTTGATACTATTTATTTTTTAATTCTATTATTTTTCATTTGTATTTTAACTTATTTGATTAAAAATTAGGTACTACATTTCTTTTGACTCAACTGGAGCGAAAGGACCTCCTTAAAATTATAAATTGAGCTGGGTCATTATTCAAGGAATGTCTCTCATATCATTATTAGATTTTTGTTGAAATCGAACCAAAAATTAAGGGAGGAGGGGAGGGTAAATATTAAAATTATAAGATTTTCAAACTAAAAAAACCGAGAAAAATGAAACATACCATAAAATGAACCTAAAATAAAAAAGTGAGTTATTATTTTTTTCGGGGCCCAAAATTGGGAAGGGGAGGGGGTTCAAAAAATTAGAACTATCAATATAGGTCTTCAAGGAAGACGAAATTTTACACATGAACCCTATAAGACCTTATGAAAATTACTCATTATGTGAAGTTAAAGGGGGGGGGGGGGGGTCAAAAAATATTTTCAAACAAAAATTAAAGAAAGGTGCTATTTCTAATAAAATAGTCTCAATTAAAAGAAGATGTTATTAAATGCTAATGGGCCTAAAATTAAGAGGGGGGTTCTTTCGTAAATATTAAACTGGAAATCGGTCGATATCTCGGCTTTCCCTCATGTCCCACACAAGGAGAGATCCGAGTACACCTGTTTGTGCGAAATTTCATGTGGAGCCCATGACTATTCAATATTAATCAGTATATAATCATTGCTTTGCTCGAGGCTGGAAACTATATTGCCGTATTAGCAGGCCCCAATCTGTGTATGATATGAATTGTTCAGTAAGGACCCCAAAATCAACTAAGGGCATGGATGTAGTTAGGGGGGAAGGCAAAGGGAACAGTGCCTCCTACAAAAATCATTGCCTCTAGAAAAATATACAGTATTGAAGAAATATACTGTTTCACTCATTCTGGCTGAAGATATTGTGACCTGAGGTACCGGCAAACATTTCCAAAATTATATTTGGACTTTTGTCAATTCAAGCAATGAAAAATTATTTTATTTTTATTTATATATATTTTTTATAAATTAAAAAGAGGCTTTTTTTAACACTTTTTACTACCTGTCCAGATAAAACTGTGGGCAGGTGAGAGTAACCCAAAACATATTTTTGCATTGCCAAGATATTGAACCTGACTATAAACCCAACAATAATTTAAATAACTTTTTTTAAATACATTTAATGTTAAGTCAAAGTTAGCTGTGTGGTATACCACAAGGTCGGCGTTAATGGGTTAAGAGGAACCGCTTCTGCCCTACAGGAGCAGTTAAGCAATTTCAATCCAGGATCTACAAATCGATAGCTCGCCTTATATGTCATAGGAGGTTCTTCTTAAACAAGTCCTGGGAATTGTTTTTAGCACTTGGGTCCGACTTTCAATGAAGCGGCCCAGCCTTTTAGGCTTGTAGCCATATTTAACCCTAGAACGCATAAGCCGGGCCTGTTAGTCCCGGTCTGACATTTTCTTTACAATAACTTTCAGAAAAGGGGTCCCATAAATTCCAAGTTTTTAATATTCCTTCATTAATACATAATATAAGTATTTTTAAAGAATTTTTTTAAAAATAAAATTTTTTATACCTAATTTTTTCTTTAGACCATTTTACAAACACAAATTCATAAGACGGGCCTCTCAGCACCGGGGGTTTTCTAAGGTATTAAAACAGTAAAAATCTAACGATATATTATTTATTTTTAAAAATTCTGATATAAATTAATAAAAAAAATGAATATATTTATTGAATAATGTATTATAAACCAATAAACCTATAGTGGGCCTGACAGGACCTGCTTGTGACTTTGTGTACAATTTTAAATTTTTTTAAAAAAATTTTTTACAGCAAAATGTAATAAAAAAATACATAAAAACTGTACAAAAGTATTGATTTATTATTTATTTTTATAAATATTGATATAAATTAATCAAAAACATGAATATAATTATTTAAAAATATGCTATAAACCAATTAAACTATAGTGGGCTTGACAGGTCCGCCTCGCGATTTTGTGTTTGTGAAAAAGCTTGTGCGTTCCAGGGTAAATTTGTATATTCACATATCATCGGAGATGAGGTAGAGACTCTTGTTCCATGTTTGTATGAATAGAAAATGAATGAATGTTCACATAAATTATTTATATTATTTTGATTTTTTTCGTGATCACATTTTAGATGACGTGGAGATGCAATTCTGAATTCTTAATTGATTACTCAAATAATATTCCCCTCTTTATAATATTTTCCATGTTATCTAAAAAGGGTTCCGTTCAAAAGCAAAACGGGACCTCATTAGTGTCGATACATATCTGTCTGTGAGCCTATCTCCTGTCCTTAAGTCAGAGCATTGTAGCTTGTAAATTAAATAAGATACAAACTTATATTCAAAGTTAAGCGTATTGATTTTTCCAGAGATCAAAAATCGTATAAAATTTCAATTGAATAATGATTTTGGGAGTTTTAATTATTGGTGGATCAAAAATATAAAGTATTTTTTTACCATTGTTTTGAAGTTTCGCCTCTAAAGATCTTTTTAACTAGAATAAGGCCAAATTGTTTTATATTTAATTTATTATTAATTTATTTCCATTTAAAATGTCTTGTGAGAAAACTCCAATGTGGCCATTTTTAGGTGGTTTTTGTAACTGTCGGCTTTCAGAAATTAATTAACTTAATATGATGAAAAAATGTCAGAAATTTTCTCATCATTTTTTTATCAACGACAAATAAGAAGGAATTTGTTATCACGAATTATTTGGAAGATTATTATTGCATCTTGTCCAGAGTATTGACATGGATATTCAAGATGAGACCATAAGATCATGACTGAGGCGGGACTCTAAAAAGTTTTAATTTTTTTTCTATTCTTGTGTTGAGTAAATTTTTTATTTATTTTAATCTACGATAACTGTACATTAAATGTCTTCTTTCTTGAACTCTGAGAAAATAAATATAATTTGAAAATTTCAACCAAATTCAATTTGTCAATTTTTTTCAAGTATTCCTTGTAGTAAACGTGGTTTTCGACGCCCCTTTCTTTACTCATTTAATGTCTAAGGGAAAAGAAACCAAAAATTTACCCAATCCAATCTAACTAGGATCACAACCGCCCTTGTGATTTCCTAAAAGGTTTATTGTTGTTATTGTTCTCTGTCTAACGTTTGCCATTTATCACTTAAGAATATGCAAAAAGTAACCAGCTTAAAAGCTAAAAATTTATATCGTAATTAACTAGCGGCTGGGATAATCCCAAGTGGGAGTTGGAATTAACGACTGGACAATCCGATGGCGTTAATTCGCAAAAACAACGAAATAAAAAATAACAGACTCTGCGACAACTTAGCTTAAGGGAGCATTTAATATGACCATAATAAATATATACAACGCTCTGGGATTGTCGCAAGCGGCCAAGTTTGACATTTGGGCAATCAGACTCGGAAACTGCCCAGAAATATGAGACCAATTATAATTTACAGTTTTTTTTTTTTATTTACAAACGTTT
Organism: Forficula auricularia; assembly: GCA_024734495.1. NCBI lineage: Eukaryota > Metazoa > Arthropoda > Insecta > Dermaptera > Forficulidae > Forficula > Forficula auricularia. Next base: position 4,984,247 of record JALMQS010000127.1, read on the forward strand.
CATTTTTTTTCTTTGTTCACATATAAGAAAGAATGCAATGGTTTAGTCTCTCAAAATGAACGAGTAAAATTTTCTCTGATTCTATCAGTCATAACATAACAAATTATTGTTGAAAAAGTGCATTCAGTGTAGTTTACTGCTAAATTAGTCAAAATATCGAGCCACCTTAGGGGCCGTCCATAAATTACGTCATACACTAAGAGGTGAGGGGGCATCTCAGATTTGTGACAAAATGTGACAGGGGAGCCCGGGAATCTTACAAAGTGTGATGTCACAAAAATCAAATTAAACAATTTAAAACATTTTAAAATACATTTTTTAAATTTATTTATAATGCAAAAATAGAAATAGTGAAAAACATATGAATAAAAATAAAGTTAAACTTAAAATAAATTAAATCCATTTATAAAAAAAAAAATTATACAATTATTAAATTATAGGTTAGTGATAGGGTGTAGTCACACTACAAGGGGGGGGGGGGGCTCAATGAAAATGTGACACAGGGGGAGGGGGGTCTAAAAATCTTGAAATTCGTGTGACTTAATTTATGGACGGCCCTTTACCTTTTGGGAGACAAATTATTCTGTAGATTAGTTATATTGAAAATTGTCTATTGCGAGCCATAATTCAGATAAATACTTACATTCAAATGACAAATTCTAAATCCCCATTTATTTTTAACCAATATGACTGAATATTTCCTGATCCTTGTTGATTTCATTTCTTAAAAAAATATTATTCTCTTATTTATTCTGAACAAGTCTATTTACTAAATTTTTCAACGGAACTCAGTGTAGAAATTGAAAAAAAAAATCAACTTTCATTCAATTATGATTGGTTTCTTTTTATATTCAACGTCTAAACAATAAACAAGGGAAATTTAGAAAACAAATCAAATTGGGATAAATACAACGAAAATTCAAACTGGAAAAACAAATTAAAAAGAGAATGGCAAATTATTTAGAAAATATTTAATATGGAAATATTGAATTAAATGGAATGGTTCCATTTTATACGAATCTACATTGAAATAACCATTTATTTAAATTACGACTATCATTATTTTTAATTTAGTGCGGCCAAAACATAGATAGATATTAATATCAATTGGTTGCTGGCCCTTTCTATTCTCGTGAGCCACCGAAATATTCCGGTTGCCCTGCAGGCAGAGAAAATGCCGCCCTGCAGGCAGGCAGTTCGCCTCATCTCCGTTAATTTATTTTTACCACTCAGCCCTTAGCCGCTAATGAAAAGACAACCGACTTTCTCATTTGTCAAACAATGAGACATCTTCATTCCATTTGTAAAATGCGAAATAGAAATGATGAAAGCATAATAATAGGAACATATTTATTAAAATTTAGTTCGAGAATTCTGGGACACTTCTATTATTTTGTTTGCTAGTGCAGATCTTAAACAAAAGATCTGATAATCCAGGATCGTTTTTTTTTTATATAATTGAATACAAGAATATTCCCGCTGAGAAGATGCAGCTATACGGGGTGAAATCCGATTGAAATAAAGGAAGGGTGTGTAATTATATACATAGTTTCGCTAGATAGTAGATAGGGACTATATATAATATACCGGGTGAGTTTTTTATTTTGGGACAGTCTTATAACTCAAAAACAGTCCATTATTATATGAAAAAAAGTTTCAAATAAAAGTTTATTTATATCAAGGGAGAAACTAAACTAGACTATTGCTTGTCGACCTAGAACAAGCTTTCAAGGATATTTCAAGACCAATATCTGTTTTTTAAATAGAAACCTATATTTTTCTTTACATAGCCTAAATTTACAAAAAAAAAAAAAATTGAACAGCTTTCATAAGAGCCATTTTTTATACGACATCAAATAAAAAAAATATTAAATCAATTAGATCTCAAAAAAATCCAAATAATAATTATTCTTAACAAATTGTATAGATTTAGAATTTGTTGCTAGCTCAGAGATGAAGAAAAGTTCATGGACTGTATTTTTTTAATAAAAAAAGGCATTTTTGTATTTTGATGTTATTTAATGAGATGAGATATATTTACATAAATAATAAGGTTCACCTGGTGCAATGATAAAAGAATATCCTATGGTTCGCTTTGTTCCTTATAAATTAGTATCTGTCCCTGGTTCGTGATGTAATATTAAATCCGTTAGAAATTTTCAGAGTCTCGCGTGGGTCCTTCAAATGTGTATCAATCCAATAAAATCGTAGTCCAAAAGAGAGTTTTTCAATTGAGTAGCACGGTCAAATAGTGTTTAAATTCAATCAGAGCTTTTGGATATTTTCTTAAATAATAGGACGAAACAACAGAAGGTTAGAATACGCAAGAGGTCTTTTCACAAGTGGTATGTGTCGACCAGCAGAAAATGCTAGCCAGCACACGTATCTTTCTATTGGCTAAACCAAAGTTCGGCCTGACAGAAAGTACCTATTTTGAATTTTATACACAAATATTCAACTTAATTATCAAATAATAATGATCAAATGTTATTTATTAAATAAATAATTTAATAATTTTCCGACAATGTTCTGCGAAATTCCAGAGTCTATCGCAAATCTTCTGGATGAAACATATTTCTTCAACAAAAAAATGCTGCATTTTTATTATGGAAATCTATCTCTATATAATAAAAATGAATTTCTTTTTCTTTGTAAGCACAGATCTCTCAAATACCTGGACCGATTTGGCTAATTTTTTTTTAAATGTTCGTAATCGTCCAATTCAGGTTAATACGTAAAAAAAAATTGGAAAAGTTGCTCGGAAAATTGGAAAATTCATGAAAAACTAAAAAAAAATCAGGTTAGCCAACATAGGTTGCCAAACAATAAAAGAACTAAACTAGAAAAAAACAAGTGTTGGCGGCTAAATAAATAAAATTTATAATTCCAGCAGAAGACACACTCTTTTATTGTCTCCTTCAAAAATATAGTTTTCCATTTAAAAACAGAACTTGACCTTGAAATACCCTTGAAAGCTTGTTCTATGTCGACCAATAATAGTGTAGTTTAGTTTCCCCCTTGATATAAATAAACTTTTATTTGAAACTTTTTTTACATAATGCACTGTTTTTGAGTTATAAGAATGGCCCAAGATAAAAAACTCATCTGGTTTATTTTATTTTATATAATTAGGTAATGAGGGAGTCGGGTTGGCTGAGCTGCTTCAGCATCGTTGATGACGACGTTCAAGCGGGAGCCCTGGTTCGAGCCTGGCTGGCATATAAAATTTCTTCCGGCTAAAACTCGGCTCCCTCACTAACACTACTAACACTTTACTGATGTGCTGTCTAAATGGGCTTTGTTCCCGATGACAATAAATAATAAAAACAAAAAAAGTTAATGAAAATCTAAAAGTATCATCAAGTTTATCTTCCGATACTCGATGAATTTTGTATATTAAAAACACATAATATATATTTAGTTGGTGATTCTTTGCTAAAATGCTGTTAAAGATACTCTTATGTTCTCTAATACTAGCCTTTCTAGTATTCCAATGATTAAATAACTATAATATCATTAGGGAATGTTGAAAAACTTCCCTTTAAATTTGAATAAAAAATATAATTATATTTTTTGAAATGAGCTACTTGCTTTCATGAAATGAAATCTTTTAAAGAACTGAGAGAGAGAGCAATTAAAACAACAAAAGAAAATGGAAGCACCTGTGAGATGGGTGAAGTGAAGAAGAGAGAATGAAAGGCAGGCATCTCAGCTAGAAATGAAATAATCAAATCTATTAAATGAACGTTAAATTGAAATATTAAAGAGATCATCATCATCATATAGGTATATTTTAGAAATGTTAGCAAAAAGGACTTGTTGGCCAAATGGACATTTCGTACAACTAACTCTCTATGATGCCCTTGCTAGTCATAGATTCGCTAATGCTTAATCATATAATGTGGCAAATCTGAGAGATATAAAAAAAATGTGTGCGTGGAATCCACGCGCGACAGAAGTGAAACTTATTGCTTATTAACAATAATATTGTTACTAATAATTTTTATAAAAAAAAAAATAAAACCGACTTCAAAAAATTAAATGCCACAAATAAAATAATAATAACTTAAAATTCAAATAAAATACACTTAAAGGTATAAAATAATTATCTTATTTAGTTACAAATAAACGACGAAATATTAACATGAAATTACTTTTTGAAGTCGGTGCCAAACAAACTATACCTATAAGCGAGCGTACCCGCCAAACGTACTAAGTAAGATCCTCGAGTGCGATTCATAAAATGCATATGTTTGGCACCGACTTCAAAAACTAATTTCGTGTTAATATTTCGTCGTTTATTTCTAACTAAATAAGATAATTATTTTATACCTTTTAGTTTATTTTATTTTATTTTTAAGTTATTATTATTTTATTTATTGCATTTAATTTTTTTGAAATCGGTTTTATTATTTTTTTTATAAAAATTATTTTTATTATTTTCTTTTTAGTGATGTTATTATTGTGACTTAATATAATACACCTCGTAAGAGAAAGCTTCGAGCGAATGAATCAGAAAATGATAATAAAATTAAATTCATAAATATAGAAATTCTCTCGAAACGTTTGCGTGTTTTAAATAAAGGTTTTAAGAATTTTTTATAAAAGATTTTATTTATTATAATTTCGATTATTTGGTCATAAGAATTGGAGATTTACGTTATTTAGTCATTGATCATATCTTCAGAACTTGACCAAATTAATATGGTACCACCCCTAAGGTACCCTCTTTCCAATAAAAAAAGAATCATTAAAATCGGTTCATAAACAAAGAAGTTATGCCTGAACAAACATATCAAAAAAGATCCAATGCCAATGAAAAAAAAACGGGACCAATCGGATGGTAGACTGAACCCAATGCAAAATCATCAAAATCGCTTCACAATTCGCGGAGATATGAGGTAACATAGACACAAAAAAAAAAAAAAAAATCAGTCTAATTGAGAATCTCCTCCTTTTTTGAAGTCGGTTAAAAAAGAACTGCCGGGGACTTTACCAATCATAATGAGCTGTGATTTCAATGTCCAATTCTACAAACCTGAGAGTCAACCCAACCAACCAAAATGATAGGAGGACCTAAAATTTTAATTCTCCACCCGGATTCATGGGATTCGGAGGGTGATCAGAGTTAGGGGAAGAGGAGAGAGTCCAGAGGACATGTATAGTTTGTATTGCAGTTGGCAAGGCGGGTCTCTTGCTAGTCTCCTCTAATCCCCGGCCATCCCACCGATCCCCTATCCTTCCCCCTTAGACCTACTCACTCTCCTCCCCTACAGGCTCCCCCACCACGTATCTAACTATTCCTTAAGGAATTTGGTGTTGGTACTTGGTGAAACATTTAAAATTATTGGATAAAAATACTTGGTAGGTTTCACATTAAGATATAAAAATAAAACGAATTTATTTTTAGAGAATCAACTAAATCTCGATATATATATTTCGGGTACATTAATAACCCATACAGAATACAGGAAGTAACTGTTACTTCCTGTATCTCCTAGTATATATCGGATTCTAAAAATAAATTTATTTTTATATCTTAATGTGAAACCTACCAATTTTTATCAATATTCTATTATTCCCCTCGAAAATACGTTAAAATTTTCGTAACGCTAGAAAATTCTTGCATATTAAAAGTTTCACTTTATAAATAGGTTTGCTAAAATTAGTTAATTCAAAAGCAATAGAGAATCGGCTGTATTGTTTAAGCTCATTTTTTTATCAAAATCATTCGTTTCTTTTGCTGTTCGTAAAACAAATGTTGGCTTAACTGAGATTTACTTGCTCTGGAGAGTCTACTCATAGGAATTTTGACGAAAACTATTATCTAACTACACACTTTATTTTCAGAGATGAGTGCACAAAGGTTTTCATAATCGCTAAAATGCAGCTATTTTCAAGGAGTTGCCTTTGCCACACTTTTACTATCACAAATAGTTTTCAAGAAATTCTGCGTAATTAACTTCCTTACCAAAAGAAAGTCGACAACTCTGCTACTCTCGGTAAGAAAAATCTTTAAAAAGTTCACCTGCAAAATGTACCCTATGATAAAAAAAACTATAATCCAAACTTTTGTGCTGTATAGAAAGATTTCTCCCGACAGCTGTCGATTTCCACCTGGACACATACACAAAACCATCGACTCATTCTCATAAAACATTTGATACCACGAAATCCACTCCCAGCTCACTTCTTATCATAATAAAATAACTTACGATATTAATTTGGGGAAGAGGGGTTAGAAACTTTAGGCTAAACAAAGCGGTAGTCCATTAAATAAATGGCCCAGAGGAATGATTGAAATTTACAAAGAAAAAAGTTTTATTAGAAAAGTTAACAAAATCGCCAAAAAAATCCATTATTTTTCCGTCAATATCCATATTTAAAGGGTTATGGATGGAAGAGTTTACATAAGGAAAAGCCTCTTGGTTAGAATGAATCTGCACAGGATTCAGCTAAGGTATCATAACATTGATTGCCCATTGCATTCTTCTTGGCAATTGAAAATCTCCAACGGTTTTTTTCATTGGGCAAAATAAACCTAGAGCTGGATAAATTGTCTGAGCCCGAGTCCAAATTATTTAAAACTAATTTGAGCCTCCTAAGGTAGTTCTTATTTAGGACTTGCGCTCAAAGTAAATTCTATTCCATGTTAAATTCGGTCCAGACTTTGGACGTAGAAACATTCGTACCATTTTTAATTTGGAGTTCAAAGTCGTTCTGATGAAATCTTTAAAAGTAGGGCCTATTTTGGATCCCTATAACCTATTGGATGATACATTTTGGAAAATACATGACAATCACCTGGTTGGTTGACTAGAACTTTAGATAGAAATATTTTATCATCAAATAATGAGCATATGTTAAATAATGCTCGATTGTCTTGTTTGATAAAATGCCAATGATAGATAACTCATAAAAGATATTGATGGCGTTCTTCATCGTCACTTTTAGAGGATTAGGAAATATGTATTAAGTAAAATTAATATATTGCGATTTTGTACTAAAAATTTTATTTTAATATAAAGTAGACTTGCCTGAATCACAATCATGATGTGTTCATCAATGTCCATTCTATTATCGTAATTCAAGTTAACTCACAAAAACTTTTCGCAGTGATTTATAGTTAATATTATTGCTATATTTGTTGAATTACGTTCTCCAGAAAACTTATCTTAATTACGTTCATAAGAACACAACTTAAATGGAAAATAAAAAAGATTATTTTCAGGAAAAGATTTTGTTCAATATAGAAAAATCGTGTTTATAAAATGAAAAAAACGCAAACAAAAACAAACGAAGTCTCTTTGGTAACTAAATAGTAAAATAATATAGATGTTCATAAAAATATACATTTATTACAAGGTTCAAGAGGACAATAGTAAGTCTTAAATTTTATAATCGGACTTAGGGGTTCAAAGTAGTACCTCACAGTAAATGGTAGGATCCCGGGGTTCAATGTAGGAGCTAGGCGGGGTTACAGTGCTCTAAATCGGTTCTATTTAGCGCCTGAGGAATAAAAGAAGTACTTAAATTTCGACTCAGGAAGTTGATACTCCTTTTTGGATTCATATCTAGCTTATGAAATTTAAATCTTAAAATATTTATGTCTGAAATATCAGTGCCAAGTTTTGATTGAAATCAGCCAACCTGAAGTACAAATTTACCAAGGACACTCCGCCTCTGTGTGCGAAGACTGTATGGCACCCACGGGCGCCGGAGTCGAGGGCGCCCCTGCCACTAATTGAATTACCAGTGCCAATCATTGGAATCATAGCGCACTGCGTGCACAGGCCAAGTTCGAGCATTCGCCGTACGCTGTAAAATTTAAATAAAATTGAGGTGAGTTTAGAACACAAATAAAAGAAAAAATCGAAAAACTTTGGCTTTCCCTCTTTCAGCAAGCCAAAATAGAAGTTGACGATTTCAAGTAAATTTGCATCTATTAAATATGTAATGATAAGAGGTGATAAAATTTCGCATATTGATGCAGTTTAGCTAATTAACAAAATTTTAAAATATAATCACAAAAACTTTCCTACCTTTAGCACTAAAATGAAGAGGAGAAATTTATAAGCCCCTTCACAAAATAAATAAATGTAAAAATGTAAAAATTATCCTTTCATCCATACTTGATGGCTTCCATGCCATAAGCCCTGGAGCATTCCATCAACGACATTTTCCTTCACTCTTGCAGCTTTCAAATATTACTTATATTGTTTCGCCTAAATACAGGCGCACAACGTCGCCAAAATCGAGTTCAAATTCAAGCTACATTTTAAAATTTTAATTTTAACAACGGATTTTTTATTTATAGGTATTTTATAATTAAATATTTTTATACATGGAAAAAAATTGAATTAGTTAAAAAACTCTAAATGAAAAAACAATTCAAATTCAAGTTCGATTTCGAAGAAGAGCTATAATATTCAATTATTTTTTTTTAACTTATGATTGTAAAAGAATTTATTATTGACTGATAAAATGAAATGAAAAATTGTTACTTTTTACGCTGACCAATTGGTGAAGTTTTCTAGGAAACCGGAATATTGAATTTACTCAAAAATACTAAATATTTTTTATTCGTATTATCTATTTTTTTTTTTTTTTAATGCAATCGAATGCAAGAAAGGGTGCACCAGTAAAGATGCAGCCCCTATATGGATCTCGAAAAGGCGCATTACCGAAGAAGAAAGTTGGAAAAGTTAAGTGAAGGAGATTAGCAGGCAGCGGGAGTGTCTATGCACAGTTTTGAAGGTTTGAAAGTGCGAGTGCTGGGAAAGATAGAGGCTGGAAGAGAGTTCCAGTTCCTTGAAGTCATGGGGATATAGGTATTGTAATGAAGTGGTCAGCACTTTTCGTTGGTAATGCCGAGAGAGTGTTGGGAGTCGGCAAAGCGTGTGCTACGTGCAAAGCATGCTTTGGGGGGAATTATTGATTTTATCTCATCAGAGCACCTTGCAGCAGTATCTATAGAAAGGAAAGGGCAGAGACATCTCTTCGATGAGCCAGCGAGTCGAGGGAGTCGGTGAGGGTAGAATCGTCAATTAGCCTGACGGCTCGTTTCTGAATTGCATCCAGGGTAGCAGAGAGTATTTTGAGGCTCCTCTCCATAGATGAGAGCCGTATTTCAGACAAGAGGTGAGATTTGGGCCTTGTAGATGGTGAAGTTGAAAACAGGGGTTTGTAAAAATCACAGCGGGCTGAATAAAAGCCAATCTTCCTTGCTGCAGATTTCGCCACAGAGGAGATGTGTTCATTCCAAGACAAGTCAGATGCGACAGAGACGCCCAACATGTATAGGCTGTCACACATTTTTAGGGCTATTCGAATCGAAGTAAATATCAAAATCTTTATTTCGCGCGCCTAGAAATTAGAAAACATTGAGTCTTGTTTGAATTGAAGTTAACTAAATTTTGCCGGCCCCATTCATTCAGTTTGTCTAGGTCGAGTAATTGAGGAGGCTGTTTTATTGATTTGATTATTCAAAAGTGAGTTTGCCGTGTAGGGTGCTATCGTCGGCGTAGCTTAATGATAGGGTTTGCCGTTTGATCGAAAAAGGTCGTTTATATAAGTGGGAAGAGTGTGGGAGGAGATTACGGAGCCTTGGGGAACACAGAGTTTGTGGAGAACGATTCAGATGATGTTCATCACCGCAACTTTTATACTTCGGTTTTGTCAAGCTTTCTATCCATTGCGAAGAGTTGGTGTGAATCCGAGGCTACAGCAGTTGTAAAAGAAAGATTTTTGTGCCAAAAACCTGGTCCGCTTTGAAGATATCAAGGGCTACAGCGAAGGTTTCTTTTCCGGCCTCTAGAGTATTGTTCAGGTGTGGAGCGACATAGGTTAAGATGTCTCCTGGAGCAGTACATACAGATCCATATTGCCTATCGTGAATTAATTTATTGTTTTCTAAGTGATGAAGGACGTGTTGGTTTATGACTAATTCCATTATTTTGGAAAGAACAGAGGTGATCGAGATAGGCCTGTAATTAGAGATTCGTGAAGTGTCTCCATTTTTAGGAATAGGTGTGACTCTGGCTATTTTCCAGCTTTTGGGGAATATGCCCGATTCGTAAGAGAGTTGGAATAGCTTGGATAAGATAGGGATATTGTTTATACTGTCCATGTTAAAAGAAGCCAAAGTTAAATGTACACATCTCGTCAGCCTCTTTCTTTTCTAGGGCGAACTCGGGTGGCAAGGATACTCATAGAATTGTTAAAAATTTCTAAATTATATTTATTTATTTAAACATAAAATAAATGTAAATTATTTATTTAAACCCGCTGAAATATTTTACATTGATAAAGATAACCATTTTCCCCGAAACCTTTGATAATTGATTAAACAAATTCCTGTTTTTATAAAAGAATTGTATTTTTATTAAACAGATCTCTTATTTCAGTGTTTTTAATAACAGTTTTTATAATTTGTAAGATCCCTGTTTTTTTCTTTCATTTTTTCAAAAATATTCCCTTTAATTCCAAACTAATCTCCTCATCTATCTCAAATTATGAAAGATATTAATTTGCCGATGGTAATAGATTCAAATTTACAAGAAAATCATAAGTTGGTGTCATCTATTAAATCCGATGGAATGGAATATTTTTAATTGTTTTTAGTTGTTAATATGTTACTGGCACTCGGGTTCGATTCCAAAGGGGGTGAAAAACAACCCCTCTGACATACAATTAAATATATATCTCTGTTGAACTGAAGAAAGTGAGGACCTCAATCGAAATGGTCCACGAAACGTTTCTCCATCGTTCCCAATAGCTACCCTTCCAAACGGAATGCCTTTTTGTTTCATTCTGAAAGGCCCTCGACGAGCGATGTTCTTAAATTCTCCGATCAATAAATTATTCCCAATAATGGCTTTCTGAAAGCGACAGCTGTTTCCTTAATCTTCAATTTTCACCTTCTTCTCCGCCCTTTCCTTTCACCATCTCATCTAGTCAAATAATATAAATATTATAGCCTAGTGGTATTATTTAATTACACCTTGAATCTAAGAATTTATTTGCTCTGACCGGAACAGGAAATAAAACTTTATAACAGCGAATAATATTTTCAACCTCTCATTTATTTGTTTTTGGATAAAAATACAAAAGGGTTCTAGTATATTTCACTTAACAATTTATTTGTTATACCGGATCATAAATTAATGTTTAAAAACAAGCCAGGGATATTTTTTTAATGCGCCAAATAAAAACGGGAACATTTTTGCTTGTTTGGGCCAGCAAGCCGTAGCAAAGTGGAGCTCGGTTAGGAAATGAGGCATAAAAGAAAATATTTATGAACTTTGCGACGCTCTCTTTTCATTTGTACGCTGCTTTTCCTCTCTTTTGCCTTTTTTCCACCTAAGGGTTGTTTTTCTCACCCTCTGCTCGATGTGTTTTCTCTCGTCCAGCATGTATATGTGCGCGAGCGAGAGAGAAAGTTAACGAGGATACAATAACTGAAGAACAGACAAAATAATCCCCTAAATTACGCCATTATAGCCCTCGAGGAGATGAAAATGGATATAACTTTTTCTTGCTTCATTTGTTCTATTTATATTAACGAATATCAAGGTGCAAATATGATTAATTCACTCCACGTCAAGAATGAAGCGAACAGAAAATATTTTTTTTTACGCTTAACAGCTTGGAAAATGAAACTCTGATGGACAGTGGACTTTTATTTTAGATAATATTTAAATTACAACTTTTTGACTAATCCTGGCCAAGCTGTCTTTTCATATATAAGGATAAAGAGTTGATGTTTACGGAAATATTTGCCATAGTACAAACAACAACTTTAGCTGCAACTTTAACTTCGAGCCTCTAAACAATGAGACACTAACAAAGAGACATCATGGACAACTTTTGTCTTAATTATAAATTTTTTGTATTTATTATAAAAAAATCACCACAAACAGTAAAACTCGTTTGTATCATAAAACTAAATTTTCGATTTTAATTAGTTATTTAATCATTCAGCATTTTTCGAAATTATATTAAAGAGAAAATGATATAAAATTTTACTAGATACTAGATATGTTTCACAACTTTTTTTTCTTCAATTTTCAGTTTCACAGAATATCTTTAAAAATGAACAAGAACATTTTAGATATCGGGTTAACTTATTGAATTGACTCGAAAAATTTCGATTTTTTTTACTCTTTGTTTACCCGTGTTAATAAATGTGTAATTACAGCTGCCGATGTCCCACTTTTTCTCATAAAGGTCGTTTTTCCCACTTGGGGAATCATACCCGAGTGCCAATATTAGTAATTTGACGATACACTATGAGCTGAATCCCTCTGAAATATCATAGCGCACAGCGTGCGCAGGCCAAGTTCGAGCATTGGCCGTACACACGCTCTACGCTATTTACATGAACTATTATATTTCGAGCCACATTCGACCCTCCGGCAGCTCAGAACTCTTTTGAGATAGAAAGCTGAAATTATACACATGTAATTATGTAATCGCTCTTGTAGAGATGAGTACCAAATTTCAATAATATAGCATATATAGGTTCTTATACATATATGGACCTGAGAAAATAGCTATTTTGGCAGTGACTGACCGGTCATAAAAACCTATAGAGTACTTCTAATCATTCCAGTATCATGATATTTCGCTTGCTAGTAGAGTTTGAAACACAACCAAAAGAAAAATTCCAAAAACCTAAACTTCTATCTTTCAACTCTTAAAAGAAGGGATGAGGATTGTAGGATAAATTGAAATGACTCTAGGATACTAAAATTTGGCATAATGGTAGAGTTCGGGGTACTAATAAAGGAAAAATAAAAAAAAACTATTAACAGAGAGCTCTCGATATGAGAGCCCGTGTTCCACATGGTCTGCAAGGACCCCTAAAATAGAAGAAAAAGCTGCAGCGAATTAAGTTGTCAAATTCTAATAGCTTGCATGTTGAATGGTTCAGGGCCAAAGATTATAAAATAATGCATGAATTTAATTTCTGATTTCAGGCTAAAACATTGCACATCTCAATTTGCGTCATTATCTTTAAGCTTAGATATGACAAGAGTGAAGGGCTAAAAGGCTCGATTGGGCTATACTTTTGCAAAAAATGACCGGACACGTCTGCACCAGATCATCCCATCCAATTGATATTTTAGTCTGACCCAAAAGGTACATATTTCGTATTATGCCCAATGTATTTGTGACAAGTTCCTAAATCCACTCAAACCATATTAGATCGAATGTCAAACGTTCAATTGCTACCTTAAATATTGATGGTGTGATGTTTTAATGGGGATATATTTTGTATCCATATGTATCGATAAGCTAGAAATATATTTCCTTTAGGGTTCTGTTGAAAAAGTAAAACGGAATTCTATTAAGGTGGCTATAATGTCTGTCTGTCAGATATGTATAGCTCGTAAACCAAATAAGATACAAAATTAAAGTTTACAAGTTATTTTTATTCAATTTACCTAAAATACAAAATCGTTTGAAGATTTTAATCTAATGATTATTTTGAGAAATGTCGAATTTTTTTGGTGTCCAAAATAAAAAAAGGTTTTTTATCATGGAGTGTAAGGTATCGCTGTAAAGAAATCTTTAAAAAGAATATGCTTAATTCTTCGGATTCGCTACAAAAGCGATTCGGAACCTAATTGTGTCTCCACAATATCTCTCTTACTGTCAGAGCATTGTAGCTTGTTAATAATAATAATAATAATCTTTATTAGCTATTTTCAGCTATAACATATACAATAATAATATGCAAGAACATACAATGATAATATCATAAAAACAAAAGAAATCAATGCAATTTAACAATACAATACAATAATGAAGCAATCACAATACAACATTATAATTTTGGTGGAAATTCCACAACAAGATTATCTTTTCGAAATTATGAATTCCAACAATCGCTCTTGAAATTCCTGGATTCTTGTGACATTTCTTATCTCAATCGGCACTTTATTGTAATCGGACAAACCCCTATAAAATAAAGTCCTAAATTTCTTATTTGTCCTACAAATATCAATCCTGAAATTCTCCCCACCTCTCAAATCATAACAACCAGCTTCGTTCGTATATTTTAATTTTTCCCTTAAATATTCCGGTGCCAAACCGTTCCTTATCCTGAAGATCATAATCAGCGAATTACAATATTTATATATAAATAAATAAGATAGCAACTTGAAATTGTTAGGTGAATTCTGTACCTGTGGGCGTTTAGAATTGACTGAAATTAAAATTAATAAAAAATTCCCACGACTTCCCTCATTAAGAATGATTTTCATATCTTAAATAACTATTTTCGAAGTTATAAGTTACGGGACCCTCCATATGGGGTCTGACTAGCACTTGACTGGCTTTTTAATATAGTTCCTATAAAATTGCTATAAGCTATTAAATAAGATTTTTTTACTTCCTTATCATTAATTGAAAAAGCGAAATGAAGTGAATTTCCATCCATCAGCTGTTCATTTCCATTCGAAGGAAAAGAAAACCCTTTCGAGGAGATGAGTTTCTTTACTAGTGATCTAGGTATGTACCAGCAACCCAATTTGGCAATAATAACAAGAAATAAGAGGAGGTGCATTGACGCAGGTCTTTCTCTTGTTTATGAACTTGTTCGATTTTTCAATAATTGTTCTTTGATTTTGAAATGAACGTTTGGAATAACGAAGGAAAATAAAATAGAAGCGTAAGTGTCATTACAATCGAACTGAATCCGCTAGAACACTTGACAGGAAAACTAAACTTGAACTTTCAATCACTTATTTTTTGAAAGATATTAATTTGCCGATGGTAATAGATTTAAATTTACAAGAAAATCATAAGTTGGTGTCATCTATTAAATCCGATGGGATGGAATATTTTTAATTATATCTCAGAGGTGTTGTTTTTCAGCCCCTCGGGAATCGAACCCGAGTGCCAGTAACAGAAATCCGGGCCATCTGGCTAATAGATGACACCAATTTATGATTTTCTTGCACTTATTTTTTATTTATTTTTACCAGAAATTACTTTAATCGATTTAATAATCTCCTAGAGAGAGATAAACGTCTACAAAAAGTATTGCTTTTTTTTAACTCTTTATCGTAATAAGAACATAAATTATATAATTGGATTCAAAAAATTTAAGAAACTTTTAAAATTTAAAAATATAAAATTCTAGGTAGGTTTCACAAAAAAATATCTTGTTTAACACGACTTTATATATATGGTATTTCGGGGTATAAGCCAATCTTCAGGAGTTCACAAAAAAAACCAAGTACAAAAATATAAAATGCTCTAGAAGTAAAATTCCTTAACTTTAACAATAAGAGACAGAGGGAGATATAGTGAGGAAGGGAAGGGTTGAAGTACAAAGAAGATTTTTTAACCCTTCTTTCCCTCCCTACATCTCCCCCCTTCTCTTATTGTTAAAGTTAAGGAATTTTACTTCTAGAGCATTTTATATTTTTGTATTCAGTTTTTTCTGTGAACTCCTAAAGATGCTCATACCCCGAAATATACATAGTCATCCTAAACAAGCATCTTGTCTATAATAGTTTTTAACGAATTTGGTGTTGGTACTTGGTGAAACATTTTTTAAAATTATTGGATAAAAAATACTTGGTAGGTTTCACATTACATCACTTTCTGTTGCTCCTGAACATCTTCATGGGTTAGCCACCCGAAATATATATATCGAGATTAAAGAATCTCCAAAAATAAATTCGTTTTATTTTTTATATCTTAATGTGAAACCTACAAAGTATTTTTTATCCAATAATAATCTTGTCTTTATTTTTTTTTTTTGTGAAACCTACCTAGAATTTTATATTTTTAAATTTTAAAACTTTCTTAAATTTTGTTTTTATTTAAATATGTTTTACCAAGAAACCACATCATTCTTCCCGAGGGGTGATCCGCGATTGGAAGTAGGTGTACACCCCTTTGGAATTATTTTTGAAGTACTTGGAAATATTTGGAATTACTTGGAAATATTTGCAAGTACTTGGAAATATTTGGAAGTACAAGCGGAAGTAGGTGTACAGCATATTAGGTCGCGGTTCACCCCTCGATTCTCACTTAACATAATTGCATTCATTTCTTTACTATTCTACTTGATTTTGCAAAGGGAGGTATTGTAAACTTACTGAACAAAATTGGTCCTTTTGATTAGTTTTTTTCATAATATCTCAAAAATGATTAAAACTTGAAAAAAAAATTAAAGTCTACTTGTTTTTAAGGCTCATTAAAAAAAGACATAATATTGTAAACAAAGTGCATTTTTAAATATATAAATTATTTTTCAAAATAACTATATAATTATTCTACATCAGTAGTTCAATTAATTAATATACAATAAAGTGATAATAATAATATCGAAAAAATATTATTTTTAGTTGTTATAGATATTGAATAATTTTAGGCTTAAAATAAAAACAATCATACTTTAGTACAATGGCACAACCACGAGGGGGGGGGGGGCTGAAGCCCACCTCCTCCAGGACAAGGGAAAAAATGAAAGTAAAAGTAAAGATGAAAAAATTAACAAATAATATTATTATGGACAAAACTGAAAGATAATATTAAATTAAATTATTTAAAAAACACTCTTCTATGGTCTCAATGTAAAAGTGTAATACAAAATATGTTTATATTTCATGTCAGAGGGCTTCATCCCCCGGGGAGTTTAATCCTAGCACTAACTTGCTTGTCGGCAGTTAGTTAAATTATATCAATTTGAAATTGTCTAAACATTATTTTTGGCATTTTACGAAAATGTTTATATATATATGTGTGTATATTAGCCCCCCCCCCCCCCCAGGGCAAAATCCTGGTTGTGCCACTGCTTTAGCACATTAACTATTGAAAATAACAAAAATATTAATTAATCAATATTTATTTTAATTCAATAAAACAATCAATAATTTTTTTCAAAATATTAATATTTAATAACTATATTTTTAAAAATATGCATGGAATTTACATTACACTATATTCTATTATATTGCTATAACTAGTATTCGATCAATCGAACATGACCTTTTTTACAGAAGTGTTTCTGGTTGGATATCCGTATTTATGAAATCTTGTTTCTGAATTACATCCAGGGTCGCAAGACAAAGCTTGGAGGTTTCTCTCAACAGATGCTAGCCATATTCGAGATAAGGACAGATGTGGGGATTTTAGAGATTTAGAAGTTGGGGGGGGGGGGGGTGCATAAAAAAGCACCTTTTCAATTTGACATCCAAGGGATGTTTGGAGTTGGCGAAATGCGTTTAACGTGCACTTGTTTACAAATATATAAATATACAGCTAAGAAGTACTTTCACACGTGTTTTTACTTTTCGTTTATGATTTCATATTATGTTTATATATAGTATATATACCATATATATATAAATATATATGTATGAAAAATTGTTGCTTTGAAATTTTGTTTAATCTTTATCTAGGTTCTGAGGAAAGCAGAAGCAAGATAATAAAATAAAATTATGGATTTTCTCGCATTCCCATTAGAAGAGACTTATAAATATATAAGCATATCCTTAACATCTATTAATAATATATATATATATATATATATATATATACTTTTATATATAATTTATAGTAAACATATTATATTTTGGATTAGAAAACCTTTAATATTTAGCTGTAACATAAATAACATTTTATTTTTAGTTCTAACACCTGCTGGGCCATTTGTTTTCGAAATATTCCCTTAACGTCTCTTGGACTACTTCTATTAGGGGATTTGCATGGGGGCCAATAAGCAGACACTGCGTATATATATATATATATAGGTATATATATATTTTGCAAAAATAAGAATTGTCTATTGACTAATTACTGGCAATGCTATTTAACTTAAAGAACCTTACAGCTGTTGTAATTATATGTAACTATTTGCGGGTGAGGAGTTCGTTTTTTAAGCTTCTCTAATCACTTCTATTGAGATAAGGCTAGGAATAAAGAGTTCAAGCTGCTGATACAAAGAGATTTTAAAATTTCTTAGAAAATCACAAAAGAGTGTCATCTATTAGATACTAGATGGAATAGGTTATATTTAATTAGCCCCTCTGACATAATCAAACATACTCCATTTCATCTCGGATCTAATAGATGTCACCTTCTTTTGAATAGTGGTAAAGTTGGAAAGCCAAATGTGAGAATAATTAGGGGAGCTGGAATTATTTGTCCGTGATCCTTCCGAGTAATTTTATGTAAATCTATAACGTTCTCATCTTTCAGTTCCAAAAGAATTTCCTCTTTCGGAATTTGACCAGATCTGGACAATAAATTACTCCTTTGGACGAATTAATTGTGGCATGGTTCTGATTGGGATAACAGCAGTAAATTGATTTAATTTAAAAATTGATTCAATCTGTTTGCTGTTAAATGTCTCAATTAGAAGGGTACCATTTTTTAGTTTTTTTTTTATGTTTTTTACTTTACCAGCAGAGTGAGAACTACATGTTTTATCAAGAAAGGTGAAATTTTAGAGAGGTTTTTTTCACTATCAGCATGGCTGATTACAATGAAACGAGGTTGAATTCTGGAATTATTTGTCAATAAATAGTTTTGGTTTATTGATAATAAATTATCAGAATTATCGTCATACTCCGAACGAGACCTTTTAGGAGGAACTTGCTGAGGGATATGAAGGGGGCAAATATTTCCATTATTTAGCTTGGGAGAATTGCTACTCGCGATTCCCCCAAAAATAAATTAATAGTTCATATAAACAATATGAGTATATATTTACAAAACAAAATGAAGAAAGATTTGAGATAAGTGAAAGAAAACAAGAAATAAAAAGAAAGATTGGTTATCTGTGATATGGTGAATGGTGACTAAGAGAACAGTGAAGACACGTCCTATTGCCAGGAGAGCTCACTCACAAATGATTAGTTTAAATTGATTACATATCGCCACGACGTTTAGACCCCTCCTTCTTAACTGAATAAGATACTTAAGTGGAAAATAATATATAGGTAACAGGTGGGCTGAAAAGTTCATAGGCTAGCATTGAAAAACAAATTTTTGGATAGAATTTTATTTTATGTCTCTGAAAACAGGAAAAAGTCACTCGGGGCCAGACGTGGAGAATACGGTGAATGCGCAAGCAATTCGAAGCCCAATTCTTGCAATTTTGACATCGATTTCATTGACTTGTGACACGGTGCATTGTCTTGATGAAACACCACTTTCTTTTTCTTCAAATGAGGCCGCTTTTCCGCGATTTCGTCTTTTAAACGCTCCAATAACGCTACATAATAGTCTCTGTTTATGGATTTTCCATTTTTAAGATAGTCAATGAATATTATACCATGAGTATCCCAGAATACTGATGCCATAACATTGCCAGCCGACTTTTGCCTCTTTCCACGCTTTGGAGTCGGTCCATCACGTGCAGTCCACTCGGCTGACTGTTGATTGGACTCCGGTGTGAAATGATGGAGCCATGTTTCATCCATCGTCAGATATCGACGCAAAAATTCGGATTTATTACGATTGAACAGCTCCAAACACTGCTTCGAATCATCGATTTGTTTTTGTTTTTGGTCGGTTGTGAGCTCGCGCGGCACCCACTTTGAACAGAGCTTTCTCATATCCAAATATACATCCACTATATGACCAACACGTTCCTTTGATATCTTTAGGGTCTCAGCTATCTCAATCAACTTCACTTTACTGTTATCAAAAATTATTTTGTGGACTTTTTTGATGTTTTCGTCGGTAACTGCCTCTTTGGGGCGTCCACTGCGTGCTCATTTGGCCTCGTTTAAATTTAGCAAACCATTTTTCTACGATTGATTTTGCTGGTGCAAAGTCCGAATAATGTTTTTCAACAGTATTTTTTTTCGCCAAAAAGCAATGCTTTATTAACACACGAAATTCCTTTTTATCTATTTTTTCAAAGTACTAAAAGTTCTTTCACTAAAAATGTTATAACTCAGATACTAATAGTGCAACAGCTGTCAAATTTATACACGCATATTTTAAAGGTTGGGGCTAACTAAAAATCATATGGATTTGATACTAATGGCGCCATTTATGTGTCAGCCTAAGAACTTTTCAGCCCGCCGAGTATATCATTAAGCGGTTCCGTTACAGAATTGGCACTGGATAGAGTCAAATGTAGGCAAGAAGTTTCATCAAACCAGATTTTTAGGACTGTCTATCCTATGACAATAATTTAGCAATACATACAGATTTAACTTTATCAATCACCTAGCGATGGTTGATTAAGTGAATTGATCATCACTATGCATTTCTTCGTATGAATAAATCTACTGACTAAACGACTTTCTTCTTAAAAAAATTCCATGACATTTATATTTAAAGCCTTAGTTAAAAATCAATTATTTTTGCTTCACTTCAACTGCCTATTGAAGATTGAATTATCTACGTCAACCTACAAATTTCTTTCTCTTGAGATGTTAACGAGTTGAGCCTGAAGGAAATCAATTGTTATGGCTGTCAGCCTCGCTACACATATTCAGTTGATTCAGGAATTAGTTGTATGGAACGAAAATGGGTTTGCGGGTGCCATATCTTATTTCAAACTCAGTTGAACAGTTTCCTTTTTGGAGCCAGACAGCCACCATTCTCAACCGCTCTTCTCATATTGCACCAAGTCAAAGCCTAAACCTCTCCATCTGCCAAAAATTCTTTAGCATCACCAAAATTAAATTGATCTGTTTATAAAGATTTAAAAAATACATTTATTGAACAATAGAGAAAGGCTTGTTTGATATTTATAATGAATGAAAAACTATTTTTTAGATATGCTGGTGTTTCGATGGTGTCAATATTTCTCATTCATATTTAGAACTAAGTACGACCATTAATCGTCAAAATTCTAATTAACACAATTTATTTATTTCTCTGATCATGTAAGAATTGATTTTTAGATGTTAATTTTTCATGTGGTTTCCCCTCTTGAGTTCGTGGTCGCCGAAGTCCCCCAGAATCTGAAATCCTTATCAGATATTATATATTATGTTATTACTGGTTTCTCCGCGTGAATTTGTGAGGTTTTCTCGACGTTTAGGCTCCTCTTTTGGAGCCATTTTCAAGAGAGAAAGTGGGTTGTTTCCGTGGTCTTGGCCTGGTTATCCAGGCTTCGTTTTGAGGAGAGTTTTCAGGTTGAATTTCTTCATTCTAAAGACAGAAAATGGCTCCAAAAGAGGAACCGAAACGTCGAGAAAACCTCACAAATCCACGCGGAGAAACCCTAAAACCAGTAGTAACATAGAACCCATCCGCAGAAATTGGAATCTGAATGCCTGGTTGCCATCTGATGATGGGTGAGCTGGTTACTACCTGGGGTAATTGTTATTTCTCACATGAATCATGGTGGGTTGATATTGAAGAAGTCCGGAGTACGGGTCGGGTGACTTTAGAACCAGATTGTCAGTTCCTGGAGTAAAGGAACCGGTATTATTATTAAAGTTTAGGGAAAGCGGTGTTGGTTTATAGTGAAACATATTAAACAAAGGAATTATTATTTAACGGGTTATAGTGGTGTTTCACAAAGAGGAAATAAAATTAAAAAAATTAAAAAATCTTTTAAATTATTTTGGAGATTTTTTATTTATCTCTATACATATTTCGGGCTATGAACCCTTCATCAGGAGGTTAAACAGAACACTGAATATAAAAATTTTACATTGTATCGATGTTATTATAGTACAGGGCGAGTGGAGGGGGTGAGCCAATGGGAGTTGAAAGAATTGAGTGGTTGAATTTAAAGGTATGTGGCAGGTAGAAAAAGGGTTATTGAACGAATTGTCTGGACAAGGTCAGGTACATTTCAAATAGGATGTCTTAGTTCGAAATTTATTTGTATAGAATTCTGGGAATACCTGTTAAAGGAATTTGTTTAAGGGTTTTAGAATATATAAATTTAGACAAAAGAAGCGGATTTGCGAGGCTAATTCGAAGATGAGAACAGTAGAACAAATGTTTAGTAAGGAATGAATGAATTTCGGTTGGATTTGGTTTATTAATGGATCAATTATTGTTGATTTGGTGGTTTCTAATTGGTTATTGAGAATGGGTTCATTGCGGGCGATTGCTTTCTTGATTTCAGGGATTCTAATACTACACCCACACATTCCATTAAAAATTCAATACAACTGGTAAATTCTCTTGATCAAATCAAAATATATAACTCATACAAATTAATTTCATTCGATGTTAAAAATCTATTCCCTTCCATTCCAATTATTGATCTAAAAAATATATTAACTCAATTTCTAAAGAAAAATATCCAGGACCCCCAAAAAATAATAGATATTCAAAAACTAATTAACCTATGTCTAGATCAAAATTATTTCCTTTTTAATAACACTTTCTACAAAACAATCGATGGACTTCCGATGGGAAGTCCATTGAGCCCATTATTAGCTGAAATCTACATGTCACACCTGGAGGATACTATTTTAAGCCCCAGCAACAGCCATTTCCAACATATAAAGTTCTGGAAACGGTACGTAGATGATATCCTAGTAGTATGGTCAGGTACATTGAGACAAATCGCCCCATTTGAAACATACCTAAATTCTTTAAATCCAAAAATTCAATTTACAAGTGAATTAGGCAATAAAACCATCCCCTTTCTCGACCTTCAAATCACCATTAACAACAACAATATAAAATATCAAATTTACAGGAAACCCAGTTTCACGGACACAGCCATCCCACATTCCTCCAATCATCCATACAACACCAAATGCTCCGCATTTTACGCTATGTTCCATAGACCAATCAATATCCCACTAAACATCGAAGATTATAATCATGAATTAACAGTTATTCATAAAATTGCTGAAAATAACAATTACCCCCGTCAGGTTATAAATAATATTTACAATAAAATCATTTCCAAACAAATTTCAACCCGCCTATATGCCATTAGCCCAACAATCATTAAAATATACAAAAAACTTCCTTTTTATTCCAATAATTTTACCAACCCTATAACTAATACTTTGTCAAAATTAGATATTACCCCAGCCCTCTATAATAGACATAACTTAGCCTACTATTTAGTAAACAATAAAATAGATAAAATTGATCCCAAAGAAAAAAGTGGCGTCTATAAATTACAATGTGACTGTGGAGCTTTTTACATAGGACAAACTGGTAGATCCATCAACAACCGTATCGTCGAACACAAGAGATCACTGAAACAACTACAATTGAACAGTGACAAACCTAATCCCCAACCATTAAGTTATGTTTCAGCTTTTGCTGAACATCTATTTGATAACAATCATTCCCCATCTAATGAAAGCCCCCTTATTCTACATTTCTCCCCAAAAGGACGCAAACTAGATTTATTAGAATCCCTTGAAATCAAGAAAGCAATCGCCCGCAATGAACCCATTCTCAATAACCAATTAGAAACCACAAAATCAACAATAATTGATCTATTAATAAACCAAATCTAACCGAAATTCATTCATTCCTTACTAAACATTTGTTCTACTGTTCTCATCTTCGAATTAGCCTCGTAAATCCGCTTCTTTTGTCTAAATTTATATATTCTAAAACCCTTAAACAAATTCCTTTAACAGGTATTCCCAGAATTCTATACAAATAAATTTCGAACTAAGACATCCTATTTGAAATGTACCTGACCTTGTCCAGTCAATTCGTTCAATAACCCTTTTTCTACCTGCCACATACCTTTAAATTCAACCACTCAATTCTTTCAACTCCCATTGGCTCACCCCCTCCACTCGCCCTGTACTATAATAACATCGATACAATGTAAAATTTTTATATTCAGTGTTCTGTTTAACCTCCTGATGAAGGGTTCATAGCCCGAAATATGTATAGAGATAAATAAAAAATCTCCAAAATAATTTAAAAGATTTTTTAATTTTTTTAATTTTATTTCCTCTTTGTGAAACACCACTATAACCCGTTAAATAATAATTCCTTCGGTATTATTATTATGCAAATATTAATTTTTAAAATTTTTGGTTCTAGTTGTTATAGAACCCGTGATTTTGTGTTTGCAGAATAGATCACTTTTTCCGCTCTGTCACCGGCTCCCTATAATTAACATAATTATTATAATACATAATTATATTATGCAACGAGCTTATAATAACATTTCATCCTTTTTTTACCATCAACAATTATAATTGAAAATATATTTTGTTTTTTGCCTAGAGTAGCAGAGTTGTTGATAAAGACAAATCAATGAGGCTGTCTTCTGCTTGAATCACATAGACACATAATACCATATATAATGTATTCCTTCGAATTCTTAAATTCACCTTTTTCTCTTGATTAATTCATTCTACTTTATTTATTATTTAATGTATATTTTAAAAACTAATATAAATTTATTGTTAAATGTATTGCTTTAAAATATTTTCCAAACAAAGAACGTTTCTTAAATGAATCGTGTGTCAATGATATTTCATTCAACATGTCCCATATTATATAGAGGAATGAAGTAATCGAGTTATATTCCCGAATATTGGAATTGTTTTCCCTTTGAGCCGTTTCAAAATATAGGCTCCAGCCACAAAATACAATGTCCTCTCTCTCTTTCCCTTGATTAATTTCTCTGGCCCTCGAAATTGACTCACAACCTCAATATTGCCTAACCACAAATCTTTTTTTTTTTTTTTTTTTTTTGAATTTCTACTTAGAACTGAAAAAAAAATAAAATATTGGATCATTAACATTTTCACGAAAATTAAAAAAAAAAAAAAAAAAAAAATAAAAAGAGCAATAAATTATTCCGCGCTTTAATAAACGAAGAATTATTTTATAACAATTCAATTACTTACACTATCTATATACCTTATTAAAGTGTGTTTAACGAAATTAAAGTCCTTATTTCCTCAAATACCTATCTTAGTTATAATGATTAATCATTTTGAAATACTACAATAAATATCTGTAGTGAAGTCAATAGCTGGTATTTGTACAATCTCTACTAGAATTGCAATATTGATTTTTTGTTAAATCACTGATCAGTATAGTACCTACTCGTTGGTTTCTTAAAAAAAAAAAAAGCATAGAGATAAATTTTCTTAATTTACAATACAATTTGCAAGGAAGGAGTTCAAAACCTACCGTAAGAGCAAAGAAGCATAAATAATACTAGACAGATTTCAGATTAAAAATTAAATTTATTTCAAATTTTCTTAAAACAAACACGAGTAACATATCAAAGACAGTTTCTATTTTTGAGATAGTTTTTATTTTATTTTTCTACGTATTAAGGCCGTACCAATGATTATTTCAATATATTATATATTTTAATAAATATCATGCTAAAGCAATGAAATTATAAGCTCAACTATATAAGATAAAAAAAATAATGAAGTTTCGAATATTTAAAAATTCTTCTTCTTCTCATATTTTCATTTTCTAAAATTTTTATTATTTCAGTAATTTATAGGCTAAGATACTAACCAAGTCTATAATTATCATTCTATAGTATTCAAGGAGACAAGGAATTGGGATTTTCTAGAATAATCACAATTAATTGATTATTTCTCTCTTGGACTAAAACTTGTCAGGTCTTTTAGATCTTTGCACGTTCTTACATGTCAATATGGTAGATAATGGATAGACATGGATTATTATATCCGTGGCCCTTTTAATAAATAAATTATCATTAATCATATCCTTCTTTAATCCCATTCGATTTAAACTAGGGCTGTCCAACCCGTGGCCTAATATAAAGTCATAAAATTCCTTAAAACATTGAGATTTATATGTAGATACTGAAAACACACAACAATTTGGCCTGATATTTTTTTTTCTTTAAAATAAGAAATTTTAAAATTTACTGTGAAGTTTTCGAAAAATAAAAGTGTTAATTTTAAATTTTGAATCTGGAACTAGAATTCAAGATTTAAAAAAAAAAAAATCATCATTTTGGTCTATTTTCGACAGCATTTTCATTAGAAATAAATTTTCTACTTGCAAACTTTCTGATTGAATATTCTAGAACAATAATTAGATACCGATCTGAAAGAAAAATTGAAAATTGTCTCTTTATTAGAATTTTATATTAATTACCTATTTATCCAGGAAAAAATATAAACAAATACTAATACAAAATATCACTTTTTGTAAGTATATAGGTATGTATTAACATATACAAGATGATATTTTACAAAAAGTAAAATTAGAAGCTCACTATGAGCTAAAATAATTAAGTTTTATTTCTACATTATTAACTATCTTTTTTGAATATCAAATATCAATAGAATTATAATATTTTATCCGCCGTCCTAGACAATTTTTTCTCTTCAAATGGGCCCGTGTAAGCCAAAAGGTCGGACACCCCTGGTCTAAAAGGAAAAAAAGCAAAAGATTCATATATGAAATAGATCCAACGAAAGCAGCTTTCTACTTTCGGCGTTTTTCGTTCCCTCTGGTCTAATTTGAAAGATGAAAATTCGTATTACGACGTTTATACACCTATTTCTGGAGTCATTTTCAACTGATGTGGAATTGATAGTTTTCTTGTTTTTTTTTTTTATAAAAAAAAACTCTACCACCACAAGCATCAAATATGTAAGAACGAATTTGATATCTCAAATATTTTGGAAGTGATGAGGTACGAAACCCTCGAGATGAGTTTCCACTCGCATTTGGCCGGCTTTTTTCAATTAAATGATTTCGCCGTCTTTCTTTTTCTATCATAGTTGTTGAGTAGTAGTTTTTATTAGCCGCGTGGGAAAGTTCTGAACATGAAAAAAATATCGATAATATACCATTTCACCATTTTAATACTTGTTTATGCAAATAAATGTCTGTTGGAACATTACCCATAAAGCATCGCTCTCTATTTACTCCATAAATCAAACTGTTCCAGAAGATTTATATATTTAAGGATTAGAATTTTCTATTATCTCCAAGTGCGTTGATGAACTTCCATTTTCCAATATTATAAATAATTGGGGAGCGTATCATTTTTCATTTTTGACTCCCTCATAATAATAAAACCGTTTTTTTTCTTTTTTATGAATAAATAAATAATAAATATTTATATTAGGTGGGAGAAGACATGCGATATTAATGGCAGTTGTTATATTTTTATGAACCAAATTTAATTTCATTATAATTAATTTAAACTTTTAGTAGAATTTCGTCTCCCCACCCCATTTTAGAACATTAAGATACGTCAAAATAAAATCGTATCAAATGTTTACATTATATAAAAAATTTGAAATAATAAATCATTGGCTTGAAAAAGTTTGATTCAATTTGATGAATTCAAAAAGCTAATAAAAGATAAATAGAAAGTAATAATTGCTATTTGTAACTGGAAAAAAGGAAACGAGCATTCACTCTGGATCGATGAAAGTTGGAAGGAAACAAAATTCTCTATTCAGAGTCCAGGAGAAGAACAATTACTACAATTCCTATTTCGTTTTCGTATTGAGTTTATTTTAATATCGTTTTTAGAGTTTTTTAGATTCATAGATCTGTAACTTCTGTATCTAAACCACTGGTTCCCAACCGGTGTTACATAAGCATTTCACAAGTGTTCCGTGGATTTATTCGCAAATCGGAAGTGTACGACCGTATTAGACCAGCCCAATATCAAAAATATAAATCATAAAATTTTCATAAACATGAATTTATATACAATTAATACAAAAATTTGAGTGCTTTATTTTAGAAAAATAGATGGAATTTTTTTCAATTTTCAACTCACTGGCCTATAACCATATTTATTAAAAAAATAATTTTTAAGAAAAAAATAAAACCGACTTCAAAAAATTAAATGCAACAAATAAAATACACTAAAAGGTATAAAATAATTATTATCTTATTTAGTTACAACTAAACGACGAAATATTAACATGAAATTACTTTTTGAAGTTGGTGCCAAACATATACCTTTTATGAATTGCACTCGACGGATCTTACTTAGTACGTTTGGAGGGTATGCTCTCTTATAGGTATAGTTTGTTTGATAGCGACTTCAAAAAACTAAATAAGATAATAATTATTTAATACCTTTTAGTGTATTTTATTTGTTGCATTTAATTTTATGAAGTCGGTTTTATTTTTTACTTAAAAATTATTTTTATTTTTCTCTTTTTAGTGATGTTATTAATAGTGATCATATTATCAGAACTCGGCCAAATTAATATCGCACCATCCCTAAGATACCCCCTTTCCAATAAAAAAGAATAATCGAAATCGGTTCATAACAAAGAAGTTAGGCCTGAACAAACCTAACAAAAAAGGTCTAATACCAATAAAAAAAATGGGACCAATCGGAATCCAGTCTGAACCCAATGCAAAATTTTTTTCAAAATCGGTTCACAATTGGCGAAGATATGAGGTAACATAGACACAAAAAAAAAAAAATAAAAATAAAAATCTGTCGAATAGAGAAACTCTTCCTTTTTTGAAGTCGGTTAAAAAAAACAATTTAAAGTCAAATCTAAGATTTTAAAAGATAAATATGTTTATATTGCATGTCAGAGGGTTTCGTCTCCTTTTCCGTTCAAATTGAATGGTATGAAAATAATTTAATGGCTTACATGGAATAAGCTCTGAAGCATTCATCAACCACTGGACTCGCCTAGCTCTTACGCAGCTTTCATTCTTCTGCGCGCAAAATGTTGCCTAAATACAGGCGCATCAACGTCATAAATAAAGTTCAAATTCGTATATCGGATGCACCTGAATATGGCATAAACTGGAACATATAGCCACTATCTAAACAAAGGACCCAGAGCTTGTAGCCAAAACGAATTGGTGTGCACCGAATAAACATTTTGGCTGAATGACGACCAAAGTATCGAACCATAGGTTAATCGATTGATATACCTATGCTCCAAATATATTTAAAAAAAAACAATTTAAGGTCAAATCTAATATTTAAGTAGATAAATATGTTAATATTGCATGTCAGAGGGTTTTGACAAATTGCATGTATCGTTCCTACGTTCAGAATTTTGAATAATGGTCGCACTTTTGCAAATTTTCCAGCTGATTTCAACGTGTCATTGTTTGCTATACGAAAGTTCGATTTCAATCGCAGGAAAGTATTCCGTGGCAATTCTCGATAATATCCAATATTTTATGATTTGTTAAATATTTTCGAATTGACATTTTTGTTTTATTTACACTTTTATACAAAAATCAATGTATTTCCCATTTTTTTTTCAATTAAATAATTATGAAATTTTTTTTTGCAAACAAATGAGATTTCTTAGGAATAAAATAGACTGACCCGGAGGCAAATGGGTTAATTAATAAGGTCTACGAAAAATAAAATAAAATATTTACGGATAGGTCCAAAAAACCAAATAGTAAACATGTAGGATGTGATTTTCTACATTTCAACACTGGTTACTTTAGAAAATATAAATTGGATAAAGATCTATCCATTTTTAGCACTGAGGCCGTAGCAGTATTACAATCGATCATTTACATTGAATCTTTAGAAGAGTTTAATTTTTTTCAAATTATTTCTGACTTCTAACTTTCCACTTAAATTTCACCAATACTACCTAACACTTTGAGATAAACAAATTAATATAAGGAGCTTTATTAAAGTACATTTAATTTCCAACAGAAAAGATAATATTAGAGAAATGTCTAAAATCAATTCTTTACAAAAAATATAAAAATTCAAGTCCAATGAATTGGCCACGTAATTTTTTGAATAACAAAATATGGAATTTGGTCGATGACACGGATTTCAATAAAAATTTTCACATTCAATCTAAGAGGTACCCATTATCTCAAACCGCTTATATTTTTGTAAAATAATGTTTACTTTTCTCAGAAAAAAATATTTAATTTTGAATGTTTAATCCTATCTAGATAATTAAATCTAATTATATATATTCAACTTTCTTTTAGTAACTACCTAAATTAAATTGTCAACATGTTTCTTGATTAGAATTTTTTTATATGTAGAATATCTTGATGCATGTATAACTGTAACCGTAACAACTACTACCTTTTAGCTTAGATCAAATGATACAGTTTGAAAAGCTGAAAATTTTGATAATATTTACCTAATAATAATTTTTCATAAAAATTTCACTAACTGCGTTTTTTCTTAGGTGGGCAGAATAGCTCTTTTGAAATTCTATTAAATACTCTTTCTTGTAAATTTTGACGTGATTAATAGCCTACAAATTTGCCATATAATGTGTCCTCCCTCTCCACTGAATCTTTAACCATAAGAGCCACGCTGACTCCTACTACTATGACTCCATGAAAAATAATATTTATAATTAAAAAAGACTAACGATGAAGGCCAAGGCTTCGAAACTATAGTCTCAAACAAATAAATAATATATATACAGATATATATTTTTTATATATATGTCTGTATGTTTATTTGCATCAAGCAGAAGACAACCTCTTTGTTTCTCTTTATGAGATAACAACTCTGCTACTCTCGGCAAAATAAAAACTTTTCAATTAAAAATAATTATATACCTATCTACCTATATAAAAATAACATTTTAAAAAATTGTATTTGTAAACCTATGCTACGATTAATTTGTAAAACCCCTTTTATACGTGGAAGTAGGCAACATTTTGCCGAATTTATGAATTAAGAAATTTGCTTGCCGATTTACGGAATTAAAAAAAAATAATTTACGATTTCAAAATGTATTTATTACAAGCTGCAACGCCCGCCAATAAAAATATAAAAATGTAATTTTTAAAAATATATATATATAATTTTTAATCAAATGTTTTATTTTATATATAAATAAAAAATACATATACAATTTTATTAGTGATATTCTTTCGGGAAAATCACTCCATGATTTTTATTTTTTAATAAGTGCTTGGTTTTAATTTATTTCTAAATTATATATATATATAAAGAAAATGTATATGCTTCGGAGCATAAAATTTATTTTTATTGCCTAAATATATTTCTATTAATAGTATCCTACATTTACTATGATATATACGTTTATGTATAAAGGGAGGGGAGGGAGATGATGATTTGGAAGGACGAATTTCCCACAAAGGTCATATGGCCATTGATATTTACAAAATCTCTTAATAAAAGGTCAAATTGTTGCGACAACGCCATTAATTATAATATTTTCTCCTTCGACTCTTCCATTAGAAATTCTTGCTCCTCTTATTTCCTGGTCGAGAATACTACGATGTTTCAAATGCCAGGTCATTACTATACGCAAACCCGATCTATGTGTATCGTTAAAACAATGCACAAGGAACAATTGGCCAGGCAAAACACAACAGGCAACAATGGCTCTGCTTGTTTTAATTCGAGTTATGTTACACTAAATTACAAATCATACCATTAGCTTTATTTTGATTAAAATCATGACCACCAAAAGCTCAACAAGAAAATTTATTCTGAAATATTTGTTTGAATTGTATATTAAATCAAGACATCCATAAAAGCCAAGCTTTAGGAAAATAATTTCAACTAAAAATGTGAAATCCATAAATATAAATGTACATGTAAAATGTAAAACATGCGTTTTAATTGAAGTTACTATATTCTCGACTCATTTACTAAATTGATGATGTTCAACTTGGCAGCACATTAGATCTCACTACTTTTTCTGGCAAATGAACTTGTCCTTTTTTTATACAAATGTATTTGTTGGAATTTGGTTGATTATACCTGTTTCTGAGGCTACTAATTTCTATTGAATCCGATTTAATAACTTAGATATGTAAGAGTTATAATAGTCCAAGAGCTGTTGACACATTTTGACTACGGATTTGACCCAACTAGAAATAATTCGTAATAGTACCGTCTATGATAGTTGTACAGGGAATGGCCAGTCTGGCTGGCTGTAGCAGGTGGACCAGGTACTGCGCATGGTGTGAGTGCGGTAAAAAATACATATGTGTTAAAAAATATTTTTGACCCACAATGAAATTATAAAAATTATAATTTATAGTCAATTATAAACATAATATATTCACTCCAGACCATTTGAGTGGTGGGACGTGGAACCAGACCACCCCAAAGTGTATTTTTACAACATGAAAAAAATAGCCACATATGTATTTTTTACCGCACTCCGACCATGCGCAGTACCTGGTCCACCTGCTACAGCCAGCCAGACTGGCCATTCCCTGTACAACTATCATAGACGGTACTATTACGAATTATTTCTAGTTGGGTCAAATCCGTAGTCAAAATGTGTCAACAGCTCTTGGATTATAAAGCAGTCGTAAAATAGTTATTTTTATAAGTATGTTCTAAGCACATACTTAATTATTTTTCAATCCTTGATTTCACTTTCGCAGGAGCAGTAGATTTAATGTATACATTTTCCAGATAATGTAGATACAGTTTATTTTTTACAATCTACTTTACCTCAGTTTTAGGGAAATGTATATATATTTTTCCATCAATGTGCACATCATCCGACTAGGTACATTTACCGTAACATATATAATGAATATAAATATGTATAGGTATATATAATATATTTGTTATAGAAGGTTTGATTTTTTCTCATCAGGCTTTTGAATTAGAAATCTTTTGTTTGTCATGGGTTCAAATACTCGGATGGATATAGAAAACTTCATTTTTGTTCTAATAGCAAGCTGGTCACAAAACATATGATGCTCTCTCTCTTCCTTTTCGTTTCTCTTCTTTCTTCCTGGTATTCTAAGGCCCGGTATTTCAATGTCCGTTTATTCTTGAGATTAGCCTCAATATTTGGTTTAGTATTTTTAGGTGTATTTCAATGTCCGTTTAAGAGTTGATCCGAAAAATAATCTCTGAAATCTTAAACGCTGCTTTGGGTGACGATCGAATACTTAATCATAAGATTAAGATCGGCAGCCACCAGGCCATAACTAAAAAATATAAATTTTGTTAACCTCAAAAGTCTGCTTATTTTAAATGACTGCTATTGGTTGATTTTTTCGAAAGCATGGTTGCTAAGTCGACATTTCAACAATTCTTCCGTTTAGCTAATGAAGCTTAAAATATAATTGAAATACGGGGAGGTGAGAAAAGCTCCGCTTAAATTTAATTTTCGGCTTGCTAATCTCAAGAATAAACGTACATTGAAATACCGGGCCTAAGACTCATTTTAGAATCCCATCACAACAACTCTATGGACTCTCGGACCAGTTTCTTTGTGTATATGTTTATTTGCATCATTTCTCAGTTATAACTTAATACATCTTTAAAATCGCAAATAGATATTATTGTTTCAAATAATCGTTAAGTTTCTTAAAATTCTCTCGCATTTATTTTCCACTAGAATAAGCAAATCCTAATTTTAAAATTGCTCCTTTCTTGTTTCTAAGCCTATTTATCTCCCCTTCAGAATCTTGCTGATGGGCTTAACATATTTCTTAATAATGAATCAAACATCATACATTCTCAAATCCTCTTTTTGGTTCCGATGATTTTAATCTTGGCAATTTTTCGGGCGAAGCCAAGAGACACGAGTCACTAATCATCTTGCTCGTTTGAATAGTAATTGCCGCTGTCATTTCAATTCAGCCCATGGTTTGTCATTTTCGTCCCCCTATATTTATAATCAATTTCTTGCCAAGCAGGATGGGATCATTTGCTCATATCATCTTGAAGAATCCATGCAGAATAGCACGAACATGATGAGAATAAGCAACTTTTTAATTAACTCGCTTTCAGCTACGATCAAATGATAGTCAAATTTTATTACTCAAAAATGATTTTAATAATAAAAACTTTTAGATAAAATCTAGGGGCTCTGGGTAATGAATCATATTTTGAAATTCAATGAAGAAATTAAGAAAATTAAACTGAGAGCAACAAAAGTGGTTTGTGCAAAAACTTTTAATTGGTCTTTCAATTGTAGATAGTAAACTAAATTGAGTAAAAACTTGAAATTTAGAATGTATATGTATATCCATTATTCAGAATAGCAGTTTTAGGTAATTTTTATATCCCACCCAAAATATTATGTGAAAAAACAGGCCAAGTTCGAAAAACTAGTGAAATCTGATTCGCTGCCAAGTTAAATTCATCAAGAATAATTAAATAGAGGTTTTCAAGAGCCTCAAAAAACACCACAATTTATAATTATAAGAATAATTAAGTTGAGAAAATAGTAGTTTCAATTAAAACGAATTCTTTCTATTTTAAATGACGACCTAGATTTATGGATTCGATATTTTCAATTTAAATTAATTTATTTCGAGAATTCACTCATTCCTTCTTCATCACCGACAAATAAGAACAAATTTAATATCTATTTGGGAGAAAATTTTATAAATAATCATACCAACTGCGTTGTTATAATGTATTTATTTTTGAAGACTCGGAGGAATAGAGTGAAAATCAAAAATAACCATCTCATCTAATACTTAAGGAATAATATTTATACATTACATTCTTGACGTTTTAACCTATAATCGTAACCATTGCTGAAGACATGGAGGAATTGACTTAAAACCAAAAAGACCAAATTCTTTTTATCTGATTAATAATACAGAATTAAACATATTAATATTCAAATGACAATGGATAAAAGTTTAGCAATGATCAGTTGCAGATTATTTATAATAGATTTATATTTATACACAAAACAATTAATAAAAAATTTTCCTACTCGCACTTGTCTATATTATTTTTTATTTATATAATTTGCTCACTTGTCCCTAAAAATGTCTGAAAACCGAAATTAAATTTTTACGAAACATAAGTATTTTTGAAGTGATAACTTCTTTTGGCGGGCCTCGGATACTTTTTATTTTACTTGGCAGTAAATGGGATTGAGTGGTCACGCGTCACAGTTGGTACCAATTCAAGCCACAGATGGCGCTGCGGCATTAACTCTAAGCTCAAATTAATATCTTCTATTTGAATTTTTTGCTCACTTGTCCTTAAAAATGTCTGAAAACCGAAATTAAAATACGAAACATAAGTATTTTTGAAGTGATAACTTCTTTTGGCGCGCCTTGCACACTTTTTATTTTCCTGGGCTGTAAATGGGTTTGAGCGTCACGTCACGGTTCACGATTGATCTGCGGTCTAGTGCCAGTTCAATCATTGTCGGAAAATATATTAATTATTAAGATTGGAGTAATTTTTGGAGACGGACTGATAAGTGAATTAAGTGGATATTGATGAGGCAGTCCAAAAAAAAGAAGAAGATAATTTACACTATCTTTTTATTCATAAAACCGACGTTTCGGAGGCTATTCCCTCCTTCTTCAGGGTTTTGAAAAGTCAGTGAAGTATTACAGTGTAATTATTACATTATAATTCTGCTGAGAATGAAATACAAGATATTATTGTTACTGCCACTGAAAGAGGAGACAGAGGGGAATGCCGCATTGGATTTCCTTCACTGACTTTTCAAAACCCTGAAGAAGGAGGGAATAGCCTCCGAAACGTCGGTTTTATGAGTGAAAGGATAGTGTAAATTATCTTCTTCTTTTTTTGGAGTGCCTCATCAATATCCACTTAATATTAATTATTCCTTTTCAAAAAATAATAAAATTATAAATGCCATATAAGTAATCACTTCTGTCGTGTGGTCTTAAGCACACATCCGAATTTTTTTATTAAATAAATAATTTATTAGCGATTGTATAACATTGTAAAAAATACAATAAACACAATGTGGATATATTTTAACAATTTTCAAATTAAAGACTATCCCATTAATTTGTCTTTTAATTAAATGATAATAAAACAATAATCTCTTGAGTTTTCGGTAAATTTTCATATACTTATTCTTAAGGTAGTTGTTTCGCGACAATACCAGCAAAAAGTTAATGCTCAAGTATATAGAACAGTCAATAAGGATTCATAGTTCATAAGGCCAACACTTTTGCTGTTTTTATACCAAATCTAGCCAATCCCGTGCTCGTTTGAGAAATTTGGCAACATTGAAAGAGATTGAATATTTTTATACATGACATTAAAAATGACAGATAAAATGAATGATAAAAATACATTTTTTAAAAGTCGATTTATTAATCAAAAAGTTCTAACAACGATTAAAGCTGTCGCGGTAATGAATGAGGGAAAAAAAACGAAAAAAAATGTACTAAGAGTGCTAATGTAGGTACCCGAATAATTGAAGTGGGCGACGAATAACCTAACTCGTTGTCACTGTCAGAAAGATATTTTATTAAAAAATATTGTTGATGAAAGGCGATTAGGTTTGAATTCTATTTTTTCAATAAAATGTCAAGATTGCTATACAACTCATGTCAGTACTGGAAAGAAACATACATCTAAAGATGGTGAAATGTAGTGACGTAAATACTAAAATTGCACTAGGTAAGTTTAATTTTTTAATACAAAATTATTGATAGCAGTAAAATAAATTATATATATATATCAGGTACAACCACGAGGGGTGGGGGACGGCAGCAGGCAGGGGGTTTAAGCCCCCCCCGGGTCAAGGAAAATGAAAGTACCTAAAAGCAAAAATTAACAAATTTACAAATGAAAATAAAAACTATTTGATAAATTTAATAGCCTGGGCGTAATTAGACTTCTGCTGGCCAATAGGTAAATATGCATAAGCTGGAAATAATTTGAATCGACGTTTGGCATCCCAAATAAGAGTTAGGTGTATGAGTTTACACGGTTTCTGGCTGCTAAATTCTATATACTCCAAAAATCCTGGTTGCGCCCCTGATATATAATATATATATTTAATACGCAGATTCAATAAAAATAATAATAAAGTCTTATAATGAAAATATTGAATTAGATTTACAAATTTAACTAATTTAGGAGCTATACACTTGGAGTTGGATATTCGTGCGTGAGCAAAATTTGGCTTGCTTGATATACCAGCTATTTCATCATCATTATTTAAAAGATATGAACGAGAGGTTGGGTATATTATAGAAGACACTGCCAAAGACAGTTGCAAACGAGCTGCAGAAGAAGAACGTCGATTAGTAGTAGAAAACGTGGAGAAATTATGTGAAGCTCTGTAAGATATTTTTAAAATTGACAATTATTATAAATATTTTGTTAATTCATCGATTATTTATAATAAATTAATAAAACAATAATTTTATTTACACAAAAATAATATAATTTTTTTCTTTCATTAGGCCAGGCGAAATTTCTCAAGAAATTTATGATGAGTATATTTCTTTAAAAGCTGCTCGTGTTGACCTATCTTCAACATCTTTACATCCTGTCTATATCTCATCAAATTCAGCGTCACTTGCTTTACTTCAACTTCATCGAGCCTTTAGAAAATTTCAAATTGAAATTTTTTAAATTTGATGTTGCTCTAGGAAACATTATTAACATAATTGTTTCTTATGACATGGGTTGGAGCAAACGTGGAAACGGGTGTTATTTATAAAATATAACCTCATATAATGAGATAAAGATATAAATTTATATAGGTAAAAATTGATAAAATAAAATTATTTTTATATATCTTCTAGCATTAATTTTTTTTATGTTTTATTATTATATTTCAAAGATATATAGGTACTGAATGTGATATAAATAAATGTTTTCAACAAATTATTTTTATATATCTCTAGTATTAATTTTATGTTTTGGCTATATTTCAAAGATATATAGTACTGAATGTGATATAAATAAATGTTTTCAAAATAAAATTATTTTTATATCAAGAACATGTTATTATTTTTTGTTTATTTGATTTAAATTGTTATTAAGCTAAAATTAGATTTTCATGATAACACCTCATGATTAGAAAATGCATGCAATTGATGTATACAAAATTTGGTTGAGTTTGATACAAGGACCAAGATTTTAATTTCTCAAAAAAAAAAAAAAAAAAAATTTGGGTGGTTAGTTTTTTGTATTTTTTTAGACTTCTAGGGGTCCAAGTGATTATGTGCATAAAATTTGCTGATTTTACAAATGGCTCAGATTTCGCCCCCCCCCCACCATTAATTTTGGCCCCAGAAAAAAATATTTTCATTATTATAGGTTTATTTTATTGTATATTTTCATTTTTTCTTGTTTTTTTTTTTATTTGAAAAGATTATAATTTTAAATTTTAATCCCCCCCCCCCCTTAATTTTGGGTCGACATGCACCAAAATCTAACCAGCTCTTAATGACAATGGACCAAAACTAGGTGTGAAATTTGGTTTCGATATTCACACTAGTTTTTCAGCTAGCTCGTCCACAAAAATTTGGTAACGCACAGACTAACTAACAGACTAGCAGACATTTTGAGAAAACAATTATTATTTCGAAAAAAAAGAAGAAAAAAACGCTTATTTCATCACAATACTTGACCATACACCCTGTATGGTAAAGTAAAAAATGATTAACTATACCCTTATCCAGAAAAAAAATTAAACTTATATACTTTAAAGAGTGAACTAATAATAATAAAAATAATAATATTTTCAAAAATTTCTATAAATATCGTTTTGTTATTTTTTAACAAATGTAATCAACGCCTACGTTACATCTTATGAAAATTATAATTTTCAAAAAATCTAGCGCACGCGCGCTTTCTGCTTTTTACTCCCTCTTTCGCTGGTTTAACAAATGCGCTGTTGCCAAAATGTTTTTAGTGAGAATTTTTTTATATGCATTTTTCATTATTTATTCTTTATTATCTCAGAAACTGTGTTGTAACTATGAATGAACTTGTCTTAAAATATGTATTGGTTATTGTTTAATGTTGGTTTAGTTTTTTATAAAAATTGTACCAAGGGTTTCTTAATTATAATTAAATAAGTATGTAAGCTTTCCGATATCCCGTATAGTGCAATGCTAAAGAGCCCGAAAAAATCGATTTTTGAAATTAAATATCTCCGGAACTGTATTGTTCATCAATTTCGTTTTGCCACCAATCGATGCACAAGTATTTGAATAATAATATATCTAAATTTCAGAAAAATCCTACTAAAACGCATTTGGCGGAACAACTACCTTAAAAGGCATTAACGATATAACAAAAACAAAAAAATTGTATGTTTTTTCTCTTGGAAATTCCTAGGGGAAACTAATTTACGCTAATGGAGGGGTATCACTGTACCCTCTCAATATATGGGTAGCTTTAAATATTTTAAATTGCATGTAGTAATTTTGATATCTCGCAATTTTTGAAATTTTAGCAAAATTTTTGTCCAACGGCTTTGAAAATTTATTAATCGATGTAAATTATAGATTAATTGTTGTGTTTTAAAGGAAGTTTTTAGAAATAATATCTATTATTTTCTAAATCCATATTAAATTATATCGATTAGATCAGATTTTCTATTGATTGAAATAATCTTTATTCTACTGATAAGCCTTTGACAATTTCTAAAAAAAAAAAACATTCCGATTGTAATTGACTTTAATTAAAAAACTCAGCTTGTTCAGTTTACTAGTCCTATTTACCTCTGCAGTCTATTGTTTACCTGTGATTACTCTCCAATCAGTTTGTTGATTTTACTTTTAATAGCCATGATATTCGCTCTAGAATTAATTCGAATCACAAATATTATATGCCTCATTTGACATTTCATATCAACCAAGGGGATAATTGTATTCTCATTATCAAAAATAAAAAATAAATAAATAAATAAAAGCAAAAATACAACAAAAAAACACTGTAAATTAAAAGATTAGTAGGCTAGTTCGAATTATGTTGCTTATTTTGTTATTATTTATTGTACGTATAAAAACCGATGCACAAGAGATAAAAAATCGAAATTGGCTTTAGCACTTAATATCATTCGAATATTGACTTGTTAGATGATCTGAAACTTTTGGTTGGGTTAGATTACCTATTAACAAATTTTCTGGAAAAATCACGACATTTCGAGTCCTAATCTGCAAAGAAGCGTCTCTAAATTAAGATTCTCATGATTTTCAATATTTTTTAGAGGCTATAGTCAAGTATTGTGATCGTGCATGAAAAAAGTGTTTTTTTTTTGTTTTGATTTTTCGAAATATCTCAAAAACGGCTGAAACTATTTTGAATAAAAAAACCATGGGATTGCGGTCTACAAAATGTTTTGTCAAAATGTCTGTTAGTATGTTAGTTTGTACGTTAGTACGTTGCCAAATTTTTGTGGACACACTAGCTCAAAAACTAGTGTGAATAACTATCATTATAAGTCCTAGACGCTTTAATCGATTTGTACGCAATTTCGCATATGCACCCTATATAACCTTATGAAAATGCCTCACTATGTGATATTAATAGTGACTAAAAATTGTGTGTGGGGGGGGGGTTCTTTCATAAATAATTATAAATTATTTTAATTCAATATTAAATATAACATAGGACTCATGTGTATAGTAAAGTCATGTGGATGGCCATATCAGTTTATTTTCTTTTGAGATATACAATTTAACCATAATGTTGCAGACCGGAAACCCCACGACCAGCACCCACTATATATCCTCCTTTCCCTTGGCTTTTCCTCCCTTGCCTCGTCCAGACGGGTGTTCAACCAAACCGCAAGAGAGCGCATGCTATGCTCCCCCGCCACTTCTCCAGGCTGCAGGCGCATATCCCCTCTTCTCACCACCGTCGCCGCTCGACCAAGCCAGCTCTCTGATTGGCCCAAGTTTCCAGCGTTTCAGCCCTATGATTGGCCCCTCGTTTCAACAACGCTACCAGCGACGGATTAAAAGGCGGTCCACCGAGCATCAAAAAGTAGTTACTATTACCCATCCGACACGAACAGTTGACTACCAGTCAGTCAGTTGTTGGAAAGCAGTGAGTTTGTAAAGACCACCTTATACCAAATAAAACAAACCATGATGTAAAATTAAAATGCGTTTTAATTCAACTCTTGCATAGAGATAGCGAAACTTTTTCCTCAACAGCGCACATCATCCGGCAAACGGCGTGCTAGACCAGAGAACTCACAACTTCGACGTCACGCTACCCTTAGTAGGCATCCATATCCTCCGGGACTATGATATTGCCCGCTATAAATAAATAATTAATGTGTTCGCGCCCTTAACAATCCCGGGTCGCGACAATAAAATTATTCTTTCAAGACTCGTAATGGGAAATTATTATTTATTTATTTTTATTTATTTATTAATCAAATCCCTTATTCTTACAACAATCACTGTAACATCACAAGTAACGGGAGAGTAACACCTATAAACGTTTTATATTAGAGAGTCTATACATAAATAAATATGACTCCAAACTAAACACCCAATTTGATTTTAAACTTAGCGGCCAGTATAAAGATTATATCTAGGGATTAAAAATTTTTCTGAGTTTTGATTTTGTTTGGTTTTTTAAGGTTTAATTACTTCTCTTTGTTTCATCAGAGTTGAGAGATATATGTGTAAAATGTATAATGTGTAAACTCAATTTTATATTAACTGAGGATGGGTACAATCAGACCCGAAACATGTATTAAATGTATTAAAGATTAAAAATTATTCAATGTGTGTGTGTGTTTGAATTTGTTTACTTGTGATGTTACAGTGATTGTTGTAAGAATAAGGGATTTGATTAATTAATATTTTAACAATCGAGAATATTTTGGTGGTGAAAAATTTTATTTATTTAATTATTAACGTATCATTCATTATTCACTAAGAGTTATGAACTTAATAAAATTGGCAAATTGAAAATTGAAGAAATGATTAAAATAATAAGAAAAAACTAAATGAAATAAAGAAACAAAGAAATATCAGTTATTAAGATTCATATAAGAAAAAAAAAACGAGAGTTGGCTGTGTATGAAAATTGACTCGCAGCAAATTCAAAAGCAGTGGCATAACTTGATCACCTGCACCACCCCCCCTACTACACCAACTTTACACAAATTTTGAAACACGAGTATTTGCTATGTAGTTTTTTGTCTTAATAATTTTTCCAAAAAATAAATTCGAATATATTTGTCCATTGAAGGTTTTTGATTTTTTTAAAACTTAAAATAAAGCAATTTTTTAGAATACCTCTGCGAATTGAGAAATTCTATAGCATCAATTAAAATTATTTATTTTCAATTATCATAAACAAATTATTTTAATTGGATGCAAGATAATTTCGAAAGCTATTGAATCAATTATCCAAAGTTATTATACATATTCATTCATTCACACAAACTCATATTATATGGAGTTTATATATGCATTCATATTTAAAACCCCATTTATTTATAAAAAATAGAAATTATTTAGGTAAATATTTTTAGAAAATTTTTGATTACCTATTAAAAAAATAAAATAAATAAATAAATAATAAAACTAGCGAAGGGAATGCTTTGGACAGGAGCAGGGTTCAACGGATTGTTGACTGAGCAATATATTAGCATGGGAAGCAGTCTCTTACGGATTCATGGACCAAGAAAAAAACATGTGTCAAAGAAAATCAAGGAAAACATAAAAACGTTTTCTGTTGAGTAAGGGCAGGTGCAAGGAAAAGCATGAAAGTAAACAGACGTGGGTGGAAGCCGAAAAGAGGGCGTTTTGCTGAGAAATAATAACGAATACCTTTCCCTTCCCCGGGGAACACACGAAAATGGGATCAAAAAGTCAGTAATCGTTTAACAGTTTACTCCATGAAATTCAAATTTCTAATAATCTTCAACGTTCAATCACAGGACACAGTTGAATCTGTAGAGAGCAGCCTCTAACCAAGCTTGTCTTAAAACGAATATAAGATTTTACTCTGGATAGCTTCGTTAATTCGATGACTTATCTTAGAAATTATTCCTCAATTTCCCTTTTTAAGTTGTTTACCAAAAAAGAATTTATTCTTTTTGATTTTAAGTCGATTCTTCCATGTTTTCAGGAGAGGTTACCATTAATAGTCAAAACATCAAAAATCGAATGCAATAAGGTTATTCCACTAGTATTAGATAAGAATCGATCGTTATTTTTGATTTTAAGCCGATTTCTCTGTCTTCAGCAATGGTTACCAATAATAATTGAAGCGTCAAAAATCCAATGTGGAATGGTTATTCCTCGAGTATTAGATTAGAATCAATCACTATTTTTGATGTTAAGTCGATTCCTCTGTCTTCAACTCAGTTGCTTTGGTTACTTAAAAAATTTCCCCTCAAATTTTTAGTATTTCACAGAGAGAAGCCTATCCATTCTTACTTAAGCAGATTTAAATGAGCTATATTAAACCGATCATATGAATAAATTTTAAAGAATTTAACAAAGTACTATCTTGCTCAAGGGAAAAGTACTTTAAAATATAATTTTACTAAAAACTTTATACAACGTTTTTGGTGGTCCTCAAGGTTCTTAATTTGAATATTAAATTTCATTAAAATTGGTTAACTTATTTTCAAGATATTTCGAAAAAACTAAAAAAGTACTGCGATAAAGTACTAATGTCTGTGGGCCAATATGTATCAAAAACTAATCAGCGATTAATTTTGTTAAAGAAAAGGTTTTCAATTTCATTTCAATCGGATCAACGGTGTGGAAAAAAATCGTCAATGAAAAAAACGACCACAAACATACATAAATATATCAGCACGCACTATTTGAAAAAATCCCACTTTTTGGACTCTGGACGAGACACCATGTAATTTTTTGCAAAACCGTCACGTGCTAAAATTCAACCTAAATGAATACTATAATTTGTGACTTTACTTGAGACCATGGGTACCGTAGTCTTTACCTGAGGACCCTTTGAATTCGCGATAGCCGCGAAACCGATTCTAATACTTTACCCATCCTTCGCATTGGATAAAGTAAAAAGTAAGGTAAATGGTTAGATGAGAAAAATCAAGATCAAGACCAAGAGCAAGACCACCAAGGTTGAATAGGATAGATCAAGACGAAGTCCAAGAGCAAGACCACCAAGTTTGAATAGGATAGATCAAGACGAAGTCCAAGAGCAAGACCACCAAGGTTGAATAGGATGGATCAAGACAAAGACCAAGAGCAAGACCACCAAGATTGAATAGGATGGATCAAGACCAAGACCAAGAGCAAGACCACCAAGGTTGAATACGATAGATCAAGACGAAGATCAAGACTAGAAATATTTGAACAAAACCAAGACCAATGCCAATAATTCCAAGACTACCTCAGTCTTGGTCTTGCTTTGCTCATCACTAGCGCATGTTTCATCCATTCATAAACGCGACAAAGCAAAGAATAAAATATATAAAATAAAATTGAAAAATGTGAAGTGAACTTAATATCTTCTGGTCGCCCGGCCAGGACAGCGAGTATTTCTAAAAGTTTTTTCATCCCCTGTTTATTCTCCTGGCTTATAAGTGTTGTAATTTTCTCTTATTTATCACTGAAAAATGTAATAAATATAGAATTCTTTTGGTTGAGACGTCCTAGAGCTTAGACGAGTAGGTTTAATTAACCCTGAGTATTTACGGAACAGAATAAATTGTAGATGGTTTTGTTTAATCATTACTTTTCGGATTCCGAGCGAACTTGAGAGAAAAGCTCCGAAATTACTCTAAACCTCTTAGCAGCTTCCTATTTGTATATTTTATCTAATTAATGGAATATTATTTTGTAAGCCGTTTTGTTCATTCTTTTTATTTTCTCTTATAAAATAAAATATCAATATTAAACAAATTGAAAAGAAACTTGGCCAAGTTTTTTTTTTTTTTTTTTTTTTTTTATTTTGTTCTAAGTGAAACTGTTCATCGCAAAAATAAGCCTTTAAATTTTGTAACATTCTTTATTGGCTTTAAATTTTTTCTTCCCTTGTAAGTAATTACTTGAGCAACGCGAAAGTATAAAAAATGTATGAATATTATAAGCAAACCTATAAAGCAAAAGTTTATGTAATAAAAAAGCGAGTCAGCAAGGAAGAGAAGGGGGGGGGGGGGGGGATTGAATCTGGGAGATTTTTGTCCCTCCTTTCTTTTTGGTTGCCGATTCTCAAACCATTCGTGAAAAAATCATTAGACAAGTCGTAATTACTTCTCTAATGAGTAATTTATAGTTTAACTTATATCAACAACAATCTTAGATAATGAGTTTCCCTAAAGAGACGGGGTCGCCAAGGTCGTGAATTCAACTGGAATTAAAATAAT
Organism: Forficula auricularia; assembly: GCA_024734495.1. Classification (NCBI taxonomy): domain Eukaryota; kingdom Metazoa; phylum Arthropoda; class Insecta; order Dermaptera; family Forficulidae; genus Forficula; species Forficula auricularia. Next base: position 5,029,156 of record JALMQS010000127.1, read on the forward strand.
TTACTTTAATGTTTATTAGTGTTTGCGGTTTTCTGCTGGGACCGAAACGTCTCCTTCCCACAAGTTGAAATGGGCAAATTCACTTGAAAAATCATTTTTAAAATATAATTTTTTAAGGAAAAACAATGCCTGAAATGGTATATTGTATCCATAAACCGCAGAAATGAGGCAATTTGAAAAACCCAAGAGGAAACTGATCCTGTCCTCGTAGCTATTTAAAAGCTATTTAAAATAATAAAAAAAATTCTTGTAGAAAAATCCTCTCCCTTTATTAATTAGATGGATATCATAATGTCCAAAATACTAATTTCGGCAGAAACCATTCGCCATCTTCAGTCTACAAAATTAAACCAAAATTATACAATGCAATGCAAGCTTCCACATTATAGGAATTTACAAACATACATAAAAGATTGAAAAGGCAATTTAGGATGGAGTTTTTTAACTCTGGGCATATAATCAAGCCTACATTTGCATGTTTCCAAAGACAAAGAACAATCAGTGTAAAGTGATCAAAATGATAGTATTATATAATAAATCGACACGTTCTGGTGAGGCCATACACTTCTGGTTGAGTTTGGTTCAAGGGAGTAGATTTTCATTTTTTTATTTTTTTGGACGAGCTTGCACTAAAACTAGTATGAATATCAAATTCACACGTAGTTTTGGAGCATTAAGATTAAGAGCTGATTAAATTTTGGTGCATATCGACTCAAAATTTTGGGGTGGTGGAGGTGGTTAAAAATTAAAATTATAATTTTTTAAACTAAAAAACAAGAAAAATGAAATATACTATAAAATGAACCTATAATAACGAAAATATTTTTTTCTGGGGCCGAAAATAGGGGCTCAACTTAATTTTATTTATAACAAAAATTTGAAGAATGTCAAAAGATCCTTAAGGATAATTAATGAAAAAGTCACTTAATTTTATTCAAAATGTTGTTAGAAAGCTAAAACTAAAATTTGGATAAATTTTGATGAAGAGTATAAAAAGGTCCTTAAGGATAATTAATGAAAAAGTCACTTAATTTTATTGACAATGTTATTAGAAAGCTAAAATTAAAATTTGGTTTAATTTGGATGAAGAATGTCAAAAGGTCCTTAAGGATAGTTAATGAAAAAGTCACTCAATTTTATTCATAATAATTTTTAAGGATTTAGGTGTCGGTTCTAGGTGAAACCTAACCTAGAAAATTCTCCTCATAAGTTATTTATTCATAATGTTATTAGAAAGCTAAAATTAAAATTTGGTTCAATTTGGATGAAGAATGTCAAAAGGTCCTTAATGATAATTAATGAAAAAGTCTCTTAATTTTATTCAAAATGTCATTAAATATTGTAAGGGGTTGATTATATTGATTAAGGGTGGGAAATAGTTCGCTATTCCCTCGTAAGGAACAATTTCCAAAGATGAATCGAGTAAGAAAATCGGAGTACATGCTTAGTACTGCTTAGATTCCTCTCCTTATATTGCAACTAAAGAGGTGGGGAGGGGGGGGGGCGGGATTTTTAAATATTTTCAAAAAGTACCTTCAAAGTGCAAATCTACATATTATATCCTATTTCTTATCTAAGCTTCTACTTATTTTGGTTCTACCCCTTGGTCGAGAGGGTTGAAAGGGGGTCCAGAATCCACCCTCCTACTCCGAAGTAATTTAAAATAAAAAAACATTTAAAAAAAGAAGATTTTAAATGTTTATAATTTATCTTAATAAAAATAATCATCCGATAGTACTTTAGTAGATTATTGTCCAAAGAACGCAACTATCACTTACCTCTGTTATATCATTTTGGGGTTTAAAAATTAAAATTATAAGATTTTAAAAATAAAAACACGAGAAAAATGTAATATGTATACTATAAGATGAACCTATAATAACGAAAGAGGGGGTCAAAAAGTAAAAATCTTGGACTAATATCAACCAAATCTTGTATACATAATTGGTTGAGTTTGGTCAAAGAGCCTATATTTTCATTTTGTGACCCTCCCCCTTTAAATAATTATAAATGGTTTTATTAAATATAAGATAGGGGCCAGGCGTATGGTAAAGTCATTTGGATGGCCACATCAGTTTATTTACCCAAATACTCTCTTTCATTCGGCTCTGCTTTCACTCATCTGAAAGTCCCAAATTATTTCATATCTAAATATCTGGTGCATATACATATTCTAATCCCCCCATCTGTGTCTCAACGTGTGCCTTATCTTTAGATTTTGTTGTGGAATTTCCATTTTGATTGAATGCCACGAAGAAAAATACCATCGTATGGTTTGCATTGCTCAATCATTTATTTGAAACCCAGCTGATGTGGTTTTGCAGGTAAATGAATGAAATATAAACATTTATAAATGTCGAAATGTTGGCCCAACGAAAACCAAATGATGGAGATAAAATTATTTTTAAAATTCACGAAGGTTTGAATTAGTAAATCTTTTGCTAAGCTCATTTTACTTTTGAAACGAATTTCAAACAGAATTTGCAATTATTTCATGTTTATAAAATGAGTAACTACCCATCTCTATTTATCTTCCCAATTGCGTTTATTTGGTTCACTGATTATCGCTGCTTCATAGAAAAAGAACTTATTTGTTGAAAATTGTTTATTTCACCCTTTTTAACCGAATTCAGAAAAAGGAGGAGGTTATCAATTCTTCGGAACCTTTTTTGTTTTTGTTTTTTATGTATGTTCAGTGATAACTTTTAACCACATGGACCAATTTTGATTTTTTTTTATTGGAAAGGGGGTCCCATATTAATTTGGTCAAGTTCTGGTGATTTGATCAATTACAAAATAACGGAACTCTTCAATTCTTATGAGCAATAATGGAAATTATAAAAATAACACCTGTACCTACGGCAAATTATGTTATAAGTAAAGGATCTGATTTCTGACAACTTTTGTTTAAAGAAATCGCCCCCCCCTCCGCCCAAAAAAAAGTTGTCAAAAAATGAACATTCTAGCGCTTTGAACCAAACTCAACCAAAATTCGTATACATAATCTGTAGGCCCCCAGAAGACTAGAAATGCAAAAACTTGCCACCCATAATGGGGGGGGGGGGGTAAAAAATTGAAATTTCATTCGCAATTGGCATAAAAATGGCTGGATCTTATGAAATTTCGTATTTGGATCAGCTTTCTTCTAACTTAAAATGATTGCTATAGAACTTTTTCATATTTTGATTGCAAAAGGGGGTTTGAGGAGGGGGGGCACTACTGAAAATTATTAAATAGCTAAACTATTAACTCTACGGTAAATTCGGTTAAAAGCAAAGTTTTAGATGATTGTTAACATCACTAAAAACAAAAAATATTTTTTAGAAAAAAACGACTTCAAAAAAAGCTATTTAAAACAAATTCACTTTTTTGGGGTTCCGGCATGAACATATTACTCATATTTGGGCCGCGGCTTAAAAATGTTAAGAACCACTGCATTAAACATAGTTTAGTCAGGCTGGGTCGGAAGTCAGTGCTGTAACATAATTTTTACTTCAATTCCAGGGCGAGGGATGGGGGGGGGGTACACCCTCTCGCCCCCTCTGCGGACGCCCATGTATATTAAAATATATCATAATATGAATCTATAAATCTCAGTTGGAAATGTGTTTGGATTTTAATAAATTTGAAGAATGTATTATCCTCATAGTTTCTAGCGGAGTTAAACTATTAACAAATAGCCCTGCCTATTTTCTCTCTCTTTTTAAAGATTTTCCAATCTTAAAGAATTATAAGTCATCATTCTGGCTTCTTAGATATTGATATCGTATTTCTTCAATATACAAGACGAAATGGATTTTGAAAATTTGAATATATAGAAATTGATTTCTGTTGGCCTTAAGCCGCAGTTGTGTCCTGGCGAATGTTCGCATATGAATGGATTCGATCAGTCCAAACCATTTGCCGAAAACAACCCAATAAAAATACCAAAATATATTAAAATGCTGGGACGCCGTCGACCATTTTCTCTTTATTTATTTTATAAATCATTGAATTTCATTGCCTGCTACTGAGAGAAGGAGTTCCGTGAGACATACAACCGTCAAAAAAAACTTTGTCATTCAACCAGCAAATATGGCGGGTCTGGAAAATTTATCGGGGTCGTTTTTTTTTTTTTTTTTTTTTTATTCTAAAAGTTATATTATATTAACATTAGATGGATGATATATACATCAATGCTTATAGATATTTCACATGACCGGCTATCTGATCCCTACCAATTTACACAAACTTCCTCACACATACAAACACATTATAACTAAGAGTAATGGCTTGAATAGGCTTTAGTTCCTGAAATTATAAAAAAAAAAATCCAATCTAAAATAAGGGTATTGTTTTATAAAAGAAGGAATTTTTGTTAAATGGTCCTTATTGAGTATTTTTTCTTAACCTGCAAGTGCTGTTAGATAATGAAGAGAGAAATTGAGTTCCGTGAGACATACAACAGTCAAAAAAAATGTTTGTCATTCAACCAACAAATGTGGCCGGTCTGATAAATTTATCGGGATCGTTTTCGGTAATTTTTTGTATATTTACCCGTCTGAGGGGCCACAGATGATGTATACAAATTTTGGTTGAGTTTGGACCAAAAGAGTCTATAATTTTTTGTATATTTACCCGTCTGAGGGGCCACAGATGATTAATTTTTTCAGCTCAATTGTTTAAATTTATTCTATTGTCACCTGAATTACATATACTTCCAAAGTTTCAAATCGATACTACAATTCGAAGTAGAATAAAATCGACTTTCTAAAATTGTTTACTTCCAACTTAGTTTCATACAAATGAAGCTAATATAAGCATTTAGTTTAAAAATAAACTAATTTTATTTTTAAATCAATTTTGCTCTGACTAGGAGAGAGCTGTATGGATACAAGATACATCATTACTCGAATATAATAATAGAAAACTCTTTGATCGAGAGTCAATATAACAATTATTAATCGACTCTAGATATTTTGATCGAAAATCCGAAGATCTAATTAATTCTTTCTGTTTCTTTTGAGAGAGAGTCTTGCATCTCAAGGCATCCGGCACTGGAGACTAGCTCGAAATCTAAACTTTAAATGTCACTTTATCTACTTTATTTATTTATTAGTTGTTTTTTCTTTTTGTTATGATTATCATGTTTTGCAAGCGGTTACAATTTGATCTTATATTGTAATTTACATCATCTTCTTCTCAAAATCTAAATAAAAAAAATTCATTGTCATCTTTAACCTAACTTTTCAACGGTCGGCTAAGAACTAATCTTACCTATTTCACTTTGCACCTATTTATACCTCAATCATATTTAAAATCGGTAATTATTATTTTTTGAATATAAAAAAAATCAATGGTTGTGAGATCACCATACGACTTGCACTTTCAACCTTCATTCTTTGAAATCCTCTTGCCAATATCTACGTTTCAAAACCCATCTTATCGATTGATTAGATATTCACCTCTAATTTCTATTTTTTTCCCTCCGCATTGGCTATTTTTTGTAATTTATTATTATTATCAAATTAACTTTGCTAGTTAATTCTCTAATTGACATGACATTTTTCTTGTCTGAACAACCCTTAAATGGCATTTCCCTTCTTGGTGTTTTTGCCAGGGGAGTGAGATTTACGAATTTAAATTCAAATGTCCCTAATTCCAAATTAGAATTCCTCGTCATATTCGATGTTTTCAACTGATATGATTCATCCATTCGAATTGCTTTCTCTTTCTTTCTTTATTTTTGCTCATATTCTCCATCTTCATTTTCTACAAGTATTTCCCGGTTTCCCGTGCCGTTTCGAGAACCGGGCTACCAGCTGGCCTACCTTGGCAGGTCCTGTCTGTTCTTCCTCGGCTGCATTCATGGTTGAGGTGAATCAGTGATGGATTGTTTTCGGTGACTCAGCCTGGTGTTGGGAGATGTTGCATTAAGGGCTTCCCCCTTGGCCGGGGCTGATTTTAGCCCCCGATCGCTCGTATTTCTGCTTCATTTAATTGTTTGGTTCGGAACATTAAACTTATTGAATGGACCCTATGAGCAGAGCTCAGAGCCAACTTCACTCCGCCACGAACCTAATCCAATTCCTCCTTTTTATCACATATCCTATTCCGATCTATTTATCCTTGTCAAGTTTGTTGTTCCTTTGTCATCTTCCTTCCTTCTCCTGTAGAAACCTTACATTTTATTTCTATTAATATTAATATTATTCTCTCTAGCGTGAAATTTCGACTTTATTAATCACTTATTCACAAATGAGAGAGGGAATACTAGCTCTGGAGTAGAATACCATAAATGCAGAATGTTAAAAAGATCTCCATTTCAATCTATCCAACATTAAATAAGATACAATAGAAGTATATTTTAGAATAATAAATTGTTCATCAATAGACAGATAAATTTATTTGCTTAACACAAAAATACTGTACATATCCATTCGGAAAGTACAGTAAAACAAAATGAAACAAAAAATAAACTTAAAAAATCAACAAATAAATCAAACCAAATGACACTTTGAATATATACCTTATATACATATATATAGGTCTAGCACAAAACATTGCGATGTTTATATGCTCGCATGACAGACGCTTTCGACAAAGCAGATATTAAAATAAATATTAGAATATAATACGTTAATGTTTATGTAACAATTTTAATCTTCTTGTATCAGCTCTGCGAATTCTCTCTAATTTCTTTTCATTTATGATTTCAATTTTTAATTTCGAACTAAAACTCAGCCGTCCTTATCTTTCTCTCTGGAAAAATAATCTAGTTAAATGTTTGTAATAGAAATAAATGACAAATGTCTTTTAGAATTGGACGACTTATGATTGATGTACGAACTTAATTTTAAGTTAATTGGTAACTTACTTTGGCGTGATGGCTTTGGACCACCATTTATTAAACCCTCGAGAGCGAAGGTTTTTGGGGAGAAAGTCATCCACGCGATCAGTAGAAAATCAAATTGGAAATCATTTTCGAAAGGAGAATAAAAACGAGAAGGGAGAAAAAATTGCTGAGTGACGCCATTAGAGCAAAAAATGGGGCATCATTTAGCAGTTTCTACATGAAATCTTTAGAAGAACTGAATTTTTGGTAAGAAGTTATAGAATGCAGTTATAGAATGATAATTTACTCTCCACCATTGAGTGCATTCAAACATATAATCAAATAAAAAGTAAAAATCGGCCTCTTCATATCATTATATTTTATTTCTTTTTGATGATTATCAATAGAGACCGGATTTTTATACAGGAAAAACTGCCATTTTGGACCCCCCCCCCCCCCCCCCCAAAGCCATCCATTTTTGACGGTTTGTTTTTGAATTTCTAGTTTTCTAAAGCCCCACATAGTAAATGTACAAAATTTGATTCATGTAGGTCTAAAGGCTTGGAATTTTTATTTTTAACCCTTTCCCCCATTTTGGGTGGTTGGTTTTTACATTTTTACTCTTCTAAGCGTTCACAGATTAAGAGTACAAAATTTGGTTCAGGTAGGTCCAGAGGCTTTAAATTTGCATTTCTGCCCTCCTCTCAATTTTAGGTTGTTGGTTTTTGTATCACATTGTATTGTATCGGGAACTAAATATGTTTGGAAAATTTCAGCTCGATCGGATAATAAAAAGTGAGTTAAAATTCGGAAAGAAATTTGGAACCAGAAAAACATCATACAAACTTTGCGAGTTAAATAAAAGCTTGTAATTACAAAAGTATTAATAAATAATAGCTAATTAACCAAATGCTAGTGGAAAATAGGGACATAAACATAAAAAACTAATTATCATTAAATTTTTAAAAATAAAAAAAAATATATATAACTTTTATGCTGACTTTAAAAAAAAATTCTGAAATATGGGTGTTTGGAAGTAAGTTTCAAATATCTTGGGCGCTTGGGCCGATAGATGTTCTAACAGGAATGAGAACAGAACTTTGGCTGATAAATCAAAGAAATTTTTAGAATATTTGCAGGTAAAAGTTCAGTTGCAAGAAGAATATTTCATAGTTTGGTCTGAATGTCTCCTTTTAGAGGAGGGCGGCATCGAAGAAGAATTTCAAAATGTCAATCTTCACTTTCCTGAGAGGATTGCCATTTTTAAAAATTTTAAATAAACGTGTCTTTTTGCTTTTTATAATTTAATAATAAAATTATTTATTCAATACTACTAAGATAATATTTGTTTTCGGAATCTTGAGCCCCTGGAGGAAGCCTTTCTTATCACACCCAGTGCTGAAGTCAAATATTTTAAATTTATTATATTTGAAAATATTTGAAAGAATTTTTTTTTAAACTTTAGAGGAAATAGCAATTTGATGAATTCATAATAACAATTAGAAAAATAATCCATGACAAATAATGTATGTTATTGGAGGGGACTGTCTCTCATCCCCGAAAAACTCTCTCAATTAGAATTATAAATAAGAAAGAAAGACATCTATTTTATCAATTTCATTTATCTGGAGGTGTGAATACCTTGCTTTTATAATAAAATAATAAAAGGGGGCTGAAACCCCCCCCCCCCAGGACTTGGAAAAAAATCAACGTAAAAGTAAAAATGAACAAATGAAAATGAAATAAATATATAATTGGTAATTTTTACAATATTTGGTAAATTTTAATCAATATGGTAAATTAATACAAAAAAAATGTTTTATTTCCATTAAATGTTGAAGAAGTGAGAGTTTTTCTTCAAATCGATTTTTATTTATTTAGAGTAACTATTTGTTAAGAGACTGGAGACTTTAATAAATCGATTGATAATACTAAAATTAAAATCCATTAATAAAAACGTTTCTCTCTATCCATTTGAAATTTAATTATTTAATTATGAAATTGTCAAAACATAATTTTTGTCATTTTACAAACATGTTTATATATATTTATTTATGGGTGGGTGTGTATAATAGCCCCTCACAGGACAAAATCCTGATTGCGCCACTGTATATATATAGAGGTAGATTTTTATGAAGTTGCAGTTATACGCTAAAAAGGGTAGCGAAATTAAAATAAATATTCTGAAAAAAGAAAAAACTAATTAACATAAAGTAATTAAAAATAAAAATAATAATAAAGAACCGATATCAAGTTTAATGAAAAAGATAAGCTTTGCTAATTTTGGGCACAATACGAAATAACATTTGGGTTTAATTTTAGACGTAAGTAGCTCGGGATTTTTAGAGGAACTTACAAGTCAGCCACATCGCCGTCAACCTTTTAATGGACGATTAACAAAAACCAGAACAACGACAAAGAAATCGAAGGACCACCATTATGCGAGGCCAAATAAAGAAAAGGCGATTCGAAAAAGCATGAAGCATAAAGCATGAAATCGCAAAATAATACAACGAAACTCATTTTCAACATGATAAAGAAAGCAAATGAGATTTGGAGCACAATTTGCTTAAATGAGTAATTATTATTTAACTCAATTGTTTAAGAGCGGTTGGTATTCTAACATCCACTTTGCCCGAATGATTAAGAACTCTTAAATATGGATAAATGAATCCAATCCATTTTTTCCAAATGAATGAGCAAATGATAATTGGACGAATTTGAATACGAGATGATTAAAAAAATTTCGAGTCTCAAAATATTTGTGTCGAATTTAAAATTTCCAGTCTCTTTGTTTAATTATTATTTATTTTACACTAGAGAAAAAGGCTCACTCAAGTTCTGATAATACAATGATAATTCAAATAAGCACGTACTTGGGTATTTGAGGAATTAGAATCATCCTTCTTTCTTTATGGGTTCCAATAACTGATATTTCCTTTATGTCATTTATCTTTCTTTACATTTTTGGCCTTCTAAATTTTTTATTGGTATTCAAACTCTTCTGCCAATTTTGTAAATTATTGTAACTAAAGTGTTGTATAAACACTAGGTGGGACCCAAGGTCCTATCTTTGTATGCATTGTAAAATAAATAAATAAATAGAAAAAAATAAATGAGGAAAATTTGTTGTTGAAAATTGCAAATTGAACCTTGACATGATTTTTTTTTACTAAAATAAATAAACTGATGTGGCCAGGCACATGGCTTTACCATACACCTGGCCACTCTCTTATATTTAATATTGAATTAAAATAATTTATAATTATTAACAAAAGAAACCACGCCCCCTTTTAATTTTGAGCCCATTAGCAATTAATAATATCTTCTTTTAATTATGAGACTATTTTATTAGAAATATTAGTTTTCTTCGATTTTTGTTTCAAAATATTTTTACTCCCCCCCCCCCCCCCCCCATTAATTTCCATATTGAGTCATTTTAATAACGTCGTATAGGGTTCATGTGCAAAATGTTGTCTTCCATTAAAGGCTCTAAGACTTATTTTGATAGTTTTAATTTTTTGAACCCCCCTCCCTCCCCCAATTTTAGCTCCCAAAAAAAACAATAACTCTCTTTTTTATTATAGGTTCATTTTATGTTATATTTCATTTTTATCGTTTTTTCTTTTTTTTACTTTGAAAATCTTATAATTTTAATTTTTACCCCCCTTAATTTAGGATCCGATTTCAACCAAAATCTAATCAGCTCTTAATCTCAATGCACCAAAACTACATTGGAAATTTCGTTTTGATATTCACAATGGTTTTTGAGCTAGTGCGTCTACACAAATTTGGTAACGCACGTATATTTTGACAAAACAGTTATTTTCTCGAAAAATATAATTTTTTCGACGTTCACTTATGAAGGCTTTTTTTGTATAACAAAATGCCATGGTTTCGCCCAATTTTTATAATCAAAATAATTACAGCCGTTTTTTAGATATTTCCAAAAAAACGAAGCAAAAAACACTTTTTTTCATGCACGATTACAATACTTGACCATACCCTGTATGATAAAGTAAAATGTAATAAAAATAAATTGAAGTGTTTTTGTACAATAGGAAATAAATAAATGTACGGCACTTCTTTTCTTGTTAGTATACGTCTATAATTGGAGAATAATCCAAATTTTCAATAAAGTTATAGAATCTGTTCTCTCTGGAACTGGGAACAAATTTCAGAGATGGTGAATTGTGGCCTCTTGTTAGAGCATTAGATAAGCATTCATCATCGATCACTTCTTGAATGGATGTCAGAAGGCAAAGTCCTCTGAATCCATTATGACAATTGCCGGATAATAGATTAGGAAAACCTAGCATGTCTTCGAATGGAGGTAGTCTATTAAAAGGAAAAGGGCTGCAGACAAAATGAAAATATGATGAGGAGGATTCTTCAATTATTATCAAAATTCTATTGGATCGTGTAATAAAATTATTAACCGCTCTGAACTTTATCATTTGATACAATATGAATGTAACTCTTCATAAAGGTCTTACTACATCCATGGATGTAGTACAAATATATCGCGTGTATCGGCCACATAGTATACACTGTCAATGCAATGTTAACTCTAGCTTATCACAATTAAGATAGGGTCTAATTAATCACAAAAATAAAATCGTCAACAACTTCATTACTAGAAATAAATAATTTGAAATAAAAATAAATATGTGTAGGAGTTATTAATTTTCTTTTTCTAAGTACTAATTAATATTTTGCACTCTTTAGTGTTTTTGTTTTGGTTTGAGAAATGTTTATTCGTTCATGTAAATTAAATCGGATTTCTAAACCCACGATAGCGTAAAAACGAAAGGTCGTAAGTAAGTTAATTCAGGTCCCACAATAATATCTAATAAATATGTGTAGGAGTTATTAATAATTATTTTTTTTAAGTAATAATTAATATTTTGCTTTCTTTAGTGTTTGTGTTTTGGTTGCAAATAATATCTAATGTCTAGATTCCCATAATTCACGATAATTCAAAAACATAAAGTCATACATTTTTTGCCGGTCCGGATTCTCCATTCTTGTCACTAGTTATGAACGCAGAATCGTTCAGTTCGTTCTAGTAAGAAAAATTTGTATTTTATTTGATCACACACACAGATATAGATTTTCAATTTTTTTGAATTTAAGGTACCTGAAAAATTGGGAAAAAAAATCGAATTCAAATTTTTTCACTAAAATAAAAAAATTAAATCATTTTGATTTGGAAATTTGATTATCAAATTAAACACGACCAGCATGCTCATACCGAGAAAATTTTATTAGAAAAAATAAATTTCGTATCAATTGATTTTCTAAATTGGACGCCCCATAATAAATATCTGTTAATTCTTATTTATTTGATTAAAAAACTACATAATAAAAATAAATTCATTGTAAATAATTATTTAATGAAAAAAAAATGTATTCGATAAATTTTTTCTTTCCTTAAAAGCAAATGAAAAGAATCTACCGAAATTTCGAAAAAATAATTCCTCATTTTTCATTGAAAATATTTGAAAAATAATTAAAGATAAAAATTTAAAAAATAATAAATTGTCTGAAATACAATTGGGGTAGAATGTCTCACCCTTATATAGAAACGAGGAGTGAACCGAGACCTAATATGCTGTACACCTACTTCCACTTGTACTTGCAAATATTTCCAAGTAGTTCCAAACATTTTCAAGTAATTCCAAATATTTCCAAGTACTTCCAAATATTTCCAAGTACTTTCAAATATTTCCAAGTACTTCCAAACATTCCCAAGTACTTCCAAATATTTCCAAGCACTCTCAAATATTTCCAAGTACTTCCAAATATTTCCAAGTACTTCCAAAATACTTCCAAAGAAGTGTACAGTGTACACCTACTTCCAATCGCGGATCACCCCTTGTATAGAAAGAAAAGTAAGTTTGGGCGCTTTTATAATAATCCCGGATACATGTCGATAAAAGTCCATATCAATTGGAGACATTGAAACAAGCTCAGACACTAAATATTTCCTTAAGACAAGCTATTTTAATACTAATAATAAATGCAAAGTCTATTATATAGAGTTTAATTATGTTAAAAAAATTGCAAAATAAAAACACATGCAAAAGAATTATATTCTCAATTTATCGTTATAGGTTAAACACGTATGAAATAATTTTTTAGTAAAAAAGTAAAATATAAATAATTACATTAGTCACACACACATATATATATATATATATTCAATTTTTTGAATTCAAGGTACCTGAAAGATTGAAATAATCATTGAATTCGAATTTGGAGAAGACTGGAAAGCTCGAACACTCCACCAACCCGGAAATAGTATAAATGATTACAAATCCATAATAATAATAAAAGGCTATATTTATTACTTATCATCATTCGATACCACTAAGTGTTAATGAAAATTTTACAACCAATTAAAAATATGAAAATAAAAGGGAACACATATCGAGCATTTTATGAAATTGAAATGATCCAGCTGCTAATCCTTTCCAAATAAATAGACCCTCTTCTAAGGTTTATTACTATTTCTAGCCCTGGATTAAGCAGAAAGTTTGTCATTTTCTAATTGTAACTCAGATTCTCTGGAGGTCGGTTAAAAAATAAACAGCCACTAACCTGAAGGAATTGTCGTTCGTTAGTGGCGCGGACCTCAAACGTTGCCTCCTCTTTTAATGTGACTCCCCGTTTTAATGCTTTCAAGTAGCAGTTAGAACACTTTTTTGCTCATAAATTCCATTAATATTTCACAAAAAAAGTAATCTAGCGCTCACGTTATTTCGCCCTCAAAATAGTCAACACCAATATTTGCAGCTGGAACTGAATAATAGTCGAAATGAAATTCCAATTCGATTTATCCTTAAAAATTTAATGAACAGAACAAAATTAATAACAATAAATTTAATAAAATTGTAATATTACAAATAAGAGCAAGAGATTTTGGAATTTTAGAAAAAATGTAGTATTTTTCAAAATTCCAGCGTCGGTAAAATCTCTGATTTTTCCACAATATTAAACTTAAGAAGATTTTAAAGGCCGAATCAATGATCTTATTACTAAATATATTATATTTTTTGGCAGAAGGGATCTCCAGAGAACAGAATTTACATGAACTTAAGTAAAAAATTTTACCTGTGCATAACCTGCATGTCGCAAAAATTTGGTTTGCAACTGCTCTGAATACAAGTATTATATATCACACCCGCCTCTGACTATAATTTTAGTATCCGCTATTTAAGGGTTAATATATACATGCTGTGCATAAATTTAAAACCGGTTTTTTTTAGTAAAAAAACGATTTTCGAATTGCATAATTTTCTTTTGAAAACCGACAAACCCTAGTATGGATACTGGAATATCGAACTGACTTAGACAGTTACTTCTTCTTTTTTTTGAAGTCGTTTAAAAATAAATGTTTTATGATATTAAAGAGTTTTATTTATTCATAACGAGACTATAGTTTCGAGGGCTTTGCCCTCTTCATCAGTCTATTACAATGGTTTCACAGGAATTCATTTATGAATGAAAGGTTAGAATGTTTCATGTGATTCTAACCTTTTATTCATAAATGAATTCCTGTGAAACCATTGCAATAGACTGATGAAGAGGACAAAGCCCTCGAAACTAGTCTCGTTATAAATAAATAAAATTTATAATTCCAGCAGAAGACACACTCTTTTATTGTCTTCTTCAATATATAAAAATTCTGCTACTCTCGGCAAAAACTTTCAATTTGATATTAAAGAAATAAATATTTGAATAAATAATTAATAAAAATTTTGTTCAGGCATGATTGTTTACTTTTTTACTAAGAGGCTACGCATAAAATAGTTTTCAGATCCGACCCTGATTAAAAAATGTCTGAATCTTGAAAAAAAAAAATTTCAACCACACTTTTGCAGTCAAATTGAAAAAGTATCAGTCTGTTCATTGGTCACTACTTTTATCTCTATGACTTCAAGGTACTAGAACTCCCCCCGTCCCCTCTCGCTTTTAATCTTCAGCCGTTGAAGACGAAACATTTTACTCATGAATCTTTCTCTTCATTAGTTTCTCTAGCATACAGTTTTCATGAATTCATGGGTTTATAAGCTGCTGCATCTTTTAAGATCACTCGTTCTTGAATAGATTTCATTAATAAAAAGATGAGAATAAAAATTATTTTTTCAGATATTAATAAATAATAAAAAAAAGAGGCCACTGTGGGTCAGTGGTCAGAGTGTCGGGCCGCTGTCCTGAAGTATGCTGGTTCAAGACTGAGTTTCGGTAGATATTTGCAGTAGCCTCCTCTTGGAATGCAATGGCAAACTACGAAGAGTATAATTAATTGCCTACTCAACTTCTCCAAACTAGCCGTTCGGAACCGGCGTTAAAAAGTAGGTCCCGTATATCTGCGTAAAACAGCTAAACACACTCTCCACAGGTATATGTGGAGAGGTGCCGAAACGTCATGGAGACCTGATATGGCACTTAAAGAAAGAAAAGAAAAAAAAATCGAAAAATTTCGATTTCATTTAATATGCCGTTCTCACTACTGGTCTGGTGAACAAAATAATAAATATTCGATAAATAATTGCCATAAAATAATATACCTATATACCTATTTTATTCTTTAATATTAATTGTTCTTTAGATGCAATTAATAATAATAATAATAATAAACTGCTACGGATCGTTGCTAAAGTTCATCCAAAGTCTCATTTGAAATATTTATATATTTATTACTTTATTATTTATTTCGTATGGCAAAAGATACAATAAGTCCAACAATATTAAATACAAATGATGAGACATAAAACAAAGTCCAAAACAAAGTACTAAATATAAAACAGAGTAAAACAAAATTTAAAATATATCAAATAATTTAAAACATTTAATGTATTATCAGAAGATATAAACGAGCAGATCTATGAGGAGAAGTCCAACTCGGACAGCCACTACATCGCGGTTTATTTATTTCAGTTACTTTATTATTAAATCAGATATCACTGGCGATGTGGGGTTGCCGGGATTTCCAGATATTTGTGAGAGCCAATAAAACCTTTATTTAATATTTTATCAAAAATATATGTTTTATCTGAAATATCAAATGGTCCATCGCTCGATCAAAAGGCAAAATATGACGCTATATGTCTAGTAGGAATAATATCTACGTTTTCATTTAATTGTTCATTAAATGAATTTGTATTAACAAAAGTAAACTTTGTGAGCAAAATTTTACAATCCATCGAAATAGATATTCAAGTAGTTTTAGATGCTTTATCAGAATTAAAGGAGTTTATAATAGAAATTAGATATGACAACAAAATTTGAAAGAATTTAAAGCTTATGTAAAAAGTATCCTTTCATACATACTTGATGGCTTCCATGCTATAAAAGGTCTGGAGCATTCCATCAACGACTGGACTCGCCTAGCTCTTACGCAGCTTTCATTCTTCTGTGCGCAAATTGTTGCCTAAATATAGGCGCACCAACTTCATAAATCAAGTTCAAATTAAATTGATTAAATTAAATAGTACAGTTATTTATTGTTATTTTATCAGTCAATATTTTTCTTATACGTGCAAAAAAAAATGAATTAGTTAAAAAGCTCTAAATGAAAAATATAATTAAAATTCAAGTTCGATTTCGGACAAGAGCTACAATATTCAATTATTTCCTCCCTTGTGATTGTAAAAGATAAAATAATTGTCTATTGACTGGTAAAATGAAATGAAAAATTATTACTCTTTACGCTGACCAATAATTGGTGAAGTTCTTCAGAAAGCAGGAATATTGAATTTACATAAAATTTCACCCAAAAATACTAAATATTTTTCTTATTCGTATTATCTATTGTTTATACTGTCCATGTTAAAAGAAGCCGAAGTTAAGCTATTTCTTCATTATGAATGTGTACACCTCTCATCAGTCTCTTTTACTGAATACTGAAAATCTTTTAAAATAGAATACCACTTTACTAATATAATTTAAAATTAGATTGTACCATATATACTTATTTACATTTTATTTTTCGCAAAAACAAGCCAGCATTTCTAACCTTTTGAAAAAGAGTAGTTTAGCAGAAATTGTATCAAGACTTGCTGCCTTGGATGGATTATCCATTAACAGCATTACAACAAGCTCGTTCATACGAGAGTCATTACAACAACGAGGCTATTCCTTACCACAAAATAACTCTCGAATAATGAATCTCATTTATTCATTTTATGAAACTGCCAAAAATCAATCTATTAATTAATTAGATTGTATGAAGAAAGATGGAATAAAATTTTCTATATCTATAGATGAATGGACTAGCAAGAGAAATCGCAGATATTTGGATATCAACGTACCACATTTTGAAAAAGATGTTAATTTAGGATTAGCTCCGATAGCAAGTTCTTGCGATGCTAAGACAATGTTTTCCAAGATACTAAAAAATTTTCATTTGGATCTAGAAACTGATAGGTATAGTTAAATCAACAAAGATGGTGCTTCTGTTATGGGAACATTTGACCAAATATCACCAATACTTAATCAACTCTGCTATTCACATGCCAAAAATTAAAAACTTCTATTTCAAAGTGTAAATGTCTTTTTTATTTGCAAAAAACCGAAACCGGTTTAAACTGGTTTTATAGAAAAGTTGAAATTCGAAAAAAGGTTTTCTAAAAAGTCGGTTTTTGTATAAACATTAATACATACATATAACACAATAATCTTAATTTCAGAGATGTTTAATGATCAGATCCATTTTTACAAGTGATGAGTCAACTGAGTACAAGTAGGAACTTGGCCAGCATAAATAAAGAGATGGCATTTGACCATTGCTAGCTCTAGGCGCCATGCACAATAATTATCAATCTCCTCCATAAATGTATTCAATACCAGGGACGCGGATGAATACGAGTAATAATTTAGATTTTAGAGTCAATTATGTCCTATATTCTTGCGAGCTTTTTTAAATATAAAATAAGTAAAAAAAAAAGATGATTTGCTTTGGACAAGAGCAAAAAGGTAAAACGAAAAAAAATCCTAATCCATATGCAAATAAATATGGGAATAAATCGTCGAATTGGTTATCACTCGGTTGCTTTGATCAATATGCCTATTTGCTCTCGGAACAACAGATCCGTTTTTGTACAGCCCCCCTACCTAAATGAATTAATACATACGAATGTAATTTATTGCGGTATCAAGGAGTTAAGAGGTTTAGAGGGGCTTTCGTTTCCACTCTATATGAGGTTTATAATCCCAATTATGTCTACAAAGAGCTTCCCGTCAGAGATTGCTCGATGGAATCGCGATAATTCCACCGGCGCCCACAGCAAACAAACAACCAAACATTTCGCAAGATTCCTCACTCTGTATTATATAAGATTGTAAAAATGTAATATATTTTATTTAAATTTAACATAAATTATTAAAGACAAAATAAAAACGAACCCTGTGGGGGTGTATAAAATTACATATGAATGCCAAAAGGTTTTGGAGAAACAAGCAGAGGTGTAAATGTAAGAATGAGTGAAAACGAAAGAACCACACTACTCAAACATCCAAATTTGTCAGCTATAGTTGAGTAAATTTTGAAAACGGGACAAAAGATTCAACTGGATGAAGACCAAACATTACACTTTGATGACAATTACTGGAAAATAAAATAAAACACTCTACCACTATAAACAGAAATGAGGGTTACAATCTAAATAGATGTGATACGTTAAATGGTAAATGTATTTGAATAATTCCATGTATTTGTTCACTTATAACAATAAACAAATTGTTAAAATAAATTCATTCAATCAATGCAAACGGTGTACCTTATATTGTAAAAAAGTTGTCAATGTCTTGATTTTACAAATCAACTTATTAACGGTTTTGTGTAATCAATTCAAATTATGTAACATGTAATATCTTTATTGTGTGAATTAATTGTTACTAACTTTTTGCATCAATTCAGATATTCTAACTGTAATTTCTTGAATTGATAAATTAATTTGTTAATATTTTCGCTTTATGGTTTCAAAACATGCAATGCTAAATCCGACATCTTAGATGGTGCTGGGCTCGTTAGTGTCCTGTGTTTTGACTGGACTCTACTCATAACTAGGACTGTAGTGGAGGTTTTATCCCGGTGTATAGTCCGTGGTCTGTCGTTTTTTTTTTTTTTTTTTTTTTTTTATTGCAATCGAATGCAAGAAGGGGTGCACCAGTAAAGATACAGCTCCTATGGATCTCGAAAGACCCTTCCATTACCGAAGAGAAGGGAAAGTTGATCAAGTGAGAGGGTGGAGACGTAGGTGTCTATGCACCCCGGTTTTGAAGGTTTGAAGATTATAGGTGCTGGGAAAGATGGAGGCTGGGAGAGAGTTCCAGTTCCTTGAAGTCATGGGGATATATGTATTGGCGAATGAAGTGGTCCGGCACTTTTCTAATTTGACCGCGGAAGAGTGTTGGGAGTCGGCAAAACGCGTGCTACGTTCAAAGCATTCATTTCGACATTCATTAAATACCTCCTTCTCGATTTATAGCGTATACCATCTGATTTTTACGGTCCATATAGCGTATACTATCTTCTGTTAATTTTAGGACTACAGCCCTGCTCATAACCTATATAGAGTTGGACAATGCTGTGCCCAAATCATTGACCTAAAATCACAGTGGGTGCTCAATGCTAATACCTGAAAACGATCGTAGAATAAGCTGATCAAAACGTCGTAGCTGTATTGTGTTATTTGTAGCTCGTGTTCATTAAATACTTATAAATAAGTATGTGTGTTTGAAATAAAATTTCAACCTTCAAAAGAAATACTATTATAGTATAATATGTTTTAATTATTTTGTATTTATTTGCCAGCTTCTGTCTATCATAGTGGAAAAAAATAAACCTATACCTACTTTTAATACGGATTTAGTCAGTACTGGTCTACAGGCGCTATTTTATCTTATGAAATACATAGCTTAAATAAAGTTCCAGAAAGAGACTCTCGCGGGTGCCCAGAATATTTCAAAGGCTTTCGATCAAGTTTGACTGCCTTTGAAAATTCTTCAAATAATTAGAGTTTTTCTCAAATTTTAGTATTAAAGTTGTGGTTAATGGACGATTATAAAATAAAGAACTATCCCAAAAAGTTTGGTTTATGCATAGCACGCGATTCACTGATGACAACACCCCTTCGAGGTTATATTATTGAACCAGTGAAAGAAACCACCTTATAAGTCCATTTGCTTATCCATACGTTTGCCAAAACTTCTAGGAACTGGATCTTTTTGCCATTCTTCCTCTCTTTCCTGATTATTTCAACATTCACTCCTTCAAGGCCCTCAAGAGTGCATAGACACCTTCATCTTCACCTCCCTCTTGATAACACTGCTTAACAAAAATTAAACAAACATGTGTATCCGTAAACCTAACAATGGATTCCAGTAGAGTTTTATACTCTGATTATAATGCAATTTTACAAAAGGTCAGAGTTTTGAGATATTATCGGTCAAAACGACGAAAAAGGCCATTTTGACCTATTTTCGAATTCCATCAAATATACATAACAGGAATATTTGAAATCAAAATATTTTGTTGACCTAATAGAATGCTCTTTGATTTTCAAATTACCACTTGTTTGTAGCTCAATTAGAACTCGAGCTATAACTAAAAAACTAAAATCATATGTTTTTATCTATGTTTATTATTTTTTAGTTATAACTCGAGTTCTAATTGAGCTAAAAACAAGTAGTAATTTGAAAATCAAAGAGCATTCTATTACGTCAACAAAATATTTTGATTTCAAATATTGCTATTTAATATCTAGTAGGACTCGAAAATATGTAGATCAAAATGACCTTTTTCGTCGTTTTGACAGATAATATCTCCAAAACGAGAGCTATCGGTAATTTTTATGGTGATTTTTGAATTTGGCAGATGGAAATACATAAGAATCAGCTATTTTTGAGCCCGAAACATTTTCATTGTTGGACAGTGTAATTCAAGGGTGTATGTCAAGAATTAGGTATATGTTATGCTGATTCTCGCATCGTTTCGTATCAAAAATAAATAAATTCCCAAATATGTAGTTCATTGTCTGAAAAAATATTTTAATCTAGGTGATTTCTTTTCCACATCTCCTCTTAAAATATTCATCATCAAACCCCGTATTTATCATGTGCCCTAACATATGAGCTTTTCTCTTTACGAAATTCTTCCAACAAAGTTCTCTTTTCTCTAAACCTATTGATAACATGCTCATTAGCAAATTCTATCCATCCACTTAATTATCGAAATTCTCCTATAGCACAACATTTCTAAGTTCTCTAATCTTCTCAGTTTCCCTTATCGTCTCAGTTTCACATTCATTCTTACGAATTTTCAAAAAAAAAAAAAAAAAAAAGATTTTTTTTTGCTCTTGAAATCCCAATTAAAGTGATCCTTAGAATGAATGATTTTTAAGAAATTCAAATTACGATTAACGATTAATTATAAAGCAAGAGCTTTTGCAAACAGTCTAATTAACAAGGACGGAAGAATCGGAAATATAATTCATCCTTAAATCATTCGCTAATAAGTTTCTAATCCGGGTTAAGCCTCTTTCCGATAGAGTTTAGATTTAACTGGCAATCGGATATTAGATAAATGATATCATTTATTTATCATAAAATAATCATTTATGAATCAAATCTTAAGTGAGAAACGATTTAATTTTTTTAAGCAAAGATCCTAATAATAATTCAAAATTATAAGTAAATTTAGTGACAAACCCATGTTCCTCGTGATTGTGTCTTCACCAAACAGCGCATTAAAAGTGGCCAATAACAAATGAATACTTAAGGGGCTTTCCATTTGAGTTTTTAGAATTACTATAGGGACCGTGCGTTAAACATAGAGGCAGCACTACTGTCGAAGGTAGGGCTCTCTTGTGTTTATTTATTCAAATTAATTTGGGAGAATGGGGGTAAATATTGTATTATAGAATATATCATAGATAAAAAAGTGCACGGAGGCTAGAGGGCCGTGAGCGAGTCTCTTTGTCTTGGACGTTTAATAATAATACCCCAAAGCTTACATTTTCGTCGTCAGTTGGCGCTAAAGTCCTGACGCACGATTCCTATATATATATATATACATGTACTGAATTTGGGGTACTGTTAGGAGCTGTACCTATCCTGAAATGTTATTTTTTAAATTGATCACTACTGTTCCAAGAAGAATAAAGCATGGCATGCGGAACAAATTTGGATTCGATAATAGCTCTTGCTATGGAAAATATTAAAATATTTAAAATCCACAAGAAAGAATTGTTTTCTTCTTTAAGTAATAAAATCAGATGTTTAAACGCCAAGAAATTATACATCTTACATACGGGTCTTCTTTAATAAAATTAATTGCAGGCTCATAGGAACATTTGTAATCCAAGGACAACATGAACATCGTTAAAATTCAATTTAGAGGGAGGGGAAAACAGGTACATTTTTGTACCCGCCCCCACGCTTTCAAAAATGTTAATTAGCTGATTATATTATAAAATTATTTTTTATTAAATTATAAATGTAATTTGGAATATATCTACCCAATTTACTCTATGGATTTTCTACTAAAAAATAGTTTCCTAGTGTTTCAACAAATAAATATATTTAAAAAATTAATTTAGAAAAAGTAAAAAAAAAATTTTGTAAAAAGTAAAATATCAAAGTTAAAAAAGAATCCATTCCGGGGGAAGCATTATTTTGCCCCTTCCCCCTCCAAGGGATGCACCATCAGGGGACGGAGAGCAATGTACCTAGGTACGCCATTGATTAATGGAATCATCCATGTCAATAAAGGGTGCACACTGCACAGTGTTGTCTCAATTTCAAATCCTCGATTCAAATCAAAAAATGTTCAAATTGGCGGTCAAAAGCAGAAATGATACTTGGAGTATCAGTATTTCCCAGAGGGGGCTATTGTTGTATTTTGAACTATTGGAGCGGTTGGTACCTACTCCAAATAGTTTTCAAATGAAACAGGAATTACAGTAGAATACTTTTGGCCAAATGGAAAACACCTATAGTTCAATGTTTGGACCGAGACTACAGAGCTGCGTAGATGATTTAAAAAATAAAAATTTCAAGCTTTTATTTCTTTACTTTTACTAGTCTATTTAATTTTCTTTTTGTTTTCAGTGGATACTTATACTCGAATTGGTTTACTTGAAAAATTAATAAGTGCAAAAATTACAAAGCAGATAATATACAATATAAGTATTTCGTTTCCTCTCTGTCTGTCCTATGGACTTTGGTAATGCAAGAATCGCCCTAGCTATTTCTCAAGTATTCTAAGTGTGCATTCGTTTAGGTACTACATATGTTATTATGTGGTATTTAGAAACCAATGAGAGAAAAACGTAATACAGGTCATGATGAATCTTCGCCTAATAAAATTTCTAGTAAATTCTTCATGTAATCGAATACATTCCTTAAATAGGGTAAGGTTGCTCAAGTCGTACCAGTGCTTAATTGTACTTGAATTTTGAACAAACTACGGCGACAACAGCGCATACAGCGGGAACCAAATATAAATCTGAGTCAACAAAGTTGCTTTATGTATTATTGACTGCCGTAAACCAGCCTCGTTACAAATCATCTCATCAATTAAGTTTATTTCAATTTTCTTATAATTTTATGCATATGTTTGGTAGTTAATCTTCCAAGTAAATTATTGATATAATTATGTTCTTTATTAAATATAAATTCAGTAGAATTTACATAATCGTTTGGTCGAAACGAAATCGTATTAATTTTATTCAATGATAGGGAATGTTTAATTTTAAATTTAACTTGTCCTGTGTCTTAAGTCGTAACCATATGAGATTCCTAAATCGTACTGGATTGTCCAATGTTTACAAACCATCCAACAAATTGCTCAGAAAGGCAAACATTAAGTTAGTGCATTTACAAGTGGATAAAGGGGTTTGACCACTACAAGTGTATGTTGTATGAATGCTGCAGGTGAATTCATACCTCCTATGTTAATAGCTTTATTCGTTTTGGATGCCTTGGGCGCCCTTATGTCAGCCTCAAGTCACTAACCCATATTCGTTTAGGAAAACGAAGGGGGAGAATAGGGAAACGAATAGGGCTGGGGCACACCAAGTCGGTTGGTATTCCTAAACGAATATGGGTTAGTGACTTGAGGCTGACATAAGGGCGCCCAAGGCATCCAAAACGAATAAAGCTATTATTTAAACGATTACTTAAAGAAAGGATCAGCACTGGATAGGTACTGTATTGGATGCTCCAAAAACGGATGGATAATGTCAGAACTATTTCTTCAATGGTTGGAACATTTCATCAAGTACACAAAGTTGGAGAAGAGTAACAATAAGCAGCTAGGTACGACTTAGGCTATAGGTAGTACTACTTAGGAAACCGGTTGGCTTAGTCGTACCGATGTAAGTTTTTAAAGATTTTGTTTATTTTACGCGAAAGCATATATATTTTCTAATTTCGTTATAATAAATAACAACAATATTAACGCAAGTTTTGAATTTAATTTTTATTTATTTGATAAATCCTAAGTTTTATAAGGTTTTTTCTTAAGGGGTACGACTTGAGCACTCTTACCCTACTTATTAATAAACAAGATGATCTTTAATAATAATACTATATATATTTATCTAGATTAATTTGCCGCAACGCTGACGTAATGCTGCCGTCAGGGAGCGCTGATGCCGTCTTTGCGGCAAATTCGAAATATAATTGTAATTGAAACTCGAATTTTGGAATGAAAGACTCGAATTGATTTAAAATTAAGAAACATTAAATTTATTGATAATTATTCCCCCCCCCCCCCCTCACCACTCAAAAATCAAATATTCAATTCGCTTTTCTTTGCGCACAGAAAAAGAAATTAATCACATCTTATTTGATTTATATTTTATATATTATTTGTTTATTTTTTAAAAATTTGCCACTTTTTTATAATTTATTAAAAATCTAAATTTTGTTATTCTTATTTTTTTGATTTTTACAATATTGAACGACTTAAGACACGCATGCCCGAGTTTCTCATGGCAATACTGGAGGGAGCAGCCTGTCATACAAACAACACCTGATTGATCTCTTTTAAATATTTGGAGCCTTATATCGATTATCGATCCCAAATTTAAAAAAAATGATATAATATAATTCTCCTCCCGACATGATCCCACTTATTTAAATAAATCTACATATTTCCACACAAAAAATATCACAATGCTGTAGATTATAGAAAAAAAATACTACCAGATTCATATCTAGAGCCACATTTCTGTAGCTGTGTCAGGACGAAAATGAGGTGAAACTTTTAAGAGACTATGTATTTTCGGGAGTTTACAGGTATACATTTGGAGTGTGGTTTTTTAAGAGGAATAACATTTTTGGACCGAGACGCTGCCCGCCAGGGCACCAGCCCGGAGGGCCGAGCTTCGAGGGCGTGCCGAAGGCACGCACGAAAAGCTCGTCTTAAATAATACCGTGAATTAATAGCAGTTTCTACATATTGAATATTATTCCATTCATTTTATGCAAATGATAATTTTTCCATTCCATTTCCAACTTGTAATTAATATTATAATTTTATGAATGCAAGGGTTTATTTGATCTCATTTTAATTAACTGAATTCTTTATCGGTAAAACAAATTCCTATTCAGGAAAAGACAATTATTCCAACGCTATAAATCTATTTATTTCGGATGCAAATAAACAACGGTATCTACGCTGGCTATTGGGAAATATGGTAAACCATATAGCTTATCAGGTTCGATTCGCCTTCTTCCGGATTCTGAATAAAATTTGATTAAAAAATGACTCGTTTTTCAGTTAATTTTTAACATTTTTTATGTGCAACTAATTTTTGTGATATTTTAGTCATTTTCATTATCAATCATGGCTGAAATATTTATTGATATATTGATTTTACTTTGCAAAAAATTCGAAAATTAAATCTAGTTGCATGAAGATCCCATTAAAGAGATAGCAACAGCATCGGAACTTCCATTAGATCAGGATGGCTTTACATTTGGAGATATGAAATTAAAAAAAAAAAAAAACTAAAAAAACACGTTTTTGTCAGTAATGTCTAAAAAATATAAAATAATGTACCTAAATACTTTTTTATGTCCAATAACTAAGTCAAAATGCGTGGGGCACTTTGTCGAAATTAATTAAAAGTACCTAAAGGCTTCTCGAAGAAGTGCTCCACGCGTTTTGACTTAGTTATTGGACATAAAAAAGTTTTTAGGTACATTATTTTATATTTTTTAGTGCATTACTAAAAAAAGCTTGTTTTTTTTTAGTTTTTTAAACTATAATTTATTTTTTTACTTTTTATTCTTAAAATGGGTAGAATTCCACGGGTACATCTCGCTAAGCTAAAACTAAATTTGACAAGAGTCTAGTATGTTTTCCCAGTTTCCTCCCACTTTTGTTAATTTTTGTATTTTTACCCTTCTGGGGACTCACAGATAATCTATACAAATTTCAGTTGAGTTTGGACCATAATTTCCTATTTTCCCCCCCCCCCCCCCCCTGTTAATTTTTTTCATCTCGATTAAAATTATTGTATTGTCATTGGTTCTTGGTATGTATGCAAATATTCAATTTAATCAGACGCTTTCAAGGTGATTAAAATTACGTTGAAAGATTCCGTCACATCGATACATACATACAGGTCAAGGTAATAAAAGCGTGTTAAAAATGTTAAAGTAATTTTTGCCAATGGCAAATGTACAATTGTAATAAGAAAATGACAGAAAGTATTTTGTTATTATTTTTATAATTAGTTTTTTATTCGTTTTGAAATAAGATTAAGATTAACTTCATCTAAGATACACGCTTAGTTATAATAAAATATTATATCAAACGTATACGGGTCATAAGAACTGATTAAGTTGCAAAAATCAATAAAGTTGTTTAAAATTCAAAAAGATTTATATCTTATTTTTATTTAGGGTAGGACAAAAAAAGGAAAAGGGAGAGGATCATTTTTAAGACTTTTCTTTAGTAACAATAAATTTTCTTGGGAATATGATAGAAATTATCTAATAAACTTCATTCACTATGGTATAATAAATCATATGAATTGTTTGAAAGTTGTTTATATCTGCTCACAATGGAGGGTAGTAAAGGTGGGCTGGTATTGGTGTGATGTTCTGCTCAATAGAGATTGCGATTACCAGCCAGGTATGAGGCCCGATTGCATGATGGACAATTCACCTCCAACTAGGGTACATCTGGCTAATATTATATGGCTAAAACATAAAGCTGACTACTCCACTTCAAATGGCGTCAGGAAGTAGAAAAAATTTATTATATCAAGACTTTTAAAAATCACGAATCTTGACTTTAAAACTGCAGATGTTTCCCAGTGTCATTTTGTATAGAGCAAAGTTCGGTAATATGAGACACACTTTTTTAAATTAAGATTTAAGACAAAATAATTATTATGATGTTCATTATTATTATATCTAATGTGCATGTGACCTGTGAAAATCATTAGGAATCGATCAAATTTGCACAAGTCAAAAGCTCTACAATGTTATCCCCAAAAATAAAAATGTTAACAAATCTACTAAATTTAAAAAAGATGTCCTAATATGGGATAGTACCAAGATAGTACCAAAACATGTTAAATACATCAATTCTAAAAGAAAATTTAACTACTAGATGCCATTATTCGGAGGGATATACTTCCTATTAATTCAAAAAGACCACCTCCTTAAATAGGGCTTTCGCATATTAGGGAACTATCGCATATTTGGTAACTTTCCTCTGATGGCATGTTTTTCCATTATTGAAGCCATTATTCTATATTTAATTAATTATATTGGTGAAATGCTTTTACTTTAATTACCAATCTTCTCTCCAAGTATGGTATCAATTTTTCTTTCAAGCTCGGATTTCTTTTGTATAATGAAATCCTAATATTTTCCTATTTGCTTGTTCTTCTCTTGATTTCTTTGTTGCTTGTTTATTATTCAAATAAAGCGAATGTGTGGGTGGGTGGGTCGGTGTCAACGAACCACGGAAAAGAACCGGGCCATTTTAATTAGTTAATTTGATTTTCTAATGCTACGGAATGGATTTCAAAACATTGTATCTATTCAACAAAATGAATTACAGGATAAACATCCCGAACATCTGCGCCAGGACACTTTTCAAATATGATTTCTTTTCGACTGAATTACCTTTTTTAATTTTACTAAAAAATCATGGATGTATTCTGTAAAGAAAGATCAACGTAAAGAAATCTTTTGGAATATTTCGAATAAATTATTTCATTTTAAAGGATTACATAATAAATCAGATGTCCTTTAAAATAATAAAATATTTATGAAATGGATATTTAATAGAACTTGGTATAATTAACATTGTATGAAAATGTGTATTAATTCACAATGGTTTTTTTTTGGAGCTCACATAGGGCCTAGGTAGGGTACAACGTATAGAGTGTAAGGTAAAAAGCTTTTTAAGTAGATTTAGGTTTAATTTTTTAAATTTATTTCGATTTAAAATGACGGAGCGAGAGAGCTCCAAAGTGGCTGTTTTTAAGAGATTTTTATACCAGCTTAATTTCATTCAAATACTTAGATTAAAATTATGAAAAAATTCCACATTAGGCCTCTTGTTAACCTCCTTTAACCCTCTTCTATTCCACCAACCCTATCCTTCACCACTGGACCAACCCTATCCTTCACCACTGGACCCATCTTTGATTTTATCCATCTCCCCAACCCAATAATTTCCCTCTGGATTCTCTCCTCTTCTAACTCTGATTGTGTTATTTATAGATAGATTTATTAAAGAATCTTTTTTACATATGTTTTTATTAAGATTATATTTTATACTGAGAGTAATTTAACCAAGTTGTGTACCCACAAAGTGAGAGCTGCCATCAATGGACATAATGAGAACTTAATTTATATGTTATTTTTAAACCATATATTACATCATCCTTCTAAAATTTTCAAAGTAAAAAAACAAGAAAATTGAATTTACACCACTTTCACATTAGTTTCTCCCGAGGGGTGAACTGCAATTGGAATAGGTTTTCATCGTCTTTGGAATTATTTTGGAATTCATTAGATAATCTATTGTATTCTATTGTCATCTACTTGGAAATGAAAGTGGAAGTGGAAGTAGGTGTACACGATTTTATGTCGCGGTTCACCCTTCGGTTTCTCCCATGTATTTGAAATCATCATACCAATTTTCTTCATTTAAATTACTACAATTTGGACTTCCCCAAGCTGTTTTGAGAAATCCGGAAAAAGACGAAATAGCAAAATACCAAAAACTTCAAGTAAACATGCACTTACGGTTCTTCGATTTTAGCCATAATCTTGTGGTATTTCTTGTAGACTCTATATGTCTAGATATCTTAAGTTTCAAATCGCAAAGCTCTGTGGCTTATCGTAACCGAGATATGAAAGATTAAAATATTTTAATTGAATGTAATGGAAGGCAGCCCAGAGGTAGTGAGGAAAGAAAAAATTAACACATATCAAATAAGGTGTAATTTATTGGAATCCTTCCTCCTATCCTTTCAAACCGACGTTTCGGAGGATTTTTCCCTCCTTCTTCAGGGTTTCAAAGGGTCAATGAATGAAACAAATAAAATGTTTCCTTCTTCTCTCCACAGTAGTGTTCAAAAACTTTCTTCATTTTTAACAAAGGCATAGAAAACCATTTTTTTTCCTCCTTTTCTTAATTAGATAGCTGATTAGAAAGAGAAAGAGAAGAAATTTTTTGGCGTGGTATCCACAAATTGCCCGAGAGATGGCAAAAATGTGTAGCTAGTGAGTATTTTGAATAAATTTATTTTTGTTTTCTATGAAAAAAAACATGTGTTTTCTTTACTAAAAAAAGCACCGTTTTAAACTCATACACCTAGTATATATATTATTTATAGAGTGTATATGTGTCTATGTTTATTTGCATCAAGCAGAGGACAACCTCTTTGTTTCTCTTTTTAATTTTATTTTATTAGTTGTCCTTTTCTATGCTATGAAACTCTTGTTGTGAGGGTTTAATTCCGAACTTTCACTGATTTATTATAGCTATTAATGGACTGCTCTTCCTCGGTCGTCTTAAATTAAACTCTTTTTCTGTCAGAGTATCAGTTACTCATATTTTTATTTATTTTTTTTATTAAGATGGAGAAAAAAGATTTCTCTCGTAAAAAAGAAGAAAATTAATGATGATTGAATAAGGTTCAAAAAACCGAAATCAAAAAATAACAATGATCAAGTTAAGTAAATCAATACAGAGCACACAGGAAAAAATAAAACAAAATTATCAATTTGGAAACCAATTGAAAAAAATTACATTTGGACTATTTGAACGAGGGTTTCAAAACGTTTTCTACCTCAACAAAAATCACTTTACTCTAGATAAATCATGATGAAAATCCTTTTGCATATTCCTTTTCATTTGTTTACTAATAGATAAATTTTTAAAATGTTCTTATAAGACTTCTTAAAAATGATTTGTATATTAATAGGTTATAATAATAATAATATTAATAAAATCTTTTATAAGCTTAGGTTAACGTTAGAGAAAATGCAATAGTACCTACTAGTGCCACCCGGTAAGCAGGCTAAGTGTATTTGAGAATATAGGATTTTCTTAAAGGGAAAATTTTCTTTTGAGTATCTTGTGTTCCCCAACCTTTTTCGTTTCAGAGAACCCTAAAAATGTTTAACTAAACCATGGGGAACGTATATGCCTTGTGTCCAATAATGTGTAATTTCAAACATTCAACAGCCCCCCATTTGCGTTTAAATTAGATAATAACCGAACAAACGCAAACTTCTTCTCGTTTATCCCTATCACTTTTAGAGACTGGAACTCTTCCCAATCCGTCATTCCTGCGACATATAACCTCCAGCCTTTCAAGTCCCCATCACCAAATAACTTCAACTCTGACCCGATCCTTGAGATTTCTTCTTCTTTTCACGACTTCAGGGTCCACCTCGGTCTATCGAGGCTGTACCTTCAACTTCGACCCAATAACTGAAATGTATTTTTCTTCTTTTTTTGACGATGCAAGGATCCATCACAGACTAAAAAGGTTACACATTTTTGCCCCAACATCTTCTTGCATCAATATCATTATAAAAAAAAAATTAACAGAACTCTAAATGCACTG
Source organism: Forficula auricularia (assembly GCA_024734495.1). Lineage (NCBI taxonomy): Eukaryota > Metazoa > Arthropoda > Insecta > Dermaptera > Forficulidae > Forficula > Forficula auricularia. Next base: position 5,060,095 of record JALMQS010000127.1, read on the forward strand.
GTCCCATAGAACCTAGGTTAAAAATCACTATTGCAGATAACCTGATTTTGGCTGAAGTTATAATAATAAATGTTTTTTCTTTTTCAGGTGAGCTTCTTTCCTGATTATCTTACTCATTTCCTTTGAAAAAAAAGGTAGGATTTTATTTGCATCTTGGTATCTAAGTACTATTTGTTGAAAAAGCCATTAATCTTAAAAACGCATTAAAAAAATCCAAGAAAAATAATTAACAATAGTGGAAACTTCATCATTCCAATTTTGGCGAAAATGGCTGGAGATTTTTTATCGATTTCGGCTATATCTGTCCCAGCCGAAAGATTATTTTCAAAAACATCACTTGTAGTGCGAAAACATCATAACCGATTAAATAATAGTCATCTCTATGGCTATTATGCATTAATATAAAGAACCTGATTGATTATGCCGCTTATAAAAATTGTTAAAAAAATTAAATTGAAAATTTCTTTTTGCCGAGAGAAGCAGAATTTTTATAAATTGAAGGAGACAATAAAAAATGTAAGTAAAAGGTAAGATGAGCAAGATCAAGACCAAATACGCAAAACCAAGACTAGAAATATTTGAACAACGCCTAGATCAAGACCGATATCAAGTCTACCACAGTCTTGGTCTTTGCTCATCACTACTTGAATCAAAACTTATATTTTGAATTTTTAAATTTTAAATAAAAAAAAAATTAGGGTTTTCCAAATTTATAACTAAGTTTATAATAGAATAAATATTTAAATAAATGCCAAAAGTGGGCTGAAGTATACAGATTTTTTTTATTGAATTTAGAAATGTATGAAGCATGATTTTTCCTGCTTCTCCGTCAGTGATATACAAGAGCGTAAGGTTTTGGAAAGTTTCTTCTGGAGTCAGGATATGTGTAAATTTTTAAAGGTAAAGTAGGATTAAAATTTGGGTTTCTAGTTTTTGAACTCCCGGTTTAAAAATTCAAAGCACCTAGGTGATAGTTACGAGCTGAAATTCGAAACATATGTTTTCATTTAATAAACTAGTGCCTGGAGCACCGAGCGATGCTCTGTAACTTTTAGCCTCTTAATAGTTTAAGTTTCAAATTTCAAGGCTCTGCGACTTACCGAAGAAGATATATGAATGATTAAAATATTTATTTTACGACACTCCTAATTTACACCCCCTTCCTTTATTCCAATCAGATTAAAATTTATACATGACTAATAACTCATGAGACTTGATAAGTACACCAATTTTTAGGGAAATCGTTAGAGCAGTTTTTGAGAACCCGATTGCATATATGTGTACCTATATATACAAGAATTGCTCATTTAATAATATAAGATAATATATATATATATACCTATGGTATTATTAATCATAAAAAAAATTAAAATTTTCTCAAAAATGAGTTAAATAATTATTTTATACCTTTTAGTGTATTTTATTTGATTTTCCTGTTACTTTTATTTTTTTTTTATAAAAATTATTATAGAGAAAAGTTTGAGTAATTTAACAGAATAATGAAATGTTTTTATTTCTATATAATTTCATTTAAATTGAGTAGGTAAATAATTTTTTTATAGAGAAATGTTTGCGGAATTTAACAGGACGAAATTCATATTGATACATTCATACTATAGAAAAATACATACAGGTGAAGCTGAGGGGTGAACCGCGATTGGAATTAGTTGTACACCGTCTTTGGAATTATTTGAAATTACTTTGGAAATCATTAGATAATCTATTGTCTTGTACTTGGAAATGAAAGTGGAAGTGGAAGTAGGTGTACACGATTTTAGGTCGCGGTTCACCCCTCGGGCGAAGCTAATATAAAGCATGTAAAAATATATAGGTATTTTTCGGTTTTCAGAAACAGATTATTTAACTCATTTTTAATAAAATCATCGATTTCTTGTCATCCTTCTGTGAAACAATGATGTTGTAAAATATTTTCCGGTGAGTAGGAAATCTAGTAACCCGAAAATTTATTTAATAGATGAATATTCATAATGTGTTGAGTTCATTTCCAATCTGCTTCACATGATTGCTAAACAATGTAAATTGCAAGCTCTTTGAGTTTCTTTCTAATTATTCAAATCAGCCCCACTCAGGAGACCACAAATTTAACAAAAGGATAAAAAATATATAAAAAAAATATAATCCGAGAATAGATTCCTATATCCTGAGATCTCTCAGCAGGTCAACCTTTCTGAATATCTATGTTCAATTGACATATCTATGTTCTAACCCAAGTTTCGCCTTTCTAGTTCAAACCATTCGTTAGTAAGAAATTGGAACAACGCTAAAACTGGTGGAAAGCGCACCGAGTCTTAAAATTTTTTCACATATTCCTTTATTTTTCATATTGAAAAAAACCTTAATTCGATATCCTTTTATTGATTCATCTGAAAAATTTATTTCAAAGAACTTTTTTGTCGATAATTAAATTCCATTTAAAATATGTATTTATATTTTTTCAATAAGGTCGACGATTTAACCAATAAAAGCGATCATAGATGAATGATCCGTATTGATGCATCACCTATATTAGAATTCATATATTTCAAAAAGCCTTATAGATTTCGAAACGCAGTTTTTATCTACCATATATTAAGCAAGTGAAAGTGAATACAAAAAAAAACCCCATCACTTTTAAAAATAAACAAGAAACTCATTTCTTAATTTGAGCACGTTTTCTACTTATTTTTAAGTAAAAATCAAAAAAATTCGTTGTTTTGATAATAAATTAGGTCGGTCTGGTCTCTAAATATCTCAAACAGACCGTAGAGTAATTTATTTATAATTAAAAAAAAAAACTTTCCCTACTCACTTTTTTATTTCATTCTTATTTCTCTTGTATCGACTTTTATTAAAAAAAACGATAAGATTTTTAAAATATACTGAATGATATTATTACATTATCGAAAAACGGTATTATTGGATTGTTTCTTTCCCTTTTGTATAATTAAATGGCGTCCATTTAAGAGAATGAAACCGCATTCCAAGATGGCGATAGCCATTTTATTCATTCAACATTCTTCTCTCAATTCAGAGCTGAATAAAATTAATCTATTGATTCAAATAAAGGGCTAAAGTAACGAAGATTCAAAAGGAGCTGTGCACAAATAGCCATTGTCAAGGGACGTGTTCGACAAGGGTCATTAACCTCGACAATGACTATTTATTGGCATTTCTTAATATGATCTTGAATGGGTTTAATTTGCTGAGGGCCAAGACAAAATGTCTTAACGATGGGTAAGAATAGCGGAAAACAAATCTCGTCGAGCCAATAGAGTGCTCTACTCAAAAATAAATAGAATAGCAAATGAATTCAAAGCGAGTTTGCCTACCTCTTTCAGGCTCCGCAATGCAGTCGTTCTTCTATCAAACGTGGTCAAGTCTTGGAAACGAATATTCATTGGCAGATCGGGAAAAATTAACGAAACAACACCATAGGGGATGCGAACCCATACGAATATTTTCTAATTCAAAAATCATCATCACCCTTCATTTTTTTGGACAATTACTTGAAATCGATAGGAAATTTCAAGGGTTTGATCATTAATTATTGTGTATTGGTTGTGGAACTCCCCCAAATCGTTTGAACTTGGAAATTAAGAACATGTAATTCTTCATAGATAAGTGATTATTGAAGAGACCTAGTTCTGTCGACATATGTATTAACAGCCTCCAATTCCTATTTGGGCTGTGAGCAACATCTCTCTACGATTAATTGTAGGTATTTCAAGAAAGATAATTCTGAATTTTATTAAATTTTAATGTCAAAGCACTTGATTGACTCCTAACTGTATATATTCAAAACTTTCTCTAATAATCCACTAAAGGACAACATTTTTTTGGACAATGAATAATAATTATGTAATAATGTACATTATTTCATCGCATAAAATCCACCATACCCAGTCGAAACACAATTTGATACCCCTAAATTTATAAAGCCTCGCCCCCTGTACCCAGTGAAGTTAGCGTATACTTTTTAAAAAATAAATAATTAATTACAAAATATTTAATTATTTTTAACTTTACTCAAGTTTCGTTGAATTTTTGCATTCATATAAGTTAAATAAGTGCTCTCAGTCTCTCTCTATAATTTTTTGGATTTATTGATTCATACCTATTTATTTATTTATTTATTATTATTATTTTTTTTTTTGAATTTATTTTTTTTTTCTTCACCAAGAGGTTAAGCGTTTTAGATATATGTTACATTAATGAATTCAGGATTCTCAGCCTGTCATAGCCAATTTCTCCGACAATGAACACTATAAATTTTAGTCGTCCTTGATCAATTTTTTATAAGAAATGAAATTATTTTGGTATTAAGTTAAAAATTGTCTTGCTTATGTATATTTAGGATTTTTTAATAAAAAAAAATTCACTTAAATTTAATTCAAAACGTGTTAAGAAAGTTAAAACTAATATATGGTGCAATTTGGTTGAAGAGAGATAAAATGTCCTTAAGGATATTTAATGAAAAAAAAGACAGTTAATTTGATTCAAAACGTGGTAAGGAAGCTAAAGCTAGGTCCAATTATCACTTAAATGTATGTAACAATAGGAGTCAGCCCGAAAGCTGATTTTATTCTCTTCAGGTCCACTATTAGCAGAATTGAAGAAGTTTACTAGAGAGGGTGAGCTCTGATGTAGATTCTTGTTATGTTAGTTTCCTCACTAGGCTAAAAGACCATACCTCAGTTAGGTACATTCATTTTATCAGTGATAAAGTGAGACCTGGTTAGAGCATGAGATCAATAATTTAAATTTACTGTAGCCCATACCAGTCAATGTTGTGAATTGTTAGCACTACACCAGAGATGACAATGGACACAATACTTAACTACGGTATGCTTACTATTATGTATATTGTATAATATACTTCAATTAAATAATGTTTTCTCTGTTTAAAAATTATTAAATGAATAATAATAAATTTACCTTAGAAGGTTAATAATAAAATTGTTTAGGTTAAAAAAAATTGTCAAAAGGTAAGGTTTTAATATTTAGCGCCTGAGGACGCAACCCTCTAATCAGAATGTACCATATGAATGCATAACCTAGTCTACCAGGCGGCCCTATATTTTTTTTCTAGCTAGTTTGGAGGATAGCGTGGTCTTTAAACTACTTCTCTCTTTATATTTCACCAATTTTCGAAAACTTTTTGTTCATATTTCCTGAGATTTTGGGAGATTATATGTATCTATAGTCTTCTAATTATAAAGTGAAAAAAGAATTTTGTTTTAGTAAACTTAATAAGTTGATATGGCCATCCCAATGACTTTACCAAAGTAGGTACACTGTTTACTATGACTTTACCATAAACCTGACCCCTCTCTTATATTTAATAAAATAATTTATAATTATTTACGAAAGAACCCCACCCCCCAATAATTTTGGACCCATTAGTAATTAATAGAGCGTACACCAAATTTTGTAACGTACTTAATATGTTAATTAACTAACAGACATTTTGACAAAACAATTAATATCTCGAGAAATATAATTTTTTCGATGTTCACTCATTAGGACTTTTTTAGACCAAAACGCTATGGATTTGTTCAATTTTTTTAATTAAAATAGTTTCAGCCGTTTATGAGATATTTCGAAAAAACAAAGCAAAAAAATAAACAACACTTTTTCATGTACGATTACAATATTTGACCAAACCCTGTATGGTAAAGTAATAATATAACATAATACAAGAAATAATTATGACTAATAGCCATAGAGGATTATGTAAATAAAAAAATATAAAAATATAAATCACTCTTTATGATATCTTTAATGTAGCAGAATTGGTTGTAGAATACATCTTCAGTGACGAAACATGTCGATACTTCATCCTATTCCGGCACTTGTTTTAAGAACATCCATTGCAGAAACGAAAATTGGTTCAATGGTTGAATCCATCTGGGAGTCAATCTTTTCTTTCAGTTAAACTTAAACCGGGACAATAAACTGCCCCGAAAGAATTTATCAGGAAACCAGGACAAGTTAAACGGGGTCAAATCAGAGAAAAACCGGAACGTATGGACAGATGGACACCCTACTTATATTGCAACTAAAGAGGGGAATATGGAGGGGGGATAATTTCAACATTATAATTAAAATTATTTATCAAATATGTTTACCCTATGCTGCTTGCCTGATTCATACGAACAGTTTGGTGGAGGTTTCATCAAAATCAGCCCAGTAGTTCAAGATATATATCGAGACAAACATGAACATGCTTACATTTTTATAGATATAGAGATGGCAGAATATTGCCACTTTTCTTTTGATGGTTGGTTTGGAGGTATGGTTGATGAAGTGTTAGACCTCCATAGAAAATTAGAAAATATAATAAAATTTTTTAGATTAGTCAAAACGTTTTGATTTCTATTAACTGAAGCTATTTTTAATAGATAACTCTTCGAGTTAACTTAGCTACAGTGATCTGTAAAAAGTTATTGATATGAACATCATTTCCCGACTAAACTGCGGTAGTAAAAGGAGAATTAGATTAGAACCCGAAATCTTGTTACTAAATTAAAATAGTTTGACCAGTTTATTCATTTCACCTACGGTGGTATAACCAATGATAAATCCATTCAACCAAGCCATTATCTATTTATTTTTATTTTATCGAAATCTTTTCTATCATATTTCTAAACAAATTTCCTTTCAAAATAATTGACTTAACACTGGCCATTTTTTTCGAAATGTGATTACCCGGGTAAAGATCTTGAAAAGTTCCCTTAACTCTTCTCTTTAAGGTGGCACTCGATTACAATTTTCTCACTATACCTATAAAATTAGTGGGACACTCGCTCTAATGCCCCTTTTCAAAAGCACACCCCACTCAGGACAACTTGTTCGTTATTCTTTAACTAAAAACAATGACACTCGGTAAGAATTCTGCTCGAACAGAAAGGCAAGAAGAATGGAAACCACGAAAGATAAGTTTGGGACGTGGCTCTTCCGTTTTCCTTTCATTCTTCTGATTAGAGTAAGTCAATCCTTGCTGAAAACTTTTACATATACACTCACTTCGTTTTTGAGACAAACTAGTTCTGTTTATCAATAAATAAATTTTAGTATATCAATATAACATAATGTACATATATTTTATATATTTGTAAATATTTTAGTACTATAGGTTCGCTAAAAGAATTTGGATCATAATACGTTTGGTTAAAATTATTAATGGATTACTCTTACTTTACTTTAATGAGGGTTGAAAGTTAAAAAAAAACTCGCTAAACCAGTACATCTAAGTGTTTTTACATAGTAAATCTAACGTGCTTTTCAAAATCAGACTGTATCAGTTGAAAATATTTTGTTTTGGCAAGAGTATGTATAGTAGGGTTGTTGATTCATACAGAGAAATCTATTAGGTTATCCTCTGCTTGATTCATCTGTTATTTCTCATGGGGTCAAATACTCGAGTGTCATAGCCCCCGCAAGTGGGGGGCGCAGGCGCATGCGTGGGTTCCTTGCCCGGGCCCCGCAGGGGCCCGGATACGGTCGTGCCATTTTTTTTATTCCACTTCATTAAAAATACATAGTTATTCCATAATAAGGGGCCCGCTTCAGATTTTGGCCCAGGGGCACGAAATTTTATGCAGGGGATATGCCGATTGAATGTTTTTTATTTCTTGTTTGTTATTTTGAATCCTTGAGAATTAACAGTTAAAATATTTCTAAATAAAAAGATTAAGGTTAAACCTTCGAACCTATAGCATCTAACAGATAAATTATATATACATAGCTTGATAACTATAAAATTTACTTACGTGCTAGCTAAATGAGCTCTGTTCTTGGGACAATAAAGAAGAAAAATACATAAGCATATCGTAGATAGAAGGACCTTAACTTATTCAATATTTATTTATTTATATATATATATTTATTTATTTATGGCTTTAAAGGTAAAAGAATATTTTTACTTCAATTACAAACTTCGTTTTTGAAGTTCTATTTATACGGTGAATAATCTTTTTTCGAGAAAGTTTTGTCTTAGTCTGTGAAGGATACTTGACCTGAAATTATAACGTTAATTTAATAAAATATATTACAAGCATCTCACAAAACTGGCAAAATGAAAGGATCGGCTCAGTAAAGCGAAAGAAAATGGGAAGAAATAAAATGCTATTTAATTCTATTCAAAGAAAGCAAATGTTATTTTCCTTAATTATACTCTTTAGGATGGAAATGGATGAAATTAATATCTTTTGATTTTTAATGTTTTAAAATATTAATGAAGACTTCGGCAATAAGGTTGTTGTAGATTTATTCTATTTTAAAGAAATTGTGTCATCTACTTATATATAAATTTATTTATTTGACGTCATAGTTTCGAAGGCAGTTTAATTTTACTTCATTCTGTAAGAATAGAAGTAGCAGAAGTATACACGATAGATGAGACATTTTAATTTGATTAAGAATAAAGGAGAAACACCAAAAAAATTCGATTTCATATTATTCACAGTACCATCAGAAATAATTAAAAGAATCAACATTTATTGAAATGGTAATTACCCTAGTGCAGGGATCAGGAAACTTTTCTAGCTATTACCCCAAAATATATTTGATTTTCCCGATATTACCCCCTCATTTCGAAAATGAGAAACTTAAACAAGCTTTAAATTCAAAATTGTTGATTACATCAATTTAAATGGGGAATACAGTCAAAAATATGAAAACCAGCGGTCAATGGATGCTGTAGATGCGACGCATCCCTAAAATTTCAAGCATTTAGAGTATTTTCACAAATATGTATATAAGGTCTACTTCAAAATCTCAGGAGGATCTTTAAATTTTCAAATTATTATCCGTTATTTTAAATATTTCTATAAAAATCATTTTTTTGTTTTGAAAAGTATGTATATTGGTTCTGGAAATGAAATAAAATTGTTGTATAGTTTTAAAATGGATGATTTTTCCAAAAAGGGGGCCGATAGAAGGTTTCAAGTCCCTGTCTGGTATAAGTATCTTCCCGTTCAAGCATGTCAAAGACGAGTCCAGACAAGTTTTAGTCGAATAAAAATTGTTCTCCCTGAGGATCTATTAAAATATTAATAATACCTTTTAAGGAGTTCCGTGTTGGTTCTAGGTGAAACATTTTAATATAATAATAAAACTTAAGTAAGATACGAGGTAGGTTTCACAATTTTTTTTTTTTTTTGTGAAACCTACCTTGTATCTTACTCAAGTTTTATTATTATATTAATAATACAATAAACTGCAACGGATCGTTGCTAAACTTTATCCGATGTACTATTTTATTCAATAGGAAAGTACTTTAAAATATAATTTTACAAAAAAACTTTATATGACCTTTTTTGTGGTCTTCAGGGTACTTAATTACAACATTAAATTTTATCCAAATTGGTTTAGTAATTTTGAAAATATTTAGAAAAAACTAAAAAAAGTACTGAAATAAAATACCAATGTTTGTGGGCCGATATGTACCAAAAACTAATCAACGCTTCATTTTGTTAAAGTAATGTTAGGCTTTCAATTTCATTTCAATCTGTGCAACGATGTGGAAAAAATCGTGGACGAAAAAAAGGATAACATCCATCCATCCATCCATCCGCAGGCACTTCCTGAAAAAATCGCACTTTTTGGCCTCTGGACGAGATCTCACGTGATTTTTGGCAAAACCGTCACGTGCTAAAATTCAATCTAAATGAATACTACAATCTGTGACTTTAATTGAGATCATGGATTCCGTAGTCTTTACCTGAGGAGCCTTTGAAGTCGCGCAAGTCTGGTGGCAATGGATAAAGTAATAAAAAAAAAGAATAAATAAAGATGATTCGGGAATCTTTAGACTAATCCATTTCTAAATACTATCAATATATAAGATTGGAAATAACTAAAAGTGCAATAGACAAGTCACAGCTTGCTTAGACCAATAGAAATTTAAGATTTTCTTATAGGACAGGCTGATTAATTATGAAAGATGGTCGATCTCAGAGACTGTGGAGTTGAAGTCACAAGATTTAATTTCTGAGTCCTCCTCTCACTCACACAAAGCAGTATCTATTTGGGGCGAATGTCTCAAAATATATTTTTAAAAAAATAATATTAAATTTGAAAAATAACGAAAATGATACCGTATTCGATGAAAGTTGCCAAAAAAAGCGAAGATTAAAATAAAATTTCAAAAAACGAAGCGTAATTTTTTGGACAGCATCCCCTGGTTGAAAACTCACCACTGATGAAAACTATAAATTATATACGATAAAATGAGTATAGAAAAAAAAGTTAATTGAAAAAACTAATAAAATTCTTATTATGGAACAAAAAAAGGAGCTGATGGTCTCAAGCGAGGGGTGACCGCGATTGGAAGTAGGTGTACACCTCTTTGGAAGTATTTTGGAAATACTTGGAAATATTTGGAAGTACTTGGGAATATTTGAAAGTGCTTGGAATATTTGGAAGTACTTGGAAATATTGGGAAGTACTTGGAAATATTTGAAATTACTTGGAAATATTTGGAATTACTTGGAAATATTTGGAATTACTTGGAAATATTTGCAATATTCGGAAATATTTGAAAGTACTTGGAAATATTTGGAAGTACAAGTGGAAGTAGGTGTACAGCATATTATGTCGCGGTTCACTCCTCGGTCTCAAGGATCTGACTACTTGCCCAGAAATCGTACTAGTGCTTGGGTTCGACTCCCGAGGGGAAAAGACCCTCCTACATGCAATATAAACATATGTATTAAAATCTTTGATTTGCCCTAAATTCATTTTCGTTAATAAAATTGATTAAATTTTGAGAATAAATTCGAACATCTTTTCTCATTTCCTTACAAAAAAAAAAAAAAAAAAAAAATATTGAAAATTTCTGAATTTCAGATTTTGGAGAAATGATATTCCATTTTTGATACATTACAATATCAAAATTAGGGTTTGTTTAGAAGCAAGATCAATTTAAATGTTTTCTTCGGGCTTCAATATTTTTTTATTTATTTAATTTTATTTATGTTTTTTTTTCTAGAGATTTATATAGACCCATATATATAAGTAAAGACCTCTTACTCCCAAAATTTTTATTTTTACCCTACTTAGGGTAATTTACCCAGTTTCGCAGACCTCTGCCCTCTACTATTGGAAAATGATCTTGAAAAAAAACCCCAACTGAGCTATTTATTTTCTTGGCAAAGTTCAACAATTGTTTTGGTTAAGATTGCCTGGTCGAAACAGAACACCTTGTCTGCTTTCCAGACAGCTACTTTTTAAAAATAATATCAAAATATATTTTTTAATATTCTTTTGGTAAAATGCAGATACATTTTGAGTGAGAAAAGAAGCGAATAAATCATAAAACCCTAGCATAATTATATAGTTAAAAACTCCACATTTATTTATTTATTAACTAGCTTAAAAAAAAAAAAAAAAAAAACAGAATTATAACTTAATACAATTCTCATCTAATGTTCTCACATGGTTTTCATAATATTCACTTACGTGAGCGTTTTTTTAAACAGCCCTTCTAGCTACTTTAACTTTCCTCTATCCTTCAAAGGATTTTTTTGTCTTTTTCATCATGAAAGCTAACCAAGCCAACCAGCAGTTACTTTGCACAACCTTTTAATCACTTTGATAATACAGCCTAAGTTCGTATTGAAGGTTAACTAAATAATCCGGCACGTTGGAAATAAAAAGGCCCGAACCAATTATAGATGACTTTTTTTAAAAGAAATTTCTCTGAAATGTGCTTTTGATTGTTTAAAGGCTTTTCGGGTCTAGATCTTGTTCAAAATATACGATCGGACATAAAAAAAGACCTTTAGAAAAATGAAATGCTAGGTAAAGGTGTGGAAAAGACTTGTTTCAGTCTCCACCTGCAAACCACATCAATTTTCCACTGATCATCAATTCAGATGTCTCTTCTGATTTATAATGGTAATTATAAAATTAGTGAGGGCCAACACAGGATGTCGCCAGCAATAAAATGATTAATTTGAGACTGTTGGTGTCATTTTCCATGAATCCAACAATTTTGGATGACTTGATTCCCGGGATAAACGAGAGTCCTTTACGAAACATGCAAGCTCATTCATCATCGCCGTTTTTTTCCCAACTTTATTGTGTTAATGAAATTACAAGTTCATTTGGCAATTCTACTGACTACAAAATCAATAGATATATATGGCTAAACAATTATATTTCATTTATACTGATTATTAAACTGTGTTTAACTTGGATTAAAATAATTAAAATTAATTAAAACATTATAATTATTTTATAAATGTTATTATCATTTAATTAATTGTAGTTGGCTGGCTTTACAAAATTAATTAAACACAAAAATGTTCAGAATTAAGAAATTTCACATTTTTTTAGATATAGCTAATAGATCATAATGTGGAGGCCCTTATTATAATATAATAGGCATCATCACAAAAATATCCTTACAAAAAACAAATTATTAAAAAATTGTCGCGAAATAATCCGAACAACTTTACTGTACACTGTACCATACATCTCTATGACTTTCTGAAAATTTACCACATATAATTTTTTTACGCTATGAAAATTTGAGTGTCTATCTTTGAAAAATTGATGGAAAAATTTTTCAAAAAGAACAACTTTCAGGTTTCATACCTGCATTTTATAATTATATGAGAATTTAGTAAGACAATTTTATCAAAGATCTTAGTAGATTATTATATATTTCGGTATTAGAAAATAGCGATAAAGTTTTTCAGTAGGATTTTTTTATTTTTGATCTATCAACGTTTTCAGATTCTCGTTTGATTATTCAGGTTTCAAATAGTCATGTCACACATTCGTCTAAATTCTAGACTATTTGAAGCCCTGAAGAAGTCGGCAAAGTCGACGAAACGTTGCTGGATAACAAAAGTCACACAAAAAACTTGTCCTTATTTTTAATATAAACATTCAAATTAATACAAATTATGGACGAAAATGATAATAATAATTATGTATATATTATATGTCAGAAGGTTTCGCCCCCTCAGGCGTCGAACCCGAGCGCTAACTTGCTATCCGGGCAGTTAGCCAAACTTGTTAAAACCATATTTGGTTTTTTTTGGTCCAAAGTACCGGATTTTCATTTTTTGCCCCAGCCCCCCCCCCCCCCCCCCCCCCGTTTCGGGCGGTTAGTTTTTGCATTTTTAGTCTTCTGGGAGCCCACTGATTATGTATACAAAATTTGGTTGAGTTTAGTCCGAGGGCCTTGATTTTCATTTTTTGACCCCTCCCCTCAAATGATTATAAATGATTTTAATAAATATTAAATATAAGAGAGGGGTCAGGCGTAGGGTAAATTTATGAATTGCCACATCAGTTTATTTATAAACATATTTTTTTTATATATAATAATACACAAAAACGTGTGAAACCTACCTCGCATCTGTCAAGTTTTATTATTGTACAAAATGTTTCTCCTAGAACCAACACCTAACTCCTTAAAAGCTATATTTTTTATTATTTCAGTTATGTTCAAATTGACATTTTCAAATGATAAACTTTGTTTTAAACAACTTATTGATTAAAGACTGTTGATTAAAGAAGTTGATTATTTTATGCCTGCTTTTTAATTCATTATCGGATACCAATTAAACGTAAAGGAAAACTGAGCTAGAAAACAGCTACTTTTGGTAAGGTGGTGCTGGTGGGGGTAAATGGCCGAGTACTCACTCCTTTTGTCATTTTTTTTTTGTTTTTTTTTCTACTGAATGGAGGAGAAATTAGAAAGAGGATCAAAAAGATTCTGTCTTGTTGGTTCATCTCAAAGAACAAAATAGCTTGTCTGTTGACTAGTAGAATCCTAGTTCTAGAGAACGTTTCTGGGTTTTTTCTTCAATAGAAACATTTTCCCTTTGAAGAAATTAATTTATTTTTTTCAAATTTTTTTAATTGAAGAATGAGTATAAATTTTTTTTGCTTCTTGAGAGATTATTTGGTACTTCAAAATTAGTTGTAATTTCAAAATTATCACAACAAACCAAAAAATAACAAAATAAAACAAATCATTTTTTTGAGATATTTACTCTTTTCCATAAATCTGTTTTTGCAATTTTGTGAATTAAATAATATTTTTACGAGGTACAACTAAGCTTGCCTCTCAGGCGCCAATAGTATTAAATTCACGAAAAATAAACTGATAGGGCCATCCACATGAATTTTACCATACACCTGGGTCCTCTCTTATATGTATTTAAAATTAAATTAAAATAATTTATAATTATTTATTTTAATAAACATACGCTGTGATATTTAAAATTACAAATTACAACTAAGAATAAACTTTGACAACATCCACACATTTTCATTAGGGCTAATAATTAATTTTGTAATGTAAGAGACTTCTGAAATGAAACATATCTTCAATGTTTTTTAATTAATTTTATAATAATTACATCAAATATACATATACAATGTAACATGGTTTTATTTATATTTATTATACAATCGATTGTACTGGCTTGCCCATATCATATGAAATTTAATTTATACAAAGCATTTATAGAGAACGAGCTTTTCGAGTGTGTCTTCGGCACGGCCTCGAAGCTCGGCCCCTCCGCTGAAAGTCGCCCTGACGGTGGGCGTCTCATTCCAAAAAATGTTATTCCTCTGAAAAACTTACACCAAATGTATACCTGTAAACTCCTGAAAATACATAGTCTCTTAAAAGTTTCGCCTCATTTTCGTCCTGACACAGCTACAGAAATGGTGCTCTAGATATAAATCTGGAAGTATTTGTTTTTTCTGGAGGACTCACAGCATTGTGATAAGCTTTGTGTAGAAATAGATTTATTTAAATAAGTGGGATTGTGTGAGGATGAGAATTATATTTTATCATTTTTTTTAAATTTGGGATCGATAATCGATATAAGGCTCAAATATTTAAAAGAGATCAGGTGTTGTTTCTATGACAGGTTGTCTAGTATTGCAATGAAAACTCATATGGGCATGCGTGTTTTGCGTCGTTCAATTTTGTAAAAATCAAAAAATAATGACAAATAAAATTTAGATTTTTAAAAAATTATAAAAAAGTGGCAAATTATTAAAGAATAAACAAATAATAGTAAAAATATAAAACTCAAATAAATAGCTATCAATTTTCTTCTGTGCTCAAAAAAGGAATTCGAATATTTAATTTTTGAGTGGTGAGGGGGGAGATAATAATTATCAATATATTGAATAATTTCTTAATTCTGTAATCGGATTTGGGAGTCTTTCTATTTCAAAAATTCGAGTTCAAATTACAATTATATTTCAAATTGCCGCAAATATACCGCAAATATACCAACGGCAAAATATTAAGTATACATGCAATTAATATATATTATATATATATATATAATTTAATGTTTTTACTCTTGTACTAGTGTTTTGCTCTTCAGTTAATAAATTAATAACATTCGCGTTTTGAAAATTTGTATTCTGAAGAGAGAGATCTGTGATATATCTTGTAAATTGAAATAATATCAAATGACAAAGCTCTACACATATAGTCAAAAAAATGGAAAATACATTAAATCAATTCAATAACAAATTCCGAAAGTTTATACATAAACATAAGTTAGGCACTGAAGGTGCCGAAAATAACTGCAATAAAACAGCAATTCAAGGTCTGTCTGACAGTTAATGAATAATAAAAACTTAATAAAATAATACTATCCACGATAGTGTTTTTCATTTTACTATTTCCCATCTACAATTACAAAAAAATCCAAAAATATATTATAATATATAAATAAATAAATATAAACAAGAGCGTGTCATATAAAAATTAACAATAGTTTTATAGCTTGCATAGTTTTCACAGTTTTTAGAAGCATAATATTTTTAACATTTAATTGTAAATAATTTAGGAATATGTAGCATCATAAAATAAACAGCAGAATTGTTTATTTAACGGGTTATAGTGGTGTTTCAAAAGAGGAAATAAAATTAAAAAAATTAAAAAATCTTTTAAAATTATTTTGGAGATTTTTTATTTTTATTCTATACATATTTTCATGCAGAACCTTCTATCAGGAGGCATATAAAACACTGAATTTGAAACACCACTATAACCCGTTAAATAATAATTCCTTTGCTTAATATGCTTCACTATAAACCAACAATTGCCTCCTTAAACTTTATTCATAAAATAAATAATTTATAAACATGTAAATTTTAAAAATTATTTTTTACGTGGGCTCAATCCCGTTTAGCACTTCCATAGATCCGTCCCCATTAATAATAAGCAGACTAAAAATAAAATTTTCATTTTTTGTAATGTATTTTGTGTATATTATAAAGATTTTGAAAATTGTAGTTTTCTTTATGAGTATATATTTTTATTTTTTTTATTATTTTTGTAGAATTCTATAAATAACTTGTCATTTACGAATGTTTTATATTAGATTTAGCTTTAATGATTTTCACATCCTCCAGTAGTGCTCTCTTATATACAATGTAATACAAGCTAGAAATATAAACACTACCAGGGAAGATCAACTAATTAGAAGTACAATTAATGCTTTCAAATTCCCGAAGACCGTCGCGGTTCATACGAAAACAAGGGGATGTAGTTAATAACTCCGAAGCATTTCAAAACATGCTAATAGCCTCTTATGGTGAATACTTTTAAGGAGATGAAATAAATATTGATGTTTTTGGAGATCGTGAAGTGGATGATATCTTATTGACCGGGTACAATAAAATTCCCAGGGTAAAAACTTTTCGGCCTAAATTTATCGGGCCATCTTCAGTTTATTGAAATACATAAATCGTTGTTATCATTAGTAAATATTATTCTTATCAATATTATATCAATTTAAATTGTTAAGGTTGTATGGATTTAGATGAGACAGTCCAAGGTTCAAAAGAGAAAAAATTATATCTATCTTTTTATTCAAAGCCGACGTTTCGGACCACTTTTCCAGAGAGCGCAGTCAGTGAAGGGAATACAACGTGAGCTTTCTTGATTAGAATCGAAGAGTTTTATTAAATTGAAAATTAAAAAATGTCTACATATAATAAATTTAATAATGAAAAATGTGGAAACAGGATGGCAACATAATTTTAAGAAAACATATAATCAAAGTATATAATAACCTAATTTGAATTAACCTATTAGAATATAAATAAATGATAATGAAATTAAAATTACCTTGCGAGTACCTGAACCCAGCCTGGCATTGAACACTAAATACATGAAGTTAAATTTCTATTGATAAAACTAGTCCAATCACATGGTGCCATGGTAATATAATGTTAAAATCCAACGAGAACAATTGAAATTGAAATAATAATGACAAGAATATATTCATTAATGCTAACAAAGATTTATGTATTTCTGTAGCCCAATAAACTGAAGATGGTCCGATAAATAGGCTGAAACGGTTTCATTCTCTGGGAATTTTATTGTACCCTGTGCATCCTTGCTTTGGATGATATAACTCCTTCAATCCAGTGAATAAATATTGATGAATAATTGAGCTATTGTTGTTCTATTTATAAATTCCGGGTACTTTTTGAGCAGAAGGTAGTTTTACGAACTGGTGGATACAATTGAGAAAGCTTCCCCTTTGATCCTCTTTGATTTTGAAGATTTATCTTCGTCGTGTAATAATTCTCCAAATTTGATTCTTTGAATTTGTAGATTGAGCGTAAAAAAATTTGAAGATGTTGTGATATCATTTTTTGGTCGTACAACACAAAATAAAAATGTGACAAAACCAAGGTCCCTAGTATACAAAAAAAGAACAAACAGATGAAATGTATCAAATTAACCAAGAAAACTAGAAGGAGTTGGTGAATCCTGCCATCAGGCGTAAAATAATACATGGGAGGAGCGAAAACGAAATTAATCAAGAATCGCTCAAGCAAAAATGGAGTTTAATTCAAAAACAAAAACTACTATGCTCCTCCCCAATCAATGAAAACAACGGTGCTTGCTATTTAAGACATGCAGGCGAGCAATAGCTATCATCCATGTACGGTTGTGAAACCTGGACAATTAGAGGAAGCGAGAAAGAGATTGGAGGCTTGAAATAAAAGCAGAAGAAATTATGAATATCAACGATGATAAAATTCTTACAAACAAGAAGTTCGGAAGAATCCAGAAGAAGAACCTTTAGGAAGAGTTCAGAAGAAGAGAAGATATCAGATGATGGGTAATACACTGAGACATGGGGACTATTGTATCTTGGAGGTAGGTGAAGAAAAGGGAAGTGGAAGACCCATTAGAAGATTTTCAACCAAATAATTAGGAGGGACATTACTTAGAGAGGTCAAACATTATGTGATATCATAGACGAGATTAAGTTGCATCAAACCAGTTCTTAAGGACTGCATCAATGATGATGACATCAATATTGGATAATGTTTATCCCTAAGATCTTTTTAAAATCATTTTCAGGAGTCTAAATTATGGACAGACATTTAATACATTGTTTTATACATATCACTTTTTTAAAAATTATGACAAATAGTAATAACATTTGAATTAATCATTTATTACTTGTTTAATATAAGGAAACAAATTATATTTATAGAATGAGATATCATTTCTTATCTTAAATTGAAAGTTTCTTTTTGTGGAAAATAATAATTTATAATAGTATAATACCAAAAGAGTGGTCTTCTGCTCAATTCTGTGAATCAAATGTAATAGACTAATGTGTCTCGTTATAAATAAATTTAAAAATCATTTTTGCTGCAGAAGACTCACTGTACTATTGTCACCTTCATTTTTAATTGCTTTTTAAAATAATTAAGTGTTATTTTTGAACGAAAATTCTGTGTATCTTCAAAGTTCAAAATTAATTTTAAATAAAATTAAAATTACAGTTCGAATTTTTTTTGTGTACACCTAAGCATTCTTCAAACGTGAGAATGTTTTTTGCTTTTTTTTAGATTCCTAATGTTTATTATTATAATTAATGGTTGTATACACTGCGAAGACCTCGCACTCTGAAAGTGCATAAAAAATTATTGTTTAAATATAGTAAATTTTCAGCAAATAAATATGTTAATATTTACCTCCAGCTGACAACTTTTTTGAATCAAGTGATGGGTCTGGAACTGCCAAGCATAAAAAAATTCTAGCTATCGGGAACCATGAAGACATTCATAGTATTTCAAATTTTAAGCTATTGTTTGTTATTAAGACACTACAGGTTTTGAGAGTCATCAACACATCCCTAAAAAATATAAATGTATACATTATTGCTATTTTTATTCATTTTATTATACTCAATGTTCGAATATTAGTTTCTAAAAGATCTCTGTATTTTTTTTTCTTAATATCGAAATTGTGATATCTGCGAGTTTATAACTTGATGCAGCTTTATGAAAATATTTAATAATAAAAATAGCTTCTAGAAGTGAGTGTGGGTTTCAATGAATTAATTCAATATAATATGAAATTTATCAAGTTTTTCTTTAATTGTTTATTTTATTTATTTATTTAACCAACATTAAATAAATACTTCAACTACTAAAAATATAAATGTGAAATCAAATAAAAGCTGTCAAATGTGAGTGGACTGTAATAATTATATTCTCTATCTTATATGTAATTTGTGTACCTGGAGATATCAAATTTGTTCTATTATTTCTTGTCAATAAGAAGAGAATGTATATATATGTAAAAGATTTGCATTATTTTACGCTCAATTGTTTGGAAATTTCGTAAGATACAAAATTCATGCAAAACAAGGTTCCATGCCCTCTAACACCGCGTTATTTTAAAGAGAATTTGATTTGATAAAAGACAGAAGCTAATGAGATATTTATTACAGAAATTCTGGCAAAATTCGTAGCTATTGGTTGAGAGCAGGACCAGTGTGGTCAAGGGAGGCCGTATTAACGGCTCACCGCCCTTTTTTATCTTTTAGCGCCTGCTCTACCATTTACATGTAACCAAAATCAAAGGGAAAAAACAAGAAACCTCGGGAATGAGTACCTTTTTAAAGTTTATTTATTTAGGTATATGTTTGGTAATCGCTTTTAAGTCGATAATGAGCCAATCAAAGAAAAGTAATAAATTATTTTTTCGGCAAGATTTCAATTGCCATTGGTAATAGATTCAAATTTTCTTAGAAAATCATAAGATAAAGTCATCTGACAACCTGATGGAATGGAATATTTTTGACTATATGTCAGTGGGGTAGTTTTTCACCCCACGGGAACGGAACCAAAGTGAAAACAGCAATCCGAGCTATTTATGTTCACCGACATATGAAACGTTAAATATTTACTCAAAGATTGTTATCTTAATTTGTAAATTTTCGCGATCTAGTGATTCTAAATTCAAACTTTTTTTTGAATTCAAAATTCGAAACACTAACGACCTTTATTTAAAAAAAAAAAAAGTTAAGATATGGCATGGCTATATTTAGAATTCCACAGATCGCGAAATTTTACAAATTAAGATAACAATCTCTTGAGAAATATTAACGCGTTTACATATGTGAGAGGTTTCACCAGGTGAGCCAGATGGCCTAGACAGCATTGGCACTCGGGTTCGATTCCATGGTGTGAAACAACCCATCTGACATAATTAAAATATTCATTCCATTGGATTTAATAGATTTCGGTCACATTCTAAGAATTTCTAAGGAAGTTATTTTTTCGTTGATATTCGAGCCGAACTGTCGCATTTTTTGCATCTTAGGCAATATCTTTATAATGCGTAGTCCCGTCGTTGTTGCTTTGATAATTAATTTTTTAAGTAATTGCTAATTTTTTTATTTTAACCATTTTCAATTTATTTTTTCCTTCTGTTTGAGTTTATACAGAAGACACATACACTGCCGTGAAACACTGCAACAAAATATTATTATGTAGGTTCATCATAGTCCCGGCATTCAGGTACCCGTGTGGTCCGGACAAGCCGTGACATTTTTTTTTTTTTTAATGCCCTTCGGCCTTGTTAAATATTTCCATATGGTTATCATTTTACATTTATTTTAAATGTTGAAAAATCAAACTTTTTAGAAAAACATTATTTAAATTTAATAAATTGATAGTTTCTTTTTCGAGAGAAAGGTAATTTATAAATTAAAAGAGATAAGAGAATATGTGTCTCTGCTGAAAAACAGTCTTTATTATATATTCATTCATCAATTTCGTGAATCAATTGTAATAGCTGATGAAGAGGAAGTCTCAAAACAATAGTTCGAAAGAAAAAAAAGGTTGATGTCGGGCCGTTGGCCTTGGCGAGCGCTGTCTGGAGGACTGAGTCTCCGGTAAATATCGAAATGCCTTCTCTGAAATCACGGCAACCTATCAAGGAGTATAATTGTCGGTACATTCTCCAATCAGCTGCCTGAAAGCGGCGTTAAAGTGGCGGTCCCATAATCAGGTAAAAAATACGGCACACACCAGCAAGAAGGCGGGAGAGATTGAAACGTCAGGGAGACCTGATAGCACTGGGTGAAGAAGAAGAATAATTGTATAGATACTTCTTTATGAAACCAATTCAAAACATGGCATTATTATAAACAAACGTTTTACTATACCATTCTACATGAAAATTTGAAAATATGTTAATTAAAAAATGCATTATATAAAAAATTATTTACAAATAAATATTTTGAAATAGACAATGATATTTAGTCTTGGTGATGAAATTGGATTGAATAAAATAAAAATATAAATATTACGCAAACACTTTTCAAAAATGTCGAAGTGACAAAATAGTCCAAAAGATGAGACCTTTTGTTTATTGAATTTTTTTTGTTCTTTAAGATTTAATTATTTTAATAATATTTTTTCTACATTACGAAACATAAAAAAATATTCGATTAGAACGGAAAATTCCAAAATTCCACTATACTAATATAAAAATTTAGATGGTGAAATAATTTGATAAAAGACAATTTTAGAAGTGATCCAAAGCTTACAATAAAAAATTCAATATCAAAAAGGCTTGATAGAACTGTTTTTCAAATATTTATCAATTTCACTTTTAGAAAAAGTTATTTTGAGTAAATATTTATATTTTTTATTTTTATTCAAGCCAATTTTCATCATAACAAATATCATTGTCTATTTTCAAAATATTTATTTATAAATAATTGCTATATATTACCTTTTTAAATCAATTATTTTTTTCAAATTTCCATTCATAGTAAAAACTCACATATATGGATTGAGCTAAATATTTTCAACAAGAGAAAATTCTTTGAGGCTCATGCAAGATGTGCGACGTGCCTAGCTATGGCCCTTTAGGGGCGGGCTGCAAAATATAAAAAGTCTGTGATTGAATCCGTCTTTTTTAAATCAAGTTTTAACAGAAATATAGACAATGGCAGTTTTAATGCAAACTACAGAAGGATTTTTCATCCCTTGTGATAATATTTTAGGGTTAGAAAAATCGTCAAAACTGCCATTTTATTAGCATCAGTTATCTGCCAAATTAGATTCTTGTAAATTATTATGGATATATGGTACAAAAAACAATTCCCCTCCTAAATTTAGAGGGAAGGGGTTTGAACAAAAATCATATGAAAGACCTCCTTAATTTTACGAAAGTACTACTCCTGTGGTCAATGAAATAATTCTTAACAAATATATGCTCATTTTAATTTTAACATATTAATGGGAACTATAGTTTTAGCAAGTATTAAGCTCCGTTTGTCGTATAAATAAGACAACAGTATCTTGAAAAAGTTTTAATTTATTTGTCTCCTGAATAACGATTTCAACCTTGCCTTTTTCTTCAAGTTTATCCATTTCTAAATCTTTTTTTTTATGAAGTGTTGATTATTTTTAATTCAGTCTTATAGAGGTATTTTCTTCCAAATAGCATTGCATTTTTAACTGTATTTTCCTAGAAATACATTATTATATTTTTAAATAAATTTAGTTATAAAATAAATAAATAACCATAGTTATAACAAAATACCATTGTTTTACTAAATATAAATCAACACAACTATTTTATTACTGCTAAACCACCTAATGGCCCGTTCCCTATATTGTAAGATGGTAAGTATCGATTTTTTAACCCATTACAGTATATTTTACCAAAATGAATAGTACACTCGAATAAAATCTTGCGACAGTACTGTTCAACGCCTCAAAAGCTATCTTACTTACAAGATTTAGTCATATTGATCAAAATCAAATCATTTTATTCGCCTCTTCATCCCCCTAGTAGCTGCTAAATCATGAATTTTCAAACCAATGGAAATATTTTTTTCTTCTTTTGTAGGTTAAGGATTGTGCTTTGATAATTTCAAGGATATATAGTAGGTATTCATTTTTTTATTAGATGAGAGGCTGTTTTATTCCTGGTGAAATAAATCTAAAAAATAGAAATAAAATTAATATATTTACAAAATAAATTACCACTTGACTAAACCAATGAGATACAGAATATTTATTCACTTGTGTTGTGAGTGATATACTTAATCGCAGCGCCAGTCTTAGACCCTCAAGCGCCCTTGGGAAAATTTTACGTGCCCTTGGAAGGTTTGAATATTTCCATAAAATGGATTATTCATTAACCCTTTAACTGTGCGTATTTTTTTGTAGAACCAAACCCTATTTGAACAGCAAAAATTAGCTTGTGTTTATATTCCACATCCGTCTGGCTATACCTTAGATGTGGTTTATAAACCAATACGCGGAGTTAAAGTGGTTGACTAATAAAAAATTCAATTTATAAGTATTACACACGGTGTTTATTAAATTATTATAAATTATTAAAAATAAGAAAACATTTTTTAAATAAAAATTCGCTTTTTAGGCAAAAGTTTTATTAGATGTGTAAAATCTAAATTTCAGCAATATTGTTTATGATTGAGACAGTTTCTCAACTAGATAACCAGTCTAGAGTCATAAAGGGATTGCAGATAGGTTTTTATTAATTAAGTCGAATTGAAATAATTTATACTCTGATCATATCAAGTTCGCTCGGTTTCCAAAACCTGCGACATTCAGCGTTCACTTAAAAGTCCTCCTAAAAGTAATAAACAGGCATCAGCTTAATCGTTATAATATGTATAATTAAAGAATAATATCTATAATACAGCTTGAAATTAAATTATCTTGAATACCATTTATAAATATTCTTAAAATATCAAGGGCTTTGGACAAAACATTTTTCCATAAACAAAATTTTTATATTTTATTAGAATATAAAATGGAAACTAGTCTTTTTAAAGCGATTTACATGTCGTCGGTGTTATATCAAAATGTCGAATGTAAAATCCAACACTTTTCAGTAATGGGAAAAAACTTCTGCTTTTTTCATTTTGTATTAACTCCTGGGTGTCCCAGAATGGATGGGTGTTTTTTGAAATGAGAACAATCCAGTTGTTTTTTAACTTTACAAAAATTTTTACTGGTGAAAAAGCAGTTTTTCTTCAATAAAATTTTATTGATAATTTACACATACGACATTTTGATATACTAAGGATGATGTTGTATAGTCCTCTTTAAGAGCCTTGCTAGGCAATTAACTTTAACGTTGTTCAATTCAATTTTTTATTTTTTAATTTCAATACACATTAGAACTAAAGCATTATACCTTATTTATTCAAACAGTGACTGAAATGGAAAAATAATTTATTCTCTTCAACTTCCATGGGGTTTTATAATTTCAAGGTCCACTTGCGTGTTTTAACTAATGGTTCTATTGTGGTTTGGACTTCCATAATTTTGTGGATATATTCGTTGTATTAGTATTAGTAGATGATGCGATAGATGCCAGGTGATATCTAGAAATCTAGAGACCTATGAATAAGAAAAAATAGAAATTAAATTAAAATGTCTTCGAAAATTTGGATAACTGAAATGTAGTCTACGGTCAGATGCGATTCGGTTCTATCTAGATATCAGTGGTGGCTAACCTTTTTACATACAATTTGCCAAGTTTTTCACATAGGAGCTTTCAAAATGTGAAGGGCCGGATTTAGGATCTATGGCTCTAAGCTGAAATATGGCGTTGGCCCCACCGGAGAAAATATATATTTTTTTTAAATTAACCCAAACAAACCGTACATTTTCTGTAGCTACATACCCAAAACTGTAGAATAAATGTGAATGATTCTTTATTGAAGAAACATTGTTAAATATTATATTAAAAAAAGTAGACCCTTTGTAGTGTAGACCCCCTTTGTGATTCAGTCTGCGTAGCCTGTGCTTAAATCCAGCCCTGCATATGTGCCATACAACTCAAGCATCATTTCTACCTTTAATGAAAGAAAATAGAATCAAAGAATTGGCAATATGAGCTTTGGGTACTTGAGAAATTTGATTATGAAATGCGCCACTTGTAATATTCCAATACGCCACGTTTGGCGCATCCACCATAATTTGGCCATCCCTGGATTAGATAATAAATCAACTGGTGTGTTCATCACACGACTTTCACATTTTCATTTATTTGAAGTCATCGCGACACTACTAATTTACAACCCTTTCCTTTTATTTCTTTTTTTTTGATTTTCTCAAAAACGATCGCAACGATTTTTTTGAAAATCAGTGTATTTAACAAGTGTCAAGAGTTAATAGTTGTGCTGGAATAATCCGATTGAATTAAAAAAAGAAGAGGTTGTAAATTAGAAGTGTCGTAAAATAAATATTTTAATCGTTCATATCTCGTCTTTGGAAAAATTGCAGAGCGCCTTAAATTGAAATCCGGTTATCTAGAGGCTACAAGAAGCGGCACAAGATTTTGGCTAAAATGGAAAAACCGAAAGTTGATGTTTACGTACTTAAGAATGCCCCCCTTTGCGTTCCGCAACCATAGCTCTCAGAGATACGAAATTCGAAACTTAAGCTTGATATAGGCTAGAAGGAGTATATCCAGCTTTTAGTTGAAATCGGAAGACCGGAAGTGGACATTTACATGAAAGATTTTTCGTTTTTTTTTATTTTCTCAAAAACGGCTCAAACGATTTTTTTTTAAATTTATTTATTTATCAAGTGTCATGAGTTATTAGTTGTGGCAAATTTTTAATCCGATTGAAATAAAGGAAGGGGTGTAAAGCAGAGTGTCGCGGCGAGTTTTGAAGAATCTTTCCTCCTTCTTCAGGGTTTCAAAGGGTCAATGAAGGAAGAAACAATATGCCGTCTTCTCCTTCAGCAGGGTTTGCAATTTTTCTCCTTAAGAAGTATTGTAACATATTTTTTTCCTTTAATTATCATTAATAAGAAAAAATCATAGCTAAGTGGAAAAAAATATATTTTAATTCTTCATAAGAAGGAAAAAATTTCAAATACTGCTGTTCGTTTAAAAAGCTGTTGATTTAAAAGGAAAGGAGAAAAAAAGAAAAGAATGACAGTCCAATAAAAACACCTTATTTGGATATGTGGTAATTTTTTCTTTCCTCACTACCCTTGGGCTGCCTTCCATTACATTCAGCTGAAAATTCTACCAGTCCGTATCTCTTCAAAGAGAAAATTTCTTCTAAATAGAATGTATAATGTCTATAATTTTTTTATTTTTAGATATAATCAGAGTAAAAATAGATCAAATAGAAAATTTAAAAAATACCGAATCTCATACCTTCAATCATTTGAATTTCAGGTTCACGATATCACCTTCGCCTGATCAGAGCTTCTGAAATATTCAATATATTTAACACTATTAACAAGTTGAAATCCAGTCTAAAGGAATAATAGAATAATTGACTTACTCGTTCTAGGATAACATCTTACGATGACGCCTAACCTTTACCGTTTTATTAGAAGTTCATAGGTAGTAAAAAACTAAACTTTTTAGAAATAATTATATGAAGAATTGAATAGTTCATTTTAGATAAACATGTTGAATAAGAGTTTCTTAATTATAATTAAATTAGTATGTAAATATCCTGTATAGTGCAATGTATAAGAGTCTGAAAAACTTATCTTTGGAATTTAATATCTCCGGAACTATATTGTTCATAAATTTTGTTTTGCCACCAATCGATGCAGAATAATTCGTCTAAATTTCTAAATTATATCTATTTATTCAAATTCATACTTTTTAATTTTTTTTATTTTATTTTTTTATTTTTTAAATTGTAAATAAACAAGCTAGTAAATTTGTTTTTACTACTTGAAATTTCCTTATTTCATCTGTCCAATATTCGTTTTGTTTGTGAGAAATATGATTCTTTCAATAAACTTCTGGACACGAACTATTCACCCCTTATTACCTATCTAAACTTGCAACACAATTAAATGAATGGGATAAGTTTTTGCCAAAAAGAAAGGAAGAGGTGAATCGATCACTAAAGTGCATCAACAATTTTTGGTCGATGACAATTTTAAATCTTATTTAAAAAAATTTACATGAAGTCGATCGCGATAATTATATTAACCATTAGAGAAAATGCTAGTGCCAAAATTATAGAAACAGCTAATTATAATAAAATCTTGTATGATATGGTTACAGAGTCCGTAAAAAACATCAGTGGAGATTACGATATGAAGGTAACAAAAAATGACGATGTAAGAGGAACTAATAAAATACTGATACCCTAATTAGAGAGACTTTTTAAAAATAAAAATACTTTTCATGTAATTTTATTAGAGGAAAATCTTTATTATCCGATCAATGAAATGTTAATATTTTTTAAAAGTATTTTCATTTACTTAAGGACGTTCCCTAATATAGCTCAGATGTACCGCTCTTTCACATACTCTCGCATACGCAGAAAGGCAAAATATTTTCACTGTGTCGTTTTCGGATCTGCAACATTGCATTCTTATCGACGCTAAAAGACAAAGAATAAAATAACACTTCATGAAACAGCTCAATGCGAAATTCCAGCAGTAGTTAGGTTGAGAATTAGGCTAAAAATTTCAAATGCACCAGATGCAGAAGTTTGCCGATATGGAAAATTAGTGATTTTGTGCGACGTTGCTTAAGTCGCCATCTCTCACTTACCATGCCATGAGAGAAAAAATGAAAACCATCAAAAGTATCTTTTAACTTTTAACATTTTTCATAATAAACGAATACCGTTAATACAATTATTTCTAACAGAAAATATTTAGTTATATTTTTCAGTTAATGATTCTCAGTTTTTCAAAATAATTTTAAGAAAATTACGCATTGTTATTTAATGAAACAGTCGCCTTAACATCACCGATAGGGTTCACGTGTTAAATATGCAAATTTCAATGGTCAATATTTACAAATTTAGGGGCGCCGTGCAAGGACTATTGAAAAAATTTTGCTTACAAAAGGACACTTATAAATATGTATTTAAAGTTTTAAAAGGGATTGCATGGTACAGGATTTATTTAGGAATGTCCTTAAGCGCAAGTTAATGGGTAAAATTGGAGTTGGCAAACTACGCTATGATGCTCGACCACCTCTCCGTACAAGCTTTGCTTTTATTGAGGTGTTGTAATAATTGTTAAATTTGATTATTTTATTGTTCAATTAGCTTGGAATTTTTTTTACGTATACCTAAATGTATTTACTATTTTTGTAAATAAATATTCTATTCTATTCATTCTAATTCAATGATAAAGGGAGATGTATGATGTATGTGAAAATATTGAAGTTAAATTTTAGTTCTATTTTATATAATAAAAATATATATGTACTGATTAAAAATAGATAAAAAATATTTTTTCCTAAAAAACTATTTTATAATTGACTTAACATCTAGCAAATAAGAAGGTAGAAAATAACATTTGACAAAATATTCGACTTACAAGTTGTCGGAGATACAAATTGTGCAAATTAAACGGGTTTGCTATTGAGAGAGAATATTGAGAAATAAATCGTTTGAGAGGCTTCAGGATATGTTATTAGAAAAGTCCCTGCTGAGAAGAATCAATCTCGCTCGATTGCGATAACGCAAAACAAAGGTAAATTCATTCCTCCAGTCAAGTCATCGATATTTAAACATTCGGCCAACTGTGAGTGGGACTCACATATACATATACACTAATTTACATGGATATATTAATGTAATAGAATTTATGGAAATAAATAGATTTTGATTTAACCCAATTTTGTTTGAATTGTTTGAAACTCAACACTTGGCAAAATACATTTTCAATTTAATAATATTATTATTCTGCATATATTCTAAAATAATTAAAAGCGTTTTATGTAAATATTATAAAATAAATAAATAAATAAATATATTATATATATGTGATTTATATTAAGTATTTCAACTAGAGTGATGCTGTCCAAAAAGTACTCTTCATTTTTTGAAATTTTATATTAATCTTCGCTTTTTTTTGCAAATTCTCATCGAATACGGCATCATTTTCGTTATTTTTCAAATTTAACATTAGATTTTATTTGCACGAAATTTCCTCTGGAAAGAGACGGACTGGTAGAACTTTTAATTGAAAGTAATAGAATGCAGTCCAGGGGGTAGTGAGGAAAGAAAAAAATAACATATACAAATAAGGTGTAATTTATTGATTCTCTCCTTCCTTTCAAAACGACGTTTCGGAGGATTCTTCCCTCCTTCTTCAGGGTTTTAAGGGGTCAATGAAGGAAACTAATAAAATGCTTTTCCTCTCTCCACAGCATTACGTTTAAAACTCTTTTTTACATATCCTAGACAAAAGGTGGGAAAATGATCATTATTTTTATTTTTTTTTCGGTCGAATAATTTTTCACCATTTTGATGAAACTTTTAATATTTGTTAGGATAATATATTTGAAAAGAATTTAAAAAAATTGAAATTATTTTTATTCTCAAGAGTTTTGAGAAAAAAAACAATATTTGTAAATAATTTTGGAGGAGAAGATAAAATATCATCAATTTGAAATGATCTATCATAAGAGATATATATGAGTATGACCACAAAAAAACATAACCTAAAATTTTAGCACCGTTCATTTATAGAGTGGTTACGAGGCTAAAACTTGTTGTGTGGATTGTCGCGAAACAACTACCTTAACTTGTTTCAATATAATTTGTAAATTTTAAGTTAGTATGTTAGTTAATATTTTACCACCTACATAGTTCTGACCGAGGGTGATCCGCGATTGGAAGTAGGTGTACATCTCTTTGGAAGTATTTTGGAAGTACTTGGAAATATTTGAAAGTACTTGAAATATTTGGCATAAGGATGGGTGTTATGCATATTAGCCGTGTTCACCCTCGAACTTACGAGACTCACATGATTAGGCGAGTCTATTAATAGGGTTCTATTTCGTTTAGACGTAAATTCTACAAATGATAATATATTCTGTTTCCAAAAATATATTTCGAATACAATAAAACAAATCCTGCATCCATTTCCTTTCAATATTTTCATTTTTGCTATATGGATACTATCTATTATTCATATTTCACTTTCACCCCAAGTTTGTGTTGCATCTAATCGTTGAAAAGTTGCTTACCTCTTTCTAGTAGACTATTTATTTTATTTTTATTTTTTCCCTATCCTGCTTATTTGCAATATTTTCTATTTTATTCGTTTAAACGTATAACGCTATAAATATAGCAACTCTTAAAAGGCGTTGTTTTATCTGTTATACATCACTAGCAGGGCCTAAAATATAAAAGTGTGTAAGTGGATAAGTAAAGCAGAGCAAGCAGCCCGGCAGGCAGCCAGCTGCTCGCTGTTGGCTGGTCCAATTCAAAGCGGAGCAAGCAGCCCGGCAGGCAACTGCTAACTGTTCCAATTCATCGCCCTCATTAAGCAAATTCTCACCTTTTTCTTACTCTATGGTATTTATATGTAGTAGGTTAAGTGACCATTTTTACCAATTCCTTGGAACTTATCGATCTTTGAAACTAATTAATAATTTAGCGCCGTTTCTGTAATCCGTCCTGTTGCATCTCTTTGGTAGATTATTTTAATTAAAAGAAGCAACGTAGAAATTTATAATTATTTTTTTTTCTGAATAATAAATACTTTATTTATATCATTTTTTTTAAACTTTCTAATTAATGTCTTTTTTCTTGTACTTTTAAATGAATATTTAAAGAAAGAATCCTCTTCATCTTTTTTCTTCTTCTCTATATATATATATATATAAAAAGGCATGACTGAAGGGACTGAGACTTAACGAAAAGACACAGGATAGAAGCAAACATTTCATCTCCTTTAGAAACAAAATCAAAATTATTAATAATACTTTGATAAAGAATATAGAATTTTAAACGTTTCAATTTTAGGGTTTATTTTCGGCGTTGGTCTCGATTAATGGCAAGTAATGACTTATCATTAAAAATCGGATTTTCATGTAGTAGTAGCAGGGCCGGATCTAGGGGGTGTCGGCAAATTTTAAGAAGCGGCACATTTTGGGAA
This sequence comes from Forficula auricularia, assembly GCA_024734495.1. Taxonomy (NCBI): domain Eukaryota; kingdom Metazoa; phylum Arthropoda; class Insecta; order Dermaptera; family Forficulidae; genus Forficula; species Forficula auricularia. The sequence continues at coordinate 5,091,298 of JALMQS010000127.1, forward strand.
GCGGGAAATTTTTTCTAATGTAATTTTAAAATACAATGTTGTTAAGATTTAAATTTATTATTCTTGAAGTTACAGGCTGTAAGATCTACCACATTTTGAAGAGGTAGAAAAAATGAAAAATTTAACCAGAAAAATCAACATATTTTTGAAAGAACACAGGCCATGTTTTTTTTTTAATGTGTTTTAAACATTACATCAATAAAACAAAGTAGGTCAAAAATGAAAATTTTCAGTCTTTTCAACAAAACTCAATCACCTTTGTATACATATTCTGTGTAGACCCCAGAAAGCAAAACTAAACACCCAAAATGGGGAGTAGTCAAATGAAAATTTCAGTATTTTCTGACCAAACCATGTATACATAATTTGGTTAGTTTTTAAATTTCTAGATTTTTGAGGGCCCACAGAATAATGTATACAAAATTTGGTTGAGTTTGGTCGAAAGGGGTAGAATTTTTATTTCCCCCCCCCCTCCCTTTTTTTCTGATAATGATTAAAACACATTAAAAAAAATATTTTATGTTCTTTTCAAAATTATATTCAGTTTTTTTCTAATTGAATTTTTTTCATTTTTTATACCTCTTCAAAAATGTGATAGATCTTTATGTCCCACCCTGTATAAAAAAACATATGGTTGTGTTTATTATATAACTCATTTACCACCATAGTAGCAACAATGTTTCAAACTATATAGTAACTATTTAGTCATAAGATTTCTAGAATCGGGAATTTTCTATGATACTCTACTTGATTTATATAAGATAGGTAAAAGGTCAAGAATTCAAGCTTGCTCCCCCCCCCCCGGAAAAATATCTATGCTCTGGACAGTAAGAACATTTGAAACGTCCTATAAAAACTTCAAAACGTGCGAAAAAGGTAAAAAGTCTTGTTTAATTAATTTGTACAAAAACTCCACTAAATTTTTCAAAGAAAACTTTCTTTTTTTATTATTCATTGTTTTTAAAGTGTCTTTTTCTTTTATATTATATTTATTTGAACATCTATGATGATTTTCTGTTTTTCAACTTTGTTGGCTAAAATCTGGATCAATTTTAATAATTTAGAGTCAACATATTTTTCGAGTTCAGTATTTTTTATTTATTTCAGCTTCAAATAATATTCTACTTTTTCCTAGAATTGAAAAGGATTGATGAAATATTACTATTTGAGTAGAAAATATAATATTCAATTTGTGTGATATCCAACTTAGTTGAGAAATTGACTAATAAGATTTGGAACTAATAAAATAATTTTATATAAGACAAATTATTTATTTTTAAGATTATTTAGAGTTTAAACAATAAAATTGATAACACTAGTTGGCATTATTAGAGCATCTTTTTTTGTGTTTCTTTTTTTTGAAAATGATGGAATTTTTATAAAAATCAAACTCCAGGTTATTTAACCACAATAATATTAAGAAATGAATGTATTTTATTTAAGGGTGAATCAAAGATTTTAGTAGAAATATTTTTACATTGAATATCAGAGGGCGCTAACTTGCTTGCCGGTCATTTGGCCAAACCCTAAGGATAAAATCTCTCCACATGCAACATATACTAACTGCCCGGCAAGCAATTTATTAACGCTTGGGTTCGATTCCTGAGGGAATGAAGCCCCCCGGATGTGCAATGCAAAAATCATTCTACTAAAATCTTTGATTTGTTCCTAAATAAAATTAAAATCAATTAAATTTAATTGTTAGTAAAATTATTTAAAACATATTTTTCTGATTTATGGCTTAAAAATAAATAGAATATAAATAAATTCCTACAAAAATGCAATTTCGTGAGAAAAACTTGAAAAAACATGCAATTTCGTGCAAAATAAAAGTATTGTCAAAAGAACGTCATTTCCAGGATTCGAATTTCCGTCCAGGTTTCGGTGAATTTAAATCTAGCAAAAAAGAAATTCGTTTGCCCGGGAATCCGGTTTTTACTTATCATTATGATTCGGTTGGCATGACTTTTAACGAATCCAACTGTTAGCGTTCAATATATATTACTTAAAAAGTACTACTTTACCATTGTTTCATCTCATTGTTCTTCTTCAAGTTTTGACTTTGGCCGAATCTTCTATTCCGAACTCCAACAGCATTCTCATATGAATAAATTCATTTTTTTTGAATTGAGAGGCATATGCTGCAATTATATTCTAAATGAGTGCAAATCCAAGAAATGTTGTTAACCAAATTAACCTCATTGGTTTTGGACAAAATTGCTAAGCTGTGAATATTAATGCGATCGTTTGTATCAATTTTTTATTTATTGTTCGAAACGGTTAATTAACATTATATAAAAATTTATGATTATATACTCATTTATTAAATTTTATTCCCTTGCCAAGCAAATAAAATATTCAGGAAAGTAGAGCATTCTCATTTACATTTGCCCCTCGTGTGGTCACTTCAAAAATTCTCAATGGAATTTATCTGATCAATTTTATTTCACTAGTTGTCAAAGTTTGGATAGTACAAATATTTCCAAACAAATCTAGTTTATTGATTTTTTTTACTTAATCCATAAATACAAAGCAGATATGGGTAAAGTCGAGGGGGTGAACCGCGACCTAATATTGTGTACACCTACTTCCACTTTCATTTCCAAGTACAAGACAATAGATGAAGGGGTGGCCATTCCAATGAATTCTAAAATAATTCCACATAATTCCAATGACGTGTACACCTAATTCCAATTGCGGTACACCCGTCGGGCAGTATTGCAATCGGTCTGGCACCAAGCGCGACTTGAAAGGGTTAATTTTTGATCCTGATCAAATGAAATGAAAGAATTAGCTGTCAGCCAATTGCAGCCAGGTTGGTCAAGCCAGTTGCTTTAGCCATTTATAACTAGAGACCGGATTTTTACCCAGTAAAACTGGACAAAATATGCAGTTAAAAAATTTGAAAGATATATAATACGTTGAAATATGCAAGAAAGATGACAAAATAAATTTTTTTTATGCACTAAAGAATTAAATTGAAGACATAAAGAATATATATTTTAAGGAGTGATATGAAAGGAAGAAAATGATAAAGTAAGCTAAAGAAACCAAGTGTCAAATTATGGTACTTATTTTGTGCAAAATTGCACAAAATTCTCATTACATTTAATATATTAAAAATTATTAAAAACAAAGAAATAATAGGTGCACTTGAATAAAGTCAACATAATAAATAACCTAATGATGTTTCAAAAATGTCAAAGAAAATATAAGGGGGGGGGGGGGTAGTTTTATTTAACAGACACGATTGTATTGCTTTTATTTTTTTATATTAACAATCTTTTCTTATTGAAGTACACAAATAATAAACTATTAAAGCAAAATAATTAACAAAGAATCTCAAAAATAATTAAAATTTGATTGTAATTGTGAATAATTTATGTTTTACAACAAGTATTCTTCTAAATTATCTTCAGGTTATTATGTCTACTCACTTAAAATTGATTTATACGATGGAAAGGAGCTCCTCATCCACAGACGTACCTAATGTAACCGTATTTAAAGGATCTTAACTTTTATTTTGAAAGAAAAAGATTGAAAACTTTTCCTGTAGAGTATAGTATCTAGTCAAGCCAAAGCACAACTGAATAAAAAGAAAAATGAGTGGGTTGTTGTTTTGTAGCTACGTTTACATCCAACAATACACTCTTTTCGCTGAGACCTAATTCAGTTTTCTTCGAATTTAAATTAGTGACCGCTGGTTTCATTTATTATTTTTTTTCATTCTTCCTCCGAAAATTTACTTTTTTCTATTTGTATTGCGCGCGAAATATGAAATATTTGTAAAAATCCTTTAATTATGCAATTTTTCGCAATATTCTTCAAATATGCAATTTTATTCAATATTACTCAAATATGCAACAATATGAATTATAAAATTTAACCCACAGTATCCTAGTTGCATGATTCGGATAGATAATTGATCTCCTGGGTTGTATGATATGTGGATGCAAACAAAATATCAAATTGTAAAGGAATCCGATCTCTACTTTTAACCTATAGGATAAAAAATAACCAGACACCCGCCATGTAAATTCTTTTAAATTTTCTTCAAAAATCCCCTAAAACAATTCTAATGATTTTAATAAACACATTAATCTCAATAGAGAGCTAAAGGTCTACAAAAAATCTTCTGCTAATTAAAAATAGATATTAGATATTTAAAGGAGTGTATTATATATTTACTATTAGTGACAAACAAAAAATAAAAAATTGATATAAAAAATTGTGCCAAACGCCGGGAAGCAATCGCTTGATGGGGACTTCTTACTTTTTACTTATTTAATATAATATGCTTTTAATATTAATGAAATCTTTAGAATAAAATAATACAAGGAAATCCAATGATAGTTTAACGGCCAACGTCCTTAATCCAATATCCATGTGTCACAGCGAGTATTTATTATTATCTTAATAGTACAATATGCGAATATTATTACTAACGACGATCTACATGATATTCGTTAATATGATCCGATTAATCAAAATAATGTTATGTTTCAAATCTAGGTGAGCCTTAAACTAACTGCATCATTACGAAAGTTAATTCTAATAAAATTCTTATTTAAAGGCCTTCAATTACTCGGCACGCCCGGAGGGCGATCCTAGTTTTAAATTCACGCAAAAATTTTCAAATTTTTTTTTATTTATTTTTTTCTGAAAAATGTCCGTAACGTGGAGGAAATCATTTTCAACTATGATATTTTTTCTGTCAGTATGTTTGGATTCAGATATCCACGAGAACTTAAGTACGAAAATCGGTAGAAAGTTTTTTCTTTTGCTACAATATTTGTATTTCCGATTCGGAGAAGTGATTAGATTTTGGGTTTTCTAGTTATAGAACTTCTGGTTCGAAAATGTAAAAAACTTATTTTGTGGATGATTCTATTGAGATTTTAAGGCAACCTTATTATTAATTACATTATAAGGGCGTCGTAAATTTAGTTTTCATTTTTTTTGTTTAAAGTAATATGTGGGTGAGAGATTCTTTCAGTAAAATCGGATCAAAGAAAATGACTAAAAAGGGAGCGAATAGAATTATCTCTTTTCCTTTAGATCTAAGGCACTACAAGAATGCCAAATACAAGTCCAGACCTGGTTCAGACTATTACCTAGAGATTAACTTCTTAATTTCTATTATTATTCTAGAAACGGCCTTTTGACTCTAGGTAGGAAAATATTTAATCGAAATGAATATTTCAGATTTAGATATTTAAAATATTGTTTCTCCGAAATTGCAAACGGCGACCGAGTTTTGAAAATGTTTCACTTTTTCCTCCAATTTTCATTCAAGTTTTCCAAGAACATTCATTAATTGTTATTAAAAAATAATTAACATGCAATAATTGCGGTGATTGTATCCGCTAGTGATGTGCACTATTGGAATTCCATTTTCAAAACCATTAATTTGCTAAGTACTCACTATTGTTGGAGTGTGCTGGCAATGTAGATGGATTTTATGCGCCTCCCCTTTAAATGCATATAAGCTATTCAACAGGGGAAATATCTATAATAACCATTGAAATTCCCTGGAATTATAACTACAGAATGAAATCTCATCCAATATAACACGATCTTTTTTTTTAATTTTCACTATTGATTTGCTTTCCATCTATTTCGTTGATGGATTCAGTTATTTTAAAGTAACTTAAAAATATAAATGTAAATTAAACTTGTCATAACATTTCATTTTAGAAGTTGAGTTATAAATACATTTCAATTTTATTTGCTATTATAATAAATTTAATACATCTAGTCTGTTATTGATAACAAAATGAAATATTAATTCATTATGTTGATTTTTGAAATATGGTAAACCCAGGACCGTATTTCTAAATAGGCTAAGTAGGCTGCAGCCTAGAGCGGCAAATTTTCAGGAGCGGAAGTTTGGCAATTTATTCAAAAGTTAAAATGAAGTATTTCAGACGTTAATAATATTTTCCGTACGAATTTAAGAATACATGTTACTTAAAAATATGTTTTAGTCCTTCTACATAGCCTACTTTCTAAAATATTTATTATATAAATCATTAAAATTGTACTTTTATCTAAACTAATAAACTTTATGTTTAAAAAAGATGAAAACACCAATGAACTCTATCCTTTTGTTGTATAAAACAAATGTATTAAGCAAATATGAAGTATAGAGGGGGCGGAAAATGGACTTTAGCCTATAGTCGGCATACTCTTAAATCCGGCCCTGGGTAAAGCACCTTGTTAACTTTTCAGGTACCTACTTTCTTTATGATATAAATCAGAACTACACAGTCTATTACGATGACAGTAATTACAATTCTACAAATATTTTCGGCTAATGCGAAGGCCAGATGCCCTCTGTCAAAAAACAACTTTCATAGATTCGGTTTATGATCTGGGTTCGATTAGATAAAAAATGTTTTCCCAAACAGGTTCGGTTAAGATAAATTCCGAGCCGAACTGAATATATCTTAACCGAACCTGCAAGGACTTTCACATATTCGAATTTTCGCTTCTAGATCGTGTCTTGATTAAAGATGTTGTTTTTTGACAGGGGGCATCTGAGCTTCTGTATTACTCATGACGACCATGTTGTTTTTTCAGAGGGCATCTGATCTTCGCTTTTACCAGGTGTTCGTTATCCGAAAATGTGTTCGTTGTCCGAACATCAAACTTTTTTGTCAACGTGTTCGTTGTCCGAACTGTTCGTTAACCAATTACTCAGTGTAATAACTTAGGTTCTGAACGTTTTTCAGATGTTGGTTCTTTCTATACAGAATAATAAACATATATGGAATCCTAAAAATTATACAGCACTACTTTTTCTTAATAACAAATCGCTGCACAAATCCATATGAACATGAAGAATTCATTCTCCGAGATGTTGGAGCAGGAGGCCGCAGCCCGGGGCCCTGCCTCTGGAGGACTCACCGTTTCTTTCATAATTTTAACAAATATTTAGCGAGTAGACCCAACAATATCTATTCCATTCAAGCAGTCAACGATCACTGTAGAAGGTTAAAAGAGGTCTTGATAAATTCCGAAGAACTTTAAATATGTATTTCACGAGCTTTTCGTGCGTGCCTTTGGCACGCCCTCGAAGCTCGGCCCTCCGGGCTGATGCCCTGGCGGGCGGCGTCTCGGTCCAAAAATTTTATGCCTCTTAAAAAACCACACTCCAAATGTATACCTGTAAACTCCCGAAAATACATAGTCTCTTAAAAGTTTCGCCTCATTTTCGTCCTGACACAGCTACAGAAATGAGGCTCTAGATATGAATCTGGAAGTATTTTTTTCTTCTATAATCTACAGCATTGTGATATTTTTTGTGTGGAAATAGATTTATTTAAATAAGTGGGATCGTGTGAGGAGGAGAATTATATTATATCATTTTTTTAAAATTTGGGATCGATAATCGATATAAGGCTCCAAATAATTAAAAGAGATCAGGTGTTGTTTGTATGACAGGCTGCTCCAGTATTGGAATGAGAAACTCATATGGGCATGCGTGTCTTAAGTCGTTTAATTTTTTTAAAAATCAAAAAATAAGAATAACAAAATTTAGATTTTTAAAAAATTATAAAAAAGTGGCAAATTATTAAAAAATAAACAAATAATATATAAATCAAATAAGATGGGATTGATTTCTTTTTCTGTGCGCAAAGAAAAGCGAATTGAATATTTAATTTTTGAGTGGTGAAGGGGGGGTAATAATTATCAATATATTTAATGTTTCTTAATTTAAAATCAATTGGAGTCTTTCATTTCGAAATTTGAGTCCAAATTACGATTATATTTCAAATTTGTCGCAAATATACCGATGGCACACTCTCTGGGCAGCATTACGTCAGCGTTGCGGCAAATTAATCTAGACAAATATATATAGTATATTTCATGTGAAGAAAATGCTAAATTTTTGATACCATTGTCATACTCCCTTTCCCTAAAAGTAAATAAAAGTAACTACTTATTATAGGCCTGAAAAATTAATTATATTTTGATCTAGAAAATAAATTAATGAAAAATATTCATTTTGTTTTTCATTAAGTAAGAGCTATGTGTACCATTATTTTGTTATATAAAAAATGATATCGCTCTCTGGCCTGTAGCTAAGCTTCGGAGGGAGTGGGAGTTTTTGAAGAGGGATCAGGATTCGCATGAACATGAAGAATTTTCTTGAGATATTTTTTAACGAATTGGAATCATTATAAATTTCACGAACTCTTTTTCACGGAAAGAATCCAATTTTCCGCGTGCCGTTACAGATCCGCAGTTATACCCAACCTTTGCTCTCCTTCCTTTCATCTTTTGAATTAGTATGTATAGCAATATGTGTATTTATTGATCGATTAACATTTCGAAGAGATTTTTGGGCTTGAAGCTTCTTTGATAAAATACCTCTGGATAATATTTGATATTTCAAAGAAAGCAGAAAGCTCGAGGGTAAACTTATTCAAAAATTATATGCTTCGCAATAGATAGATATCTTCTAAAAATATGTCTGTATACTGAATTAAGTTGTTTTTTATGTGGTATAATAGAAACGAAATTATACTAATCTCCATTATCCAAATAAAGGATGTGATGATTTTCAACAAAATTTACTCATAAAGAGAAATCAAAGAGGTTGTCCTCTGCTTGATACAAATAAACATAATTATTATTATTATAATTTTACTCTCGAAGGAAAAGTCCTTTTTAACACCCATTTACTAGGAGCTTGAGCTAAGGTCTTAGAATTGTTAAAAAGATATATCGAACTTATATAAATATACAACCAATATACAACAAACAGGTTAGTACGTTCAAACTTTATTTTCGATTGAATAACATGAAAGTTGGTGTTGAAACCTTTCAAATTTGTTCAATTTGTTTAGAATAAAATTGGAGCGAATTTCCAATAAATAGTGAAGATCTGTTGTGATTGTGTGAGTGCCATGATGATAACATTGCTTTGGTTCTACAAAGGTTTATCTTAACGCCGAAGGTAAACATCTGAAATTCTGTAATTTTTCATATTTTGAATTTCTATTATAATTAGTTAAACCCCATATGTATTATACTTAAAGTGTATTATATTCTTAATTTAGGGAAGAAAAAATTAACAATGTAATTGGTTATAATGGTTAAAGGAACAAAAAAATGAAAGAAAAGGGAAACCTCGTTATTTTTAATTATTATTATCGATTGACCAATAAATTATATTTTTTTATAATTTTTAATTTAACTATTCTTGCAAATGAAGCAATTAATACCTAAAGATAAAGAAAAATGAAAACTTAAACAATGACGATTAATTTAATTTATATTTTGTACTACATTTGCTAGTTAACAATAAATATATATAGGACGAGGTTGGTGACTTTTCAACTAGGGGATGCTGTCTATAAAAGAACCCTTCATTTTTTGAAATTTTATTTTAAACTTCGCTTTTTTTATTCCTTTTTTTCTATTATTATTATTTTAATAGTTCCTCAGCAAAAACAATTTTTATTCGATTAAAACTCGTCTCGGCTTGTCTTTGACATGCTTGAACTGGAAGATATATCTACTAGGCAGCTACTACAAACCTTCTATCCGCACCCTTATCGGAAAATAATTCATTTAATTGTCCCTTGAAACTATGCAAAAATTCTATTACATTTCGAAAACTAATTTAGATACTTTTCAAAACAAAAATGTTTTTTAAAGAAATATTTGAAATAACTGATAATAACTTGAAAATTTCAAGAGAATCTTTAAATTTTGAAGTCGATCTTATATATTTATGAAAATACTATAAATGTTTGAAATTTTAGGGAGACGCCGCATCCACACCATTCATGGATCGCATGCCACTGATACCTATACAATTTTATCTATATATTAGATGTTTTTCTTCGAAACTGACTGGTAGATTTACAACTGAGTATTTATTGGAAGGCAGTCCAGAAATTTATTTCAAATAAAAAAGTTTTTATTGGAAGGTTTTGTCTTCACTAGTTTTGAAACGGATCTTTCAATTTTTCTAATGTTTCAAATTTGCAAAATCTCAAAAAATTTCATTGAAATCAATTTTGCTCGCTATTCGTAATTCATGTTTAATTGACGTTACAGAGTTCAATATGGTATTAAATAATCTATACGTTAACGCCATGAATAAATCAAGACCAGACAATATAAATTATAGTTGTAAACCTAGGCTTTAATGGCTTCCTCTGATTGTAACGTATTTTAATAAATAATTTTTTCCTCTACATTAGAATTATACTAACTTCAAATTAGTCTTTCTCCTTTTAGTTAGTCATTTGTAAGGGAGCCCTGTCATATTGGTTATCTAACCTGCAGGCGTTCCCGTCAATTTGCTGTTCGCTCAATAGCCAATGCCTGTCCTGTTAATTCGTCGCTCAGACTTCTTTGCTTATTGCCTCTTTCTACGTGTATAGTCAATTTTCAAGGTTCCATGATGAATAATGAAGACATTCGCTCTTGCCCTGAAGTGGAGCTTAAATAGTTATTGATTTTTTTTTATTTCCCTGTGTTCTGTTACTAGCTTTGTTAAGAAAAACCTCAAATCTTTTTCAATGCGAAAAAATGTTTAATTTAGCTCCCATACACCCGAAATATTTAGAACATCTAAATCTAGGGTGTCCAACCCGCGGCCTGACACAAATTCGTAAACTGATCAAAAACTTCAATTTGAATCCATAGTACACGAACTTTTTAATATTCACTTTCTTCAATACAGCATAATCGAATTAACATCATTATTCGATGCATGTGCTTGTGCATGATTATTATCAATATTTTAATTATTCCCTCTATTATTACTTGAAAAGTTGTAAGTAGTTTTAATTGTTTATTTTATCTTTGCGGATAAGTTCTGGATTTAAGTGTCTGTAGATTTAATTCTTGAAATTTCAAGGGTTGCTAATTTTGTAAATTACAATTATTTATTATTTTTAATTCATCATACAGTTTTGCTCACCACTGGTAGACCATCCTCACAGTAGTAAATCTCGTATTATAGTTTCAGGATATTGTCAATATAAACACGTCATCATTTTTCATTTGTTTTCAAAGATATACATACATACATAGACAATCTTTCTTTAAGTTGATTATAATATCTTGTTTTTTCTGTCTCTTATTATTAATAATAATAATTAAACAATATGAACGCTTGTTTATTATTATTTACTTTTAAATGTAATATATGACCTCCACATATGGCATCAGTTATTCTAGGATATTTGTAAAAGCGGATATCATTATTGTAGATTATTAACTGTTTTTTGCTTAAGAACTATCGTTAGAATCAATATATAGTATATATTGTGAGCGGCCCGAGACAATTTTATTTCTTGAAATATGGCCAATAATACCAAAAGGTTGGACACCCCTGATCTAAATGATACATATTTATTCTCCATGTCATGTTTTTTGAATATTCACATAGTTGATGTTTAAGATATATTGAACTTCTAAATTAAAGTGTTCTTTATCGATTTTAACGTATTTTTCAGCTAGTAAACTTGTTTTTAGTAATAACTGTTCGTTTTTGATCAATTCAAATTTTTCTCTGTTAAAAATTCGGCTTCGCTAGAAATATACTTGTTTGTACATACAGTAGAGCGTTGATAATCTGGATTAATTGTGACCGGACCCTGTTCAGATTTTCGAAAAGAACCAAAAAAGGTCGTTTGAGTTCATAACAAAAAGAAAACTTGCTATTCACTTTAGTGGTTAAATAATTCCAGCGGATAAATAAAACCATTAATTAATATGAACTTATGATGTATTTTAACGAAAGAATATACATACATATCTAATGTACAATATGTACATTCAACTTTATTTTCACCGGAATTGAATCCGGATTATCGACAGACCGGATTTTTGACGTCCGGTTTATCGACGCTCTACTGTATATGGAGATTTTCTTCGAAGTTCATGTCCTTTTTTTTCTTGCTTTTATTGTAATGTTGAACTGAACGTTTCTTAATTTTTTCTAAACTCGGATAAATATTTAAGCAAACCTTTTGAAAGTAACGACGACCAATATATATCTTGATTTTTTTTCTTTGCATTGATTCATTAAATTTATATAGACTGTTGTATTTTAATATTAGCGCCCCATAGTATTTGGCGCACTTGGTATTTGTTCTAATACAATTCCAATGTTATGGGTCTGCCTTTAATCCCAGTTGGATCAGAAAATCAAATTCTTAATAAATAGCTATGTTCTTAGTACATGTCCGGAACGTGCTCTATTGTCCGACGCATGTGCACTGAGTTCAATCGTTCGTGGTAACGAATTGCATTTTCAGAGTAGAAAATCCAGCGTTCGTGGTAAACAAATATTTGATTCGGGATATGTTCCGGACGTGTTCGATAGACCCTTGGTCCTTAGCGAGGATGAAAAATCCTCAGTCGCTCATGCGCACTTAAAAGATTCAGGACTATTCTAAAATAAATTCAGAAAATTTTTCAGACATTTACCACCAAGGAAGCTTCAATAATCATAACATAAATAATCTTATTAAAAATGTGAATGAACTTTTTATCGAAATTGGGCTAAATATGTTTTTGTTACTAACGTATGATTTCATTTCAACCTCTTCAAATGTATAATCAATAAAGAACATAAAATAGAAAGATTGATTCCAATCGATAAATTTTTATTCAACCGCTTTTTGGTTTATGATCCCCGGCCTCATTTCCTATGATTTTTTTTTGCCGGATGAATGATGTTTTCTCTTTGTGCAACAATTGATTATTCCGATTTAATGAATGTGATGTATGTAAATGGAAATCGGCAGTTACTGCACTGTTTGAATAGACCACCATAATAAAATTCGCTTGATTTCTTTTTTAACGGCTCTAAGGGTATTTTAAATCGCTTTTTGTTCAGCTCAATCTACTTACTACTTGGCCTTACAAACTTAATACTTTTAGCTATTTACCTTTTTTAAATGATAACTTTGTATATAATTTAATTTTATAAAGATTTCTTATATTATTGGTTTTTGTTTTAAATTTCAAAAATAAAATTTTCATTATCAAATTGTTTTTTTTTTTTTTTTGTAAATAGTTTATCAAAAGAACTCTCACTTTGGGTCAATTCATTATTCATTTTGTTATTAATTTCATTTTGTAACAAAAAATAATATAAAAATAATCAAATCAAAGATACAAACAAAAAGTAAATAATTTCCCTCTAATCGGAGGTGTTCAGATTACAGGCCTTCAGTAATCGATTAATGATTACAGATTTCACGAGTTATGCTTAATTGTATTACAGATTAATGATTACTTTCTGGCGGCGTCAATCTGATTACATGTAATACATCTAAGTCATCGTTGCTCTAATCTTTGTCAAAATTCCAAAACGAATAATAGTCCAGGAACCCTATCTAAAAAAAAAATAAAAAAAAAGTTGAGTAAGGTTTTTTCGCACGATAATTAAGTAAAAATTTTTAAATTTATTATTAGAATTTTCAAAATTGAATTATTTTATTTATTTCTCTATTTACACCAAAATATTAACACGTGTATTAGGGTGCGCCTTATTTTGGATATTTTCCAATATTCACGCTGACAGGGGCTCATATGGTTAGAAATAAATAAATAAAAAAATATTCCCCAAGTTTCAAGTCTCTATCTCAATTTCAACCTAGTGCTACACAGCGATTAAGTTTCCCATCTAAATAACATGAGGTTTTTGGCATTGAACGATCAATTTTTTATTCCGGCCAAAGTAATGGTTCAAAAAATTTGAAACTCTGTAGGCTTTATCCTTAAAATAGTAGCTATCCTTCAGAATTTTTACTGATTTTTAGCTAATACAATTTTGGAGATACATCTAGATAAAATACTGGTATATATTTGAATTCGTAAGTTATAGACTCCAAAATTATAATAGCTAAAAATCAGTAAAAATTCTGAGAGATAGCTACTATTATAAGGATAAAGTCTACATAGTTTTAAATTTTTTTAACCATTACTTTGGCCAGAATAAAAAATTGATTCTTCAATGCCAAAAATTCCATGTTATTTAGATGGGAAATTTAATCCCTGTGTAGCACTAGCTTAAAGATGAGATAGAGAATTGAAACTTGAGGAATATTTTTTTTTTATTTATTTCTAACCATATGAGCCCCTGTCAGCGTAAATATTCGAAAATATCCAAAATAAGGAGCACCCTAACGAGTATAGAGAAACAAAAATATTGGATTGTAATCTGTAATCAGTAATTTAATCAAGAAATCGATTACAATAAAATAGCAATCAGATTTCTTTTGAGGATTACTTTTAATTTCGGTAATCGGTTACAGATTATGATTAGTAATTGATAATCTGATTACTACGACCAGCTCTGCCTCTAATTGATAAAAAAAAGTTTCCTATAAGCCAACAGTCTGTCTGTTAATATAAATACATCGTGATTGTTTTTAAGGTTCTATTCACACGTAACGTGAGACAATAATATAAATGTCAATACGATATGATATGTCTTCCTGTCCGCCCGTCTGTCAGCGCATTGAGGATTGTAAACGAAATAAAATTCAGACTTGAAATCATACAAATTATATGTATTTATTTTCTCAAAAATCAAAAATTGTATTAAAATATTAATAAGAAGATTATTTTATGGGGGGGGAGGTCAAATTTTTCGTGGTGTCAAAAATAAAAAATATTTTTTAATAATGGGATATGAAAATTTAAATAAATAAATGTATTTATTTATTTATTATAGTAGTACCCTATTTGGGTATACAATATAATTTACAGTGGCTGGAGCATCGAGCAATACTCGGTAACTGTTTGCCTCTAAATAGCTTAAGTTTGAAATTTCAAGGCTCTGCGACTTGCCGAAGACGATATATGAATGATTAAAATATTTATTTTACGACACTCCTAATTTACAGCCCTTTCCTTTATTTCAATCGGATTAAAATCTATACACGACTAATAACCCATGACTCTTGATAAGTAGGTACACCAATTTTAAAATAAATCATTAGTGTTGTTTTTGAGAAAAAAAAACGAAAAATCTTTCATGTAAATATCCGGTGTTCCAATTTCAACCAAAAGCTTTCTGTACTCCTAGCCCATATTGAGCATAAGTTTCGAATTTCGTAGCTCTGAGATTTATTTCGGTTGCGAAACGCAGGGGCTACATTGTTGCGTACGTAAACATCAATTTCTGGTACTTCTATTTTAGACAAAATCTTGTGGTCCTTCCTGTAGCCTCTAGATAGCTTAAGTTTCAAATTTTAAGACTCTGCGACTTACCGAAGACGAGATATGAAAGATTAAAATATTAATTTTACGACATGACTAATGTACACCTCCTTCTTTTATTTCAATCGGATTAAAATTTATACACGACTAATAACTCATGAGACTTGATAAGTACACCAATTTTTAGCGAAATCGTTAGAGCCATTTTCGAGAAAACCGATTCTATATATATAGAATTGTTCATTTAATAATTTAAGATTTTAATAAATAAGTTGAATCGAGTTGCCTTGTCGGGTTTCTTGTCTTCTCTTTCTGTCGTCCCTTCACTGTCCGTCTTCTCGTCCTTCATCCTTCTGTTCTTCATCAATCTTCTTTATTATTTTAAGTAGTCCTTCTTCAATCCTGGTCAATAAAATAAATTTTAATAAATTCAGTTACCCAAAATAGGAGTGGGTGCTCAATGCTCATTCTTGAGAACGATCGCAGAATAAATCGACCGAAACGTCGTAGTTAGGCCATCGTCATTGAGTACATAGTACTAAGACTGGTTTGACACAACCACCCGTCTCCACGCGGCTCTATCTGATATTTTAAATATAGATGAACTCACAGAATTATTCAAAATAATTTGGATACAAATGACAAAATTGATTTTTTATATGACTTTCTTCAACTTAATCAATTTTGTAATAGTCATTTATAATTTTTATTTACACTTATATTATTATATGTTACTAAATATAGAGAATTTATGAAAATCATCCCAAGGAATTTTTATTGATAATTCTGGCAAGAAACGGCAATATTCGAGCACTGTTGAAGTAGTGAAGAAGGGAATTTTTCTGTTTCCTTCGTTGACCCTTTCAAATCTTGAAGAAGGAGGGAAGATCTTCGGGATCTAAATCCATATATTTAGAAGTATTCTATTCTTTTCTCGAGGTCTTCCCATTTTAGCGATTTCAAACTACAAAGTTATTAAATTTACTTACACATTGTCATTTCTCGATGCAAGTAAACGATACCTTTAACAAATGATAATCGGATTAAAGGAACACAGTGGGTTTTTTATTCTCTAGAGTCCAAAAAGTGTCCCAAAATCCATTGTTCGGTTCGTGTATATGCGTGGTTGTTTACCCACCTGCCTTTAGAGATGGTAAGCCGCAAGGCAACGAAATACGAATTTAGTTTCGTTTACTTCTAATCTGAAAAAGAAAACGAATTTTAGAACTGTTCCGGCAACTTGCTTTTGGGTTTATGTAATTAAAATTTCTTAACTAAAGACTTTGCTTTAATTGAAAAGTTTTTATTTTCCCGAAAGTAGCATAGTTGTTGAATCATAAAGAGAAACAAAGAGGTTGTCCTCTGCTTGATGCAAATAAACATACACACACATATATCAAATATACATATGTATATAGTATTATTTATTTGTTTGAGACTATATAGTTTAGAAGACTTAGTCATCAGCCTCATCAGTTTTATTTTAATGATAAATATTATGTTTCATGGGGTCAGTATCGCGTGGATGTTGAAAATTTTGTTATTGTTACTCATCCAACAAGTCAGTAAACATTTGTCGGCTGAGTAACAACAAAAACTTTCAATATCCACGCGATACTGACCCCATAATATTTATAATTAAAAAAACAGATGATTAAGACTAAGTCTTCTAAACTATATTCTCAAGAAAATAAAAAGTATATATATATAGTATATGTACATATTATGTATATTTGATATATGTGTGTGTATGTTTATTTGCATCAAGCAGAGGACAACCTCTTTGTTTCTATAATAATAAAATGTTTCGCCTAGAACCAACACCTAACTCCTTAAAAGTTACTTTTTGTTTCTCTTTATAAAGACTTTGCATTGAAAATGCCCACTACTTACTTGGTTTCTTTAATAAATCGAATGATCAATCAAATTGTGGATGAGTGGATATTTATTATTTATCTTAATAGTACAATATGCGAATATTATTACTAACAACGATCTACATGATATTCGTTAATATGATCCGATTAATCAAAATAATGTTATGTTTCAAATCTAGGTGAGCCTTAAACTAACTGCATCATTACGAAAGTTAATTCTAAATTCTAATAAAATTCTTATTTAGAGGTTTCCTATTACACGGCACGCTCGGATGATAAACTCATTCTAACTGCCGAGCGATACTAGTTTTGAATTCAGACAAAAATTTTCAATTTTTTTTTTATTTATTTTGTGTTGAAAAATGTCTGTAATGTGGAGAAAAATCATTTTCAACAATTTTTTTTTTCTGTCAGTATATTTGGATTCAGATATCCTCAACAACTTATAAGAACGAAAATCGGTAGAAAGTTTGTTCTTTTCCTTAAATATTTGTATTTCCGATTCAGAGAAGTGATTAGATTTTGGGATTTCTAGTTATACAACTTCTGGTTCGAAAATGTAAAAAACTTATTTTGTGGAGGATTTTATTGAGATTTTAAGGCAATGTATAATTTAAGCATAAATTAAGATTATTAATCGGAATCCGGTCTTTAATTATAACCTATAGGACAAAAAATAAACATACACCCGCCATTTAATTCTTTTAAATTTTCTTCAAAAATCCCCAAAAACAATTCTAATGATTTTAATAAATAAATTAAGCTAAATAGAGAGGTAACGGTCTACAAAAAATCTTCTGCTAATTAAAAATAGATATTAGATATTTAAAAGAGTGTATATATGTATTATTTACTATTATTGACAAACAGAAAAAAAAATTGTACCAAACGCTGGGAAGCAATCGTTTGATGGGGACTTCTTACTTTTTACTTATTTAATATAATATGGTTTTAATATTAATGAAATCTTTAGAATAAAATAATACAAGAAAATCAAATGATAGTTTAACGGCCAACGTCCTTAATCCAATATCCATGTGTCACAGCGAGTATTTATTATTATCTTAATAGTACAATATGCGAATATTATTACTAACGACGATCTACATGATATTCGTTAATATGATCCGATTAATCAAAATAATGTTATGTTTCTAATCTAGCTGAACCTCAAACTAACTGCATCACTACGAAATTTAATTCTTATAAAATTCTTATTTAGAGGTTTCTATTACACGGAAGGCAGACGTATTCTACCTGCCGGGCAGTTCTAGTTTTGAGTTCACGCAAAAATTTTGAATTTTTTTTTTTTATTTATTTTGTGTTGAAAAGTGTCTATAACGTGGAGAAAAAATGTCAGTATGTTTGGATTCAGATATCCACGACAACTTAAGAACCAAAATCTGTAGAAAGTTCATTCTTTTGCTAAAATATTGGTATTTCCAATTCAGAGAAGTGATTAGATTTTGGGATTTCTGCTTATAAAACTTCTGTTTCGAAAATGTAAAAAAATTATTTTGTGGATGATTTTATTGAGATTTTAAGACAATGCTATAATTTAAGCATAAATTAACAATTTTTCTATATTTATATAAAACATTATTATTAATTACATTCTAAGGGCGTCGTAAATTTTTTTTTTAAAGTAATATGCGGGTGAGCGATTCTTTCATTAAAATCGGATCTAAGAAAATTAGTAAAAAGGACGCTAATAGAAAGATCTCTTTTTCTTTAGAAGTAAGGGACTTCAAGAATGCAAAATACAAGTCCAGACCTGTTTCAGACTAGTACCTAGAGATTAAATTCTTAATTTCTATAATTCTAGGAACGACCTTTTGACTCTAGGTAGGAAAATATTTAATCGAAATGAATATCAGATTTAGATATTTAAAATATTGAGTCTCAAACCAACCACTTGCAAAAATAATAAAATTATTATTTATAGTTTTCCCATTTTCATTTAAGTTCTCCAAGAACATTCATTGATTTATATTATAATTAATTAATTTTCAATAATTGTGGTGATTCTAAACGCCCACTTCTTAATTATTTTTTGTAATAAATCAGATGATCAATCAAATTGAGGATTTGTATGTGGTCGACTCGATATCACATTCATTACAGACGTCTCATCTAATCGCGCCTCGAATAAAAATAAGCCGGGTGGGATGGTGGCAACCACACAAGTTTAATTTCTAACATCTCCTTTGAAATTATTCTACCAATTTTTAGAATATTTACTGTTTGTTATATACACTCAACAGCAGGAAAAAACCGGACACTTGATAATTTTTAAATAAAATGAATAAATACAATATTAAAAAGATTATTTCCATATTTTGACTATAGATAGGTAATTAAAAAAAATATTTCTAAAGCTAAAATGGAATTTTAATTTTTTCTGGCTTAATAAATATGCTTAAAAAAAAGCAAAAAATTGTAACAGCTATCTATTAAACTAAAAAACGTGCTATTTTATGAGCTTTTATACGTTGAACTTTGAACAGTTTCGAAGACAAAGAATAAATGATTTATTTTCATTAAATTCATTTTTTTTATTTTCGATATAATATTAAGTTTCCATGAATTATTCGAAAATGTTAACATTTTAAATTATTAATTAAAGAAGGAATAGCAGGGAATTGGACAATAAATAAAAAACAGAGTTTTTATTAAATGGGCCAGACGTTTCGTCGATTTATTTCGACTTCCTCAGTGGCCCATGTTATCACTCTTTGTCAAAAGACAATTCCACTACGCGACGAAACATCTTTAATCTTTTTTATTATAACTACAATACATTCTTGGCCTCAATTATTCAACAATCTTGAACTTTTTTTCTCTTTTTAACAATTAAAAAAATCAAAATTCTTATAAAAATCTTTTATTTATTAAAGTAAAGAAAATTTTATGAAAATGAAATTTAAAATATAAAATACTAGGTCGGTTTCATATAAATAAAAGATCAGATATTGTTTACCACGACTCTTTATATATTTCGGTGTATAAGCCCATCTTCAGGAGTTCACAAAGTACATTGATGGGCTTATACATTATATATTGAGAATTCTTCTCTTATTTATGTGAAACATACAAGTATTTTATATTTTTAAAAATTTTCGAAACATTTTTCTTTACTTTATTTAAATATTTCACCATGAATCCACACCATTCTCATATAAACTTTTATTTGTGTCCAATTCACTGCTACATTCCTGTTTTAATTAATACTTATTATGGATGCGAGTGATATACCATTTTAAATTATGTCTATTAATCTTCAAAATATATTTTGGTTCAGTTATCTTATGAGAAAATTTATTTTCATTCATTTTATCAAAAAAGAAAAAAAAATTATCAAGTGTCCGGTTTTTTTTTTGCTGTTGAGTGTATATATGTATATGATTATTTGCATCAAGCAGAGGACAACCGCATTTATTTCCCTTTATGAAACTTAAAATCATTTTTTTTAGAAGATCTTAGGTTTTAGATAAAGAGTATCTACATTTCGAGTTACTTTCACTTAAACGGTTTTTGTAAACTTAATCATACACATGGTGAGAGAGAGTAGAGAGATAGAGATCGATTATAATTAACAAGTAATTAGAGTGGGCCATTAATTTGACAATTTTTCTTATTAGACCGATTCGCATTGATACTAACTGGCTTTAGTGTAGCTGTGTTTCATTCCTTGTCCGGTTTTCCATCAACACATACCAGACCAAGAACCCATTCTCTCGTCAACAATATGCTATAACACGTTATGATTCAATTTGGCTGCATAACTACATGCAAATTGTCTAGAGTAGAACAAACAAGCGTGGGCGGTGGTCCGTTTTTGGGGGGGCGGGTGCTTTGTGGTCCAGCAGGTCAAGGGGCAGATGGCCCGGGAAATCGCCGATCGCCTTTCAGATTACACCACAGCTATATAGAAAGCTGGCTGGCTCTCAATAAAAAGGAGTCGGCAGAGCACAATGGATCCCAAAAAAAAAAAAAACACCAGCTGGTGTAATAATTCAAGAGATTGGCAGGCCAACTAGAAAAATCATGATAATTGCGTCAAAGGGAAAATTAATGAAACGTCTTCATTTAATTTATCGAATCTTTAACTTGTCTAAATTGGACGACATGCAATTGTACACCTGCCCCTCTCCCAGCAGAGAGATTCCATTTCTTTGATTCTCTCCCAAATAAGGATATAATACTAATGATCCGAGTTACCGTAATAGTTCTCATTAGCTGAGGAAAGTCGGCCTTTATATTGCTACTTAATTACTTAGAGGCTATATTAATGTCACGGTGAGACTTAGAGAAGACCTGAAACTCTCCAATCCCAAACATACATAAATTTAGATATTCCAATAAATCTTCATTAAAATATATTTGAACAACGCTCGGACGTTTACCATTTTGCATTAATAAATTTTATTGAATATCATTATCCTATTTCAAGAAACTACTCTGGATTATATTATATTATATAAATTTTCATCAATGCGGTAAAATTAGAACCATCCCAAATTGTTAGATTAAAGAGAAATTTTAGAAAAACCATTGGAGACAATGAAATAATTCAAGTTGAACTACATTCTACAGTAGAGCCGGATTAATTGTGACCGGACCCTGTCCGGATTTTCGAAAAAAAAACAAAAAAAGGTCGTTTGAGCTCATAAAAAAAAGAAAACTTGCTAAAACCGTTAATAATTCACTTTAGTGGTTAAATAATTGGAGCAGATATATAAAACCATTAATTAATTTCAACTTATAATGTATTTTAATGAAAGAATATACATACATATGTAATGTACAATATGTAGATACATATATACAGGGGCGTAGCAACAGGGGGAGATCAGAACCCATGGGATGAGTAACGGCAACGACAAACCGTTTCTTATGGTAAACTAACAGTAATGAAATATATTTCATATGTTTAATCAAGAATTATGTTCTTTATTTTTCCTATTTGTTTTAATAAAAAAAATCCCACTAAATATTTTGCTTTGTGGAATGACCCCCCCCCCTCCTAATAAAATTTTCTGGCTACGCCACTGCATGTATATTTACAGAATACTGGACAGTTTATACATTGTCAGAGCTCTTAAAAAATATGTTATTGATTTTTGAACTGCAGTAGTGGTCGCATTGACAAATATGTATGTATGTATTCACTTCAACTTTTTTTTCACCGGAATTAAATCCGGATTATCGACTGTCCGGATTTTTGACTTCCGGATTATCGACGCTCTACTGTATTACTTTAACATGGAGTGTATTTCTATAATGTTACGTATATTAGAACTTTTTGAAATAAACCACATTATACACTGTTTAATTTATTTATCATAAAACATCAACAAATATATTTGTCGATAAATATATTAAATAATACATAATGGGGTTTATTTCAAAAAGTTCTAATGAACTGTTCAGCCACCAAAGCTTTAATCAATTTGTAGGAATCTTTGGTTTTTTTGATTGAGAGTAAAACAAAGAAAATCAATAGTCATAGATAACGTTTTAACAATATATATATTTTAATACCGATTTTTTTTAATCTCGTCCTCTATTTTTGCACAATATGCTGTAAATTGATAGTAATAATCGAATCATCTTTATTTATTCCTTTTTTGTATTATTAATAATTCCAAGCAACAATTTTTATTCGACCAAAACTCATCTGGACTTGACTTTAACATGCTTGAACTGGAAGATATACCTACCAGGCAAGGACTTCGAACCTTCTATCTGCACCCTTTTCGGGAAAATCATTCATTCTAATTGCCCCTTAAAACTATGAAACAATTTTATTTCATTTCGAGAACTAATATATTTTTCGTTTTTTATAGAAATGTTTGAAATAACGGATAATAATTTGAAAATTTAAAGATCCTCCTGAAATTTTGAAGTCAACCTTATATTAAATTGAAAGTTTTTTGCAGAGAGTATCAGAATTTTTATAAATCCTTCATTCAACCTTATATATTTATGAAAATACTCTAAATGTTTAAAATTTTAGGGATGCGCCGCAACCACAGAATTCATGGACCGCACCCCACTGGTATAGATGTATATGTTTATTTACATCAAGCAGAGGACAACTTAAGTGATATTTTTTCATGATTTTATTAAATTTTCACTGAAAAATCCCCTGATAGCACATTTCTATGCATAGATGTACCTATGTTCCACAAATGGCTATTCTTCTTAAATTCGTACTTAATAACTCTTTTTTTGTTAATTATCGATCAGCTGCCGACAAACCGGAAATCTACAAGGATAGAAGCTATGATAAGACGTAATCGTATTCGTTATCGTAATGAAGCAAAAACGGGTCGATTCGTAATTAGAAGTTCTTAGACCATTTCCTTCCGACCAGTGAAATGGCTTCTCTGATAAAAAGTTGAGATGGTTAGGTGTCGGATGGGAAAAATGTTCAAGTAGTTCAGAAAGGCCATAAAAATTCTAAAACAGCTAACATCAAAACAAAAAGTAGGAAATATTTAATTTAGAAAAATTATACCGTTATTATTATCTTACAAGAATAAACGATTGACATTTTAAGCCAACTCATGTTAATTTCTATTCCAAAAATAATGCACGGCTTTTGTATTTTGAAATGAATACTTTGAAGCGGATCATGGTTGAAAATAATTTTTTCTATGTTCCAGTCATTTTTTGACACAATGAGAAAATCTGGTGTGGTTCTCACTTAACTGAAATCATCAAAACACTCCTAATTTACACCCCCTTCCTTTATTAAAATGTATACACGGCTAATAACTCATGACACTTGATAAGTACACCAATTTAAAAAAAAATTCGTTACTGTCGTTTTTGAGAAAATGAAAAAAAAACGAAAGGTATTTCATGTAAATATCAACTTTCGGTATTCCGATTTCAACCAAAAGCTTGCTGTACTTCTGCTGGCCTTTATGGAGCTTAAGTTTCGAATTTCGTAGCTCTGAGACTTACGGTTTCGAAACGCAGTGGGGTACACGTATACGTACGTACGCACGTACCAATAGATTTTTGGCCCCTTTTTGGCCTCTGCGGACCACAATATCCGTTTTTATGTTCTAAATCCCGTTTCAAACTATTAAGGGCATCGATTTATTCCACCTAATTATCACAAAATGAAATTAACTTTTTTCATCTTGGAGATAGAATCTATTTAAAGAGTCACGACCCCGGCAGGCGATCGCAATACTTCACATTTATATTCTATAGAATATAAATGTGAAAATAAAAATGAAAATTGTTTCGTTAATTCAATACTAGGCTTGCCCGGAAGGCAGTAATAATTTTTATGTGTCCCTTTAAGTATTTCTTGATCTCTAGAAAAATTGTAAGATAAATTTTCTCAAAGTTTATTGTCTCTAATTTTCTTTTCAGGATAGATAGATTTTTTTAGCTTTCTATATCCTATTACCTTTTTGCACCTTTGAACATAAAAACGTTTCCAATTTAGGACGGCAAGATATCTGAGCCTTGATTTCTCTTTTCCATTCGTCACGTGGCGGCTAATCAACATATTGCTTTCTTCCAACCTAGTTGTCATAGATGAGATAAACTTAGCTTAGTCTTGAGAGGCGAACTCAGACCTTGCCGAATGAGCCCTTTATACTAGGATCAAAGAAGTCAGAAGCAAATGTAAGCGGCTCGAGAGGCCAAAGGAAACAGATAACTCGATCGTCCTATTGAAGGCCTTTCAGACATCCGATAAAGCGAGGAGGAAGAAGACGAAACTACTAATAGAACATCCGAGAGAACTCTCTCTTGGTTGGCGGGCAAAAAAGGTAAAGAGGTGAAACGAACTAGAGGAAAAAATTAAATTAATAACAACAACGAAACTGATGGAGAAAACGCTCTTTAATTTGCAAGAGGAAAAAAAGCTGCGGTTGAAAAGATTCAAGCTGAACTGAAAATATATTATTCGAAACACACGGGGCATAATTATTAATTGACGATACCTCGTAATCGTAATAGTAATTTTTTGAATCATTTTATTGAGATTTTAAAACAATAATATATAATATAGGCAGTAGCTGGAACACCGAGCGATTCTCGATAATTTTTTGATTCAGTTAAAAGCGATATATTAATATTATTTTTAATTTTAAATTCAGGTAAAAAGGTCGATTTTTAATCGCATCCAAAATAAAATAAAATTGAAATAAATCTTAATTTATCCCCGCTATGGCCATCATCGAGACGTTTCACTGGCCACAGAGTTTTAAATGTAATTGCAATTAAAAATAAAATTAATATACACCGAGGTTCTTTCGTTGACCCTTTCAAATCCTGAAGAAGGAGGTACGAGCCTTCGAATTGTCGGATTTTTTAAGAGAATGAAATTGATATTCTAATAAATTATTTTATAGAAAAATACATTTAATTAATTAAATTGGCAAATTCTTATATTTAATAATATTTGTAATGATCTATTAGTGGAATTTAAAATAAAAAAACAATTAATTTAATTAAAAGAAAATTAAAAAAAATGTAATTATCAATTTTTATTCAAACAACCACCTGTGAATAATTATTACAATTAACAAAAACACATCATAAGCAACTTAGCTGAAGATGAGATCGTGAGAGATTGAATTGTCAACCCAAAAACACTCTAACCCTTGAATTTCATACAAATCGTTAGAGCCGTTTTCGAGAAACTGATTCTATATATACAAGAATTGTTCATTTAATATAATAAGATAAATGAATTGATTAATGAATCATTTATATTTAAGGTTATTATTAATTACTTATAGCCAGTGCCGGCGTAGGGCAACTGGCGCTCTAGGCGAGATTTTGTTTGGCGCCCCTAAATTTGTAATTTAAGGTATACATTGAAAGTTTTTTTTTATCCGAGACTAGCAGAATTTTTATAAATTGAAGGAGACAATAAAAGAATGTGACTTTATAATTTTTTTAAAATTAATTCATGTTAATCAATTGTAATATGATGAAGAGGGGAAAGCTCTCGAATCTATAGTTTTGTTATAAATAAAATAAATATTTATAATTCCAGCAGAAGACACACTCTTTTATTATCTCCTTCAATTAAGGCATACAATTATAATATGCACTTTTGGGTTAATGTGTGTTATATAGTATGTAAAAGGTAGTGCGAAAGGCATTCTAACAAAATAATAGTATTTATACAGTTAACCATCGTTTACATAAATACTTTTTATTCATGACAATCACAAAAAATAATTAACATTAAATATTAACTTTTCTAAATTTTACTTTGGCAAAACGCTTCACAATTTCTTGCACGTCAATTTCATAAGCAATTTTGTGCTCAATCGAAATTCTAGCTAAATTAACAAGCCTTTCTTGTAACATTGTAGTGCGAAGAAAGTTCTTAACTAATTTTAACTTGGAGAAGTTTTTAGAACAACAGCGCTGTAATTAGCGCTTTATTTGAATGCACATTTTTATGATGAAATTTTCTTCTTATAATTCTCTCAAAAAATTAATACAAAAAATAATTTCATAGATTACATCTTTTTCATTTATTATTTATTTTTTATTTTGTCAAAAAATAAAAATGAATGCTAAAAATAATGTGAAATTTGGCGCCCCTAAAAATCTGGCGCCCTAGGCGGCCACCTAGCTCGACTATGCCTTCCACCGGCACTGCTTATTGCGTAAATAAGTTTTTTTTTATTAATTAATAAATATTCAGGTGAGTAATCTTGCATAAGAATCTAATGACTAAAAAGGGGGCGGATAGAAGGATCTCTCTTCCTTTAAAGCTAAGCTATTGCAAGTAACAAATGTACTTTGATATTTAATATACAATTTCAGACTAGAAGAGATTAATTTCTCAACTTCTATTATTCTAGGAACAGCCTTTTGACTCTAGGTAAGAAAATATTAAATCGAAAACAATAATAAATGATTTCGATATTTATAATTTAAAATTAATAATTCACCAAAACTACAAATAGCGTATCGAGTCTTGAAAAAGTTTCACTTTTTTCTCCGATTTTCTTTAGGAGTGGACCAATTTAAGATAATCGGCAGAAAATGCTATAGAAGAGGCGGAGATATGAGGTCAAAGGGCAGTCGAAATATTCTTCGCCCGCCCGTTCAAATTCGAAAAGTATTCTCAACATTGAACATGACATTCCAAGCGAATGAATTCGTGAAAACAGCGAGTTACTCTTAAAATTAATAAAGTTATAAGTTAACTTGGGACGAATCGAATCAGATGTTAACTTTTTAACTCGTTTGATTTATTTTTCCTTTTTATTGCGTTTAAACTTTAAGAAGAATATGAAGTTAATTTAGAAAATTAGGCAGGGATTCGAAACGGAAAGAGAGACATCGTAAGGAAAAAACGAGAGAATAATCTTTCAACCAGTCGCCGAAGTACTAGCCTTCAGCTTGAATCTACTGGCGAAATTTAATTTTAAAATAAATATTTACTACTTTTTCACTGCAGCCATGTAGGGTGGTTCAATTAGATAGGTTGTGATTTTATTGAGATTTTCAGACGAAATATTTATAATAAAGGCATAAATGAACAATTTGTTTTATAATTAAGTTTATTATTAATTATTTAAAAGGGCGTCTCTAGAGGAAATATGTTTTAACTTTTTACTTTACATTACAGGGAAATATTTCATTATATTAGTATAGTTTTGAACGTTTCTAACTATTGCTGAAATTTTATTAATGTATTAATAAACTTGTACCAAGTTTTAGTTTCTTACCTCAAACTATTCCCTACCAATAGAAAAATGACAAATCACCAAGATTTGAAGAGAGAGTACAGAGTCTTGAAAAGGTTTGCACTTTTCCTTCTAATTTTAGTAATCAACTTTAATTTCTTCTATATGAGTCCACAATTATTGTAAATACCATGACTCATTCACTGCTATAATATATATATATATATATATATATATATATATATATATCAGTGGCAGACGGTGACTTTTCAACCAGGGGATGCTTTCTAAAAAATAGACCTTCATTTTTTTAAATTTTATTTTATTCTTCGCTCCTTTTTGAAAAATTTATCAATAAATGCATCACAAAATTGTTCTTTATTTTTTTCAAATATCAAATTAGATTTTTATCAATTGATATTTAAACGGAGCGGATAATCTATATTCACTTCAGCTTCTTTTGGTGATGTTTCAATTCTTTTCATAGTTGAAAACTGACTGACACACTCGTAGAAGGCATAATGCAAATTAAATGTATTAAATCACGGATAAAAGTTTATTAATAAAGTTCACTTTTTTATTTATTAAATATTTAATGTGCTGGTGAGCGATTCTTTCATTAGAATCTGATCGATGAAAATAAATAAAAAGAGCGCGGATATAATGATCTCTCTTTCTTTAGAACTAAGGTGTATTGCAAGGAGGCCAAATACAAGTCAAGACATGTTTCAGACTATTAGAGATTGAATTGAAAAGTTTTTGTTTTGCCGAGAGTAGCAGAGTTGTTGATTCACAAAGAGAAACAAAGAGGTTGTCCTCTGCTTGATGCAAATAAACATACACACATATATCGAGATGATATATCTGTATATATATATATATTATTTATTTGTTTGAGACTATAGTTTCGAAGACTTGGTCTTCATCATCAGTCCTTTTTAATTATAAATGTTGTTTTTCATGGAGTCAATATCGTATGGATATTGAAAATTTGATGTTCCTTCTTCACTGGTGGTCAGCTTAGAACCAGTTTCAAAGGGTCCTCAGGTAAAGACTACGGAACACATGGACTCAATTAAGGTCACAGATTGTAGTATTCAATTAGGTTGAATCTTAGCACGTGACGATTTTGCCAAAAATTACCTGGGGTCTCGTCGAGTGGCCAAAAAGTGCCATTTTTTTTGGAAGTACGTGGGGATGGCTGGATTGATGGATGTTATCGTTTTTTTCGTCTACGATTTTTTCCACAACTTTGCACCCATTAAAATGAAATTTAAAACCTACCATTCTTTTAACAAAATGAAGCGCTGATTATTTTTTGGTACATATCGACCCACAAACATTAGTACTTTATTTGGGTACTTTTTTAGTTTATTTTAAATATCTTGAAAATGACATAACTAATTTTGATGAAATTTAATATCCTAATTAAGTATCTCGGGGACAAAAAAAAAGTTAAATAAAGTTTTTAGTAAAAGTATAACCAATTTTGATGAAATTTAATATCCTAATTAAGTATCTCGGGGACAACAAAAAAGGTTAAATAAAGTTTTTAGTAAAAGTATATTTTAAAGTACTTTACTCTAGAGTAAGATAGTACTTTTTTAAATTCCTTATTTTACCGAAAATTTTAAAAAAAACTTTAAAATTTATTCATTTGATCGGTAATATAGCTCATTTAAACTTGCTTAAGTAAGAATGGTTAGGCTTCTCGCTGTGAAATGATAAACATTTAGGAGGAAATTTTATAGGTAACCATAGCAACTGCGTTGTTTTTTTATCCGTTACCTTTGCTGAAGACATAGAGGAATCGACTTAAAAAAAATAGTGATTGATTCTCATCTAGTACTTGAGGAATAACCATTCTATATTGAATTTTGACGTTTCGGTTTTTATTGGTAACCATTGCTGAAGACATGGAGGAATCGAGTTAAAATCAAAAATAGTGATTGATTCCGATGTAATACTTGAGGAATAACCATTCTATATTGAATTTTTGAATTTTCGGTTTTTATTTGCACCATTGCTGAAGTCATAGAGGAATCGATTTAAAATAAAAAATAGCGATTGATTCTCATCTAGTCATCATCATCATCATCATCAGCCTGTCGATAGCGACAATCCACTTCTGAATATAGGCCTCTTCCATCAAATGGAAGGGGTTTGGCATTAAGTCACCACGCTTGCCAGACGGATTGGTGACTAGGAATCAGATTATAGCCGGTCAAATATCAATGCAGGGACTCGGACTCGAACCCGGGACTCCTGCTTAGAAGGCTAGTGTCTTTAAGCTCTCGGCTAATCCGATTCTCATCTAGTACTTGAGGAATAACCATTCTATATTGAATTTTGACGTTTCGGTTTTTATTGGTAACCATTGCTGAAGACATGGAGGAATCGAGTTAAAATCAAAAATAGTGATTGATTCCGATGTAATACTTGAGGAATAACAATTCTTTATTGGATTTTTGACGTTTCAGTTTTTATTGGTAACCATTGCTGAAGACATAGAGAAATCGATTTAAAATCAAAAATATCGATTGATTCTCATCTAGTACTTGAGGAATAACCATTCTATATTGGATTTTTGACGTTTCGGTTTTTATTGGTAACCATTGCTGAAGACATGGAGGAATCGAGTTAAAATCAAAAATAGTGATCGATTCTCATCTAATACTATAGGAATAACCTTATTGCATTCCATTTTTGACGTTTTTACTATTAATGGCAACCTCTACTGATAACGTGGAAGAATCGACTTAAAATCAAAAAGACTAAATTTTTTTTTGGTAAACAACTCAAGTTGAGATTTTAATTGCAAGTGATATCTGATTAATAATAAAGGAATAAACATATTAATATTTCAAGTGAATTTGGATAAAGTTTAGCAAGTGATAGCTGAAGTGATTAAAATAGGTAATCTGGAATATTTTTTTCATATTCTTTAAATTTACTAACGTTAAAAAGCTCGGTAAATTTTAAATTTTATATATCTTTAAATGAATTAGTTGTATAGTATTTATTGAGAGATTTTTTAAAATTTTACAAATTTTCAAATATAACACGGGTCAAATTACTCTTCATATTTTGAAATTTGAGAGATGCGCCGCATCCACAGCATCTATGGACCGCTCGTCACTGATATATCTACCTATATAACGTGTAGGTACTATTCTAGTCTCTCTTGATCACTGTCTCAGTGCGATTTCCTTCTTTTATCTCTTTAGGGTGGTTTCCCATGTAATGTAGCTACTGGTTATGGTTTCGATTGATCAGGTAACGCCCATTTTCCTTTCTATCCCTCTCCGACTAAAAGCAGCCTAGCCTTATACATTTTTAATTAGCGAAAGAGTAAAATTTGAGTGGCGTGGGATTTCTAAATAACTTATGATATATTCAACCCTAACAATTTATTGATTGGTTCTCGATTATTTATTTATTAATTATCCTTTTTGAGTAATTAAAACAATAAAGGATAGGTGAATTCTCAAGCCGCTGGTATGAATAGTTAATAGCAAAGCCATTTCATCTTATTTACCAAACACTTTGAAAAGTCCTTCCTTAAGAAATTTATTTTCTTCGGCTAAGGTTGTGCTATAATATTCTATTATACATAGTATATGTTGTGTAAGACATAAAAATTTGTATCTTGATTGAGAGTTTATCGGTAGAAGAAATTGAGAGGGTTTATCTAAAAGTTACGAGTTGGCGTTTTCGAAGTCTCAAGTGCACTCGATTTGTTAAATTTCTTTAGAAATATTTATAAGCTTCTATTTTTGAAGTTGTTATTAATTATTATCAATATTAAGATTCGTTTACTGTCCGTCCGGCAGGAAAGCCATTCATTGAATGCTTTATTTTCTTCCCGAACGGCCTCGGCGCATCGCTTTTGAATAGTTTTTCCCATTTACATAGGGAATACATTGTTCAATGCCCATCTGAATTACTTTTTCAAATACAGAAGCACATTCAAAAGCATTTATATTTTTTAATGCGTCATTCCACCGGAATTGTCCAAAGAAGCTACGCACTCATCGAAATCGGCTCTATAAAATAGCCAGATTTTTTTTTAATCAATCGAATGCAAGAAAGGTGCACCAGTAAGATTCAGCCCCTATGGATCTCGAAAGACCCTTACATTTCCGAAGAGAAGGGAAAGTTGATCAAGTGAGAGGGTGGAGGCGTAGGTGTTGTGCACCCAGGTTTTGAAAGTTTGAAGATTATAAGTGCTGGGAAAGATATTGATCGGGAGAGAGTTCCAGTTCCTTGAAGTCATGAGGACAAAAGTATTGGCGAATGAAGTGGTCCGGAACTTGTCTAATTTAACCGCGAATGCGTGTTGGAAATGGGCAAAACGCGCAAAGCATGCTTTGGGGGGAATTACTGATTTTACCTCATCAGAGCACCCGTCGTGATAGTATCTATAAAATAGGAAAAGCGCGGAAACATTTCTTCGATGAGCTAGCGGGTCGAGGGAGTCGGTGAGGGTAGAATTATCAATTAGCCTGAGAGCTCGTTTCTGAATTGCATCCAGGGTAGCAAGACAATGTTTGGAGGCCCTTCTCCATAGATTCGAGCCGAATTCGAGACAGGGGCGGATTTGGGCCTTCTAGAGGGTGAGAAAATGCTGGGGCACAAAAAATCGCTTGGACCTGAATAAGAAGCCAATCTTCCTTGCTGCTGATTTCTATTAATGTGCTGGGTCGAAAGGAAAATTAATTTTGATCATGTAGTGGTCAGATTTATTCAGAGAGGCGATATAGTGAATGTGAATGTCGATGGATCACTTGTCAGGAAGAGATCAAGAAGATATGCCGTGTGTTTGGGATTGTCAGGTATCCTAGGGGGACAGTCAATAATTTGAGTGAGATAACAAGATATAGAAAAATTATGGGCTTCGTGACTAGCAGTAGTGATGGAGCTGGAATGCGTCAACCAATATTTATTTTGGATATTGAAATCTCCAAGAAAAGAAACTTAGAATTGGGAAATTGTGATTGAATTTGGTCAAAACATTTACCTATTCTTCAATCAATATCAAATAATTAAATAGATCATTTTCACTTGTATATTCGATAGAAAATTAGATTAGGTTGACCAATTAAATCGATATTATATTTTGTTAACTTATTCCATTATTTATTGACAGTATTAAATATCATCCAATATAAATTGATTTTGTATTAATGTTACTTTATTTGAACTAAATCTCTTTAACGTGTTTGATGAAAATAACTGAAAATGACATTTTCATTCCAATATCGAATTGTCGACAGAGAGCTGTTATGAAGTGTCGTTCTCGCTTAAGGATGGCCTCGTAAAATTCTTTGTGATGGAAAAGAATCTGAAGAAGAAAAGGAATCGCGAAAATATATTTTTTTAATCGTATACATTTTGACAAGAGGTTTCGATTGAATGTATCCTACTGATCAAATATCCTTAGCACTTGAATGATTCATTCGAAAGTAATTGCCGATCGAGCAAGAAAGATCGACTGATGCAGACAGTTGGTTTTCCTGTTGCCCGAAATGCGCGCCATATGCCATAGCAGTTGCGGATTTACGCTTAGGCCCGTGAGGCCCGGACCTAGGCTGGCAAAATTTTAGGGACGATAAAATTTTAGAGGGTGCAAGAAGCTGCAAAATTTTAAGAACGATTAAAATTTAAAAATCGATTTGGCTTAGTTTTTCACTGATTGTATGAACAAATTTCAGTGAAGTATTTATTAAATTGTTAAACAAAAAGTTTCTTAAGAATTTTTTTTAAACACCCCATATTTATATTTCTAAAACCGAATTGTTTTTATATTATTAATAGATTATAGAAAGTTAACGTTTATTTGAACTTAAATACCAAAAATATTTATACTTTCGCGTGTAATATTAATTTTCCATATATAATTTTTTTATACATATAGTGAGATTAATTCCACGCTTTTTTTCAATAAAAGGTAAATATACAGATATTGAAAATATTTTTAGTAATGGATTACACAAGTGTGACTTCACCTATTTTTACATATAAAAGTAATTCTTCGTTAAAAAATTTAAGATTTTACAATTTTTTTTTCATATTTAATTCGTCGAATCAATAATGTGATTAAAAAACAAACATGAAAAGTACTTATACATGAGTAGCTTTTAAGGTGATAGGTGTTGGTTCTAGGTGAAACATTTTAATATAATAATAAAACTTGAGCAAGGTGTGGGGTAGGTTTCACAGGTAGCTTAATAGAACATAACTTGTGAAAGATTCTTTGGCCCTGATTATTACACCGAAAATTAGTAATTATAAAAGCAACTCAAAAATTTACAAATGGGCTTATTTTTCCTACTTTATTTCCACTAAAGCAATTGTTTTTATAATTTAAAAAAAAGCAGTAATTTTAGTTCAAAATTTCTAAAAGTACATCTAAAATTGACATAAATGACGAAAAAAAACAGTTTCTTTAATTTTAGAAAAATTTATTATTATATCTAAATTAATAAAGCTGAAAATAAAATATTTTTAATATTCGTAAATTAGTTGTTTGATAATACATAATAATTATTACTATGAAGCAAAAACGGGGCCTAGGGCGCTCTCGAACCTAAATCCGCCACTGGGCCATAAGGGGACTTCCTCGGGAGAGAGCCAATTTCTAATTAGCAGACATTTCTCCAGCAGCGAATCATATCACTCATTACTCATCATTATCTAAATGGATTAATTTGATAAGCTATAATTTCGCCCTAACTTAAATGACTCTTTCTCCCAAACAAGAGCTAGCTCACGTTTGCCTCGTCTATCATCAACTATCACCAACTATTAAACTTACTTACATTATGATTTAAACTCTCTGTCGAAAATTCCTATTTGATTATTATCCTTCTCACTTGTAATAATTTAAACTGTTTAAGGAAAAATAAAACATTTAATAAATATTCTGTAGATAATAAAAAAATAAATTTGTTAAGAAAGGAATAAAAGATTAAAAGAAATCAATTGTTATAACAAAGATAAATTATAGAGATCAAAGATAAAAACGGCGAAAACGACAAGAATTAAGTACCTAATATAAAATACGGAGCTCTGAACATATTTTCTAAATTCTTATCATTTGATATTTTCTAAATATAAGAAATTAAACGAAAATTTATCTTAAAGAGAAATAAATGAGGTTGTCCTCTGCTTGATGAAAATAAACATAGACATTTTTATTTAACGAATTTGAATATAAAATTCAAAAATATAAATTACTAGGTAGGTTTCGCAAATAACAGATGAGCAAGACTTTATTATTTTTTATCTATGTAAACTCACGATGTTGGGCTCGTAGTCCTAAATATATATAGTGTAAATTAAATTGAATGTTTTTTTTTGCCAAGAGTAGCAGAATTTTTATAAATTGAAGGAGACAATAAAAAAGTGTGTCTTCTGCTGGAAAAATAAATTTTCAATTTATTTATAACGAGACTATAGTTTCGAGGGCTTTGCCCTCTTCCTCAGTCTATTAGAATTGATTCACAGTAATTAATGTATAGGAAAGCCCTTAAACTATAGTCTCGTTATACCTAAATAAATTAAAAATTTATTTTTCCAGCAGAAGACACACTATTTTATTGTCTCCTTTCCCAATCTATATATAGAGTCTTGTTCATAACTCATAAGCATTATTTCTTTAATTTGTGAAACCTACCTAGTAATTTATGTTTTTTCTTATTTATTTTTCGGTACCTAATACAAATAAATAAAAATAAATATAATTATAAACAACTAAATATTATTTTACGCTCGTGTTTATTATGATTACCGATATGTAAATAAACCATGAGAGAGTATGAATACAATCCTTCCGAGATATGATGAAGATTATCCATAACAGCTCAAATTAAGTAGAAGACAATCTCAAGTTATTTTCCTTAGATATCTTAAGTCTAAAATGCTCGGCAAAATGAAATTTAAAATCCATTCATTTTCCCTGTAATTGATTGCGGACGTATAGAGCTCTCTGCTAAAAACCAAACGACTGTATACGTTGATTTTTTTTAACGACCTGGATACTTGTCTATTTTTATTGTGGGACTCCCAAGTCCCGCCAAGGAAAGAGGAAAAACTAGACCTCGACTATAATTATATGAATAGAAATAAAGCTATTTCTATTTTAATTGACAGTAGATGATCAAGAAATTGATATTCTTTCCAGGTTATGGTAATTTGTAGCTTATCAGTTGTTGTGATCATCAGCATTGAACCCGGGAAATAGAAATTGAATCCTTTCTTTGACTTGGCATTTTCTTTCTAGTAATAAAATGCTGCCTGTGAATGTATTTGCTTTGCTACCGTGGGAATGGTTTCAAGCTGGTTTGCGAAGCCGCTCAAGACTTCTCTCTGGTAAACGTGAAATGTCTTCATTTTGGACCATCAAGTACGTCCGTGTGAATGCGCCTGGAAACTCTGGCTGATTAAGTAAACAGAATATTAGAATGGGACTCTTGGAATAAACGAACTGAATAATTTCAAACAAATTAAATGATTGTTTTTGACTAAGAGAATAAAATCTATTTGTTGACTTTTACAATGTATTTTGGCTGGCTATATTACTCTCTCTATGATCTTCAACTCTACGACTCAAGTAGAATTTTGAAAAAATTCATTTTTTGATATAACATATAGGACGATGAGGGGTTCTCTTTTAAATGTCTATACGTTTAGTAGGACATATAGGGCGGGTCAAAGTTAATCATTTTGTGTGTATATATATAGGTATGTAAAAAAATAATCAAGCCCAGATTTATACCAAGTCCCGCCCTATAAAATGTTTCTTTGTTTTATTGCTGTTTTTAATATATATTGATCTTGTAACTTCTTATATTGAATGTGTATGAGTGAATGATTGTAAAATAAATGAGAGAACAATGTACAGTATGGTTTAGTGTACATAAGGGGCCGTCCATAAATTACGTCACACAGTAAGAGGGGAGGGGGCATCGCAGATTTGTGACAAAATGTGACAGGGGGCCCCGGAGATCGTAAAAATTGTGATGTCACAAAAGTCAAATTAAAAATTTTTAATAATTTTCAAATCTATTTTTTAGATTTCAGGTTATTATTATTCCAATCTGAAAATTATAAGGTATAAAAGTAATAGTGTGACGTCAGAATACAGGGGGCTCAATTAAAATGTGACAGATGAGACACAGGGGGAAGGGGAAGTCTAAAAATCTTGAAATTCGTGTAAAGTAATTTATGGAAGGTCCATAACTTGTAAAAATGGCTCTTGTATATAATGTAACCAATCTGTAACTCTATTTATATCTGCAAGAGGAGGCCTCCTCCAGAAAGAATTAAATAATCATATACTCTTTCAAATAAAAAATAAAAAATAAATAATGATATCTCATACACAACTTTTTGAAGTTATAGCTACTTCTTTTTTATTTAAAATTTCAAGTTCGAGCGTCCTTAATGGAAAACACTATATATTAAAATGCTAAGGGTCTTACAAAGGCATGCATTAATGAAGTACTTCCCTACTCTGTGCACCAAAATGTCAAAAATTGTTAACTGGAGGGACTAACTGGCCATAAAGATAAATAAATAGTACTCCGTGCGTTTAGAGAAATCTATTTGGATGTAAAATGTTTATATGAATAAAACGATTGCTTAAATTACTTTTATTTTCTACGAGACTCTCCCCGCCAGATGGAAGGTGACACCGGGCTAATATCTAAATAAATACAGGATGGGACAGAGAACTTTGCTTATTTAGAAATTCAATTAAGGAAAAACTAACGCAGATATATATTTAATTGTTTGAAAAGCATCAAGTACAAAATTTAAATTTTAAGTTTACACAGTTTTAAATATGATATCAGGCAGATGGCGTCAATTATTCTGCGTCATCTCCTTGAGGGGCGTTCTGCTCTAGCCAGCACGGTCGTTTGATTTAGCCCCCTGTGACTTTTTTTTATGGGGGTATCTAAAATCACTTTTCTACAACGATCGTCCTAGGACCCTGGCTCACCTGAAGAATACCATTCGTCAATCTGTCGCCAACATACCCGTAGATATGCTGGAAAGAGTTGAACGAAACTTCCGAGTTCGATTTATCCAGTTGTTGTATTAAGAATATTGGACCCCATCTGCCTGATAAAATTATCATATTTAAAACTGTGTAAACATATAATTTAAACGCTGTACCCGATGCTGTTCAAAGAATT
The DNA here is from genome assembly GCA_024734495.1 of Forficula auricularia. Lineage (NCBI taxonomy): Eukaryota > Metazoa > Arthropoda > Insecta > Dermaptera > Forficulidae > Forficula > Forficula auricularia. The sequence continues at coordinate 5,129,269 of JALMQS010000127.1, forward strand.
AAATATATATCAATGTTACTTTTTTCTTAATTGAATTTCTAAATAAGCAAGGTGCTCTGCCCCACCAGTATATAATAATGTCTGATTATGTAACGACAAGTTTTCGTATTTTTCCTCTAATATCTTTTCAAACTATTATCCTGCATCATTTTCACTTAAAATATTTATTTACTTTTAAAAATAATATCTAGCCAAGTTAGTCTATTTTGTTTATTCAATATTTTAGCATAACAACACAATGGCATATAGCTGTTGAGTGCCTTGCGGCTTAATTCAATATTTACTATTTGAAACTCTCGTTAATTGCTAGAGACAGAGCTAATTCACTTAGTTAAGTTTATAATCGTTTACAAAAATCGTATTACTGAATTTCCTTAAACAATTATCAGCCTTTATATTTTCTCTCATAAAATAAACCACTTTAGAGGAGATTTCAAGATGTTTATTCTCTTCTTCAGGAGGAACTAAAGTACCTTTTGATTAATTTAAATTATTTCCTAGAGACACTCTCAAGCATCCCAAAAATATCTCTATTATCTCTGGTTAGAAATTATAATAGAGAAGGATCCCCAAACCAGCTCTTTCCCTAAATAAACCGGACAAATGCAAGTCAGGATAGCATACCGACCGTTCCATACCTATACAGGGTGATTCAACGGTCTTCCTCTCTTTATAACTCTTTTATATTAAGTCATAGAGAAAAACTCTTCAAATATAATTTATATGATATATTATTGTCTATCTACATACTAAATACATTTGTATACTGGGTACTCCAATTAAGCGCAACAATATGTAACTTTTTATTTATGATGTTATTTACCTTTATTCGTTGAATGATATTTTTGTATCATATTATTATTAACAAAGTAAGCTATGAAGCGAATAAAGGTAAATAGCTTCTTAATTTATAATTTTAGACCCCTTATTATTTAATACTTTTTTAAAGGCAATCTAATTTATTATCAAAATAAATAAATATATATAGGGTGTACTATTAAGAAATATAAAGTTACATATTGTTGCGCTTAAACGGAATATCCTGTATAAAAATACATATGGTACGTAGATAGACAATAATATATCGTATAAATTATATTTGAAGAGTTTTTCTCTCTGACTTAAAATAAAAGAGTTATAAGAGTTATAAAGAGAGGACAGACTGATGAATCACCCTGTATATATATATATATTATAAATGATGATTACTAACAAATTATTATTTAAAACTAATTTAAGAAGTTTTAGCTTAGATTTATTATTTTTTTTTTTTTTTTTGTTTTTGTTTTTAAGAGTTGGTTTTGGTAAAATACTGAATTAATATTATAAGTAGTAATGAAATCTTCCAAAATGCTTGAGATATCAAAATCGTATTTATTTGTCATTTATAAGAAAATAATAAAGAAATTCGTCAATTTCTTTCACGATTTTAAATTGAGCCATTTCTGAACACCGTCAGGTATAAAAGTGGTCATTTTGGTGTATTCACACAAGGTCATTTTAATGAGAATTAAATTAAAAAAATATATAAGTTTGTATAATGTATATATTAGGGCCCGCAGTGGAGAGCGTTCGGCGGGGCGGTGGCGGGGCGTTGGTTGGTTTGGGTTTGTATGCTGGCCTCAGTAGAACGCCAAGCGTCCACTGAGGACACTTTAATACAAGCGCGTGTGTTTGTAATGCAGGCCACCCGCCCCGCCGCCCGCTCAACATGAGTGGCCACTGAGGGCACAGCCTAATTCTACTCAATAAGATCTTTACAGGAATCTCACACTTCATGATAAAAATCAACTGCTACGAATCGTTTCCAGATTTTATCCATAGTCATTTGAAATATAAATATATGGTAGTTATTATTTTATAATTAATCAGATAAAAATAATTTTGTCTTTTTGAATTTAAGGAGGACCTTTCGCCGCCAATGTTAAATAAAAAAATATTATATTATAACTATAACTTAATTTTTTATAATAGTTCAAGTCTCTATCTATACTTTGGTGAAGTTTCAATCACACATTAGCGTGTAAATTTTTGAAAATAATTTTTTTTTTAATTTAAGTATTTTCTCAGAGTCTTATGGAAAATTAAGATCTTGACACTTTCTCTTGAATTATACTACTATTAGTTGAATAAATAAAGTTAAAAAAAACTAAAAATTAGCTTTTTGAAACATCCAGGTTTCTTTTTTTCCAATAAAATGTATCATTGGCCGTCGAATTTATTGTGATATTTTCTTTAATAAATCACATAAGTGCTATGTTTAGATCTAAACATACCATAAAAAGTATTAATACAACACATTACCAAATCATACAAGAGTTATTATCAATTGATTTGAATAAATCAAACTAACTTTTGTATTTAATTATTTTTTTATAATTGTTTTTATTTCAAACATTTACGGCTTTCATACTATTTATTTTTTAATTCTATTATTTTTCATTTGTATTTTAACTTATTTTATTAAATATTAGATACTACACTTCTTTTGACTCAACTGGAGCAAAAGGACCTAACCTAAAGAATATAACATCTAAAATGGAATGTAAAAAATTTATTCCATCAATGTATCATTAAATATAAAGGTTATATAAAATCCGAAAACAAAAATGTCTTCCTTAAAATATGATTTTCAAAAATCATTCCAAAGAACAATACCTGTGTATTTCTAATGAATCTTTATTCTTTCCAAAGAGTCAAGCAATATTACTATTTTTCTCCTTGAATTCTAACTAAGAAGATTCAGATCAGGTCCGAGCATCGTTTTTTTTTTTATCTCCCCAAATACATTTGTCCTCTCTTTTAGGGCTTTAGTCTCTGGAGACGGACGGATCCTATTGATGTTTCGTGGACTTTCAACTGCCATCCAAATAATGTTTTTAGTTTTGGTTGAACAATTTTCATCAGTCTTTTTTTTTTCTTCTTAAAAAATAAATAAATAAATAATTTTATTTCGGGTAATACGATCATTTTACTTTAAATTCAATCATTTTTCCTCACATATAGCATCCCCAATAAAACTTGTTGGTGCGTAAAGGCGATATATTTTATTTTTGAATCGATGACCTCGTTCTCGGCATTTTCTGACAAATTCATAAACGAAATGTATTCACTCATTTTAGCAATTTATTTTGAATCAAAAGAGTTGCTCTGTTAAAAAGAATATCTTATTATATGAAACGCATTCCTTATTCTTTTATATTCTTTTATTGAAAGGATACAAAGAAATGTTTTTACACATCGGAAAATAGTATTTTCATAAATAGCCTTGTTTTTCATTTTATTTTATTTTTATTTTATTCAGTATAAGAGTATTATCCCAATTACAATATTACATTATTTATAATTATAATACATAATATATACAATAAATATACATATAACCTCAAAACAACCATATAAATACATCAAATATATTATATAAGACCATATCATCAATACATCTAATAAACTCTTTACAACTAATTATTTATTTTCTTGAGATTGTATTAGTTTATAAAATATTTTATTGTAATAAAAGCAATATCATTTGATATCCTTCAAACCACATTAAAAAAAGTCTAATTGTGAGGGGTTTGCCTCAAGCATCACTCTATTCAATCCTGTATTTTTTGAATAATTAGTATCACATATGAGGAGAAAAAATGATTCGTCAAAGCGACTGTGATACTGAGGCACTTTTAAATTGATATGATGGAGAATTTCAGGACAATCAGACCATTCAACAGTTTGTGAAGGAATATCAAGTCATTTTGTAGCCTACGGGATGATAAACTTTGGATATTAAGTTCGGTACTTAAGTGTCTAGACTGTGGTTCCCATCCGGTGTTCCGCGGATCAGCATTTCACAAGTGTTCCGTGGATTTAGTCGCAAATCGGAAGTGTGCGACGGTATTAGATCGGCCGAATATCAAAAATATAAATCATGAAATTTTCATAAACATGAATTTATATACAATTAATAGAAAAATTTGAGTGTCTTATTTTAGAAAAATAGATGGAATTTTTTTAATATTCAAATCACTGGTCTATAACCATATATATTAAAAAAAAAAAAAACAATTTAAAGTCAAATCTAAGATTTTAGTAGATACATATGTTTATTAAATTGAAGGTTTTTTGCCGATAGTAGCAGAATTTTTATAAATTGAAGGAGACAATAAAGGAGTGTGTCTTCTGTTGGAATTAAAAATTTATAATTCCAGCAGAAGACACACTCTTTTATTGTCTCCTTTAGATATGTTTATATTGCATATAAGAGGGTTTCGTCTCTTCCGTTCAAATTGAATGGTATGAAAATAATTTAATGGCCATGGTTTAAGCTCTGTAGCATTCCATCAACGAGTGGACTCGCCTAGCTCTTACGCAGCTTTCGTTCTTCTGCGTGCATTTTGTTGCCTAAATACAGGCTCACCAACGGTATAAATCATGTTCAAATTCAGACTACATTTTCAGGATTTTAATTACTACATTTATTTATTTATATTTTATAATTCTATTTTTCTTATAAGTGCAAAAAAAATTGAATTAGTTAAAAAGCTCTAAATGAAAAAATAATTCAAATTTAAGTTCGATTTCGGACAAGAGCTACAATATTCAATTATTTTTTCACTTGTGATTGTAAAAGATAAAGGAATTGACTATTAGCTGATAAAATTAATTAAAACAATTATTGCTCTTTACGCTGAGTGAAGTTCTCCAGAAAGCCGGAATATTAAATTTTCTCAAAAATTCACTCAAAAATAGTAAATATTTTTCTTATTCGTAGGTACTATCTATTGTTTATACTGTCCATGTTAAAAGAAGCCAAAGTTAAGCTATTTGATCATTAAGAATGTACACCTCTCGTCAGCCTCTTTTGCTGAAATCAGGAACTGAAAGCGACCACGATTACATATTTCCGAACCTTATATGAATGCTTATGATAATCTAATAAACTCAGGTAAGATGTAAGTGTACACATCGAATGTCTACATCTGGGGAAACAATCAATGCCAGAATGCTAATAGCATTAAATGAAATTGGAACGGCACATTACGACCCACGACCGACACTTGCAGAATTTTTACTGAAAATGGAACACCGTTACCAGGAACCACACTTATCTTTTTATG